>CM034151.1:176268819-176721863 GCA_019776745.2 Taxus chinensis
TTTCAGTCATATCAAAAGTAAAAGCACTTAACGGAATTAATAGAACCAGGAAGTTGTAAATCCACAAATAGAATTAACATTCAAATAAGGTTCATGATTATACAAGAACAACAGCATAATAGAAATATGCACATAATAGAGAGAGAGGATCTTAATACAATTATCATGGTAACATTATCATATTCATTCATAGCATTACTATAGAATATCATAGAAGGGGAGACCATAGTCATACGCCATATCTGGATCCATACATGAAGACTTTCAAAACAAAATTTACATTCCCCATTCCCTTATTACATCCTTACTGTAATCATCTACCCGTTTTATCCCATAGTTCTCGTAGTAATTCTATAGAGCTCCGCTTCTTTCCCTCTGTTCTCTCTTCTTTGCTAAAGGTGCTCATATATATAGGCATATGATCTCCAAAAAACTCCTCTACAACCTCATATCTGGCCCCAAGTGTTAAGGTGTGGATCACCTCAAGTACATACCTCTCCATGTCATGATTAGCTTTTCGGATCTTCCTGTCACAAGGTATATTCCTTCCAGGACACCCTATTGCGAGGCTGGAACCTTATCCAAATGGAACATGTTCTTCATGTGTTCTATCCAAAAGGATGAAAATGGCTAAGTCCCGAATTGTACTTTTTGGGTGTGCATCCTTGGTTCTCTAAGAACCCCTTTTTGAATCCTGCCTTACATGCCTTAACTTGCACGCTTCCTCTGGCCATGCGCTCCTTTAAGATTTGGTAGCTCCATTAGGGTCCCAACATTACACTACACTTCACCTGTTCTCTTCCCTCAAGAACCTTTTCAAAGAATGCAATACAAAAAGGCAATGCCTTGCCTTGGAGAAGAATGGAGGGAAAGAATAAAGAAATGGGGAAGAGAGAGAATAGAAGGAAAACTACCTAAAGAAGAAGAGGAAAATTCTATTGCAGGTTGGCCTCAAGTGTATTCCAAGCACTGACTTCATCCTGTGCCCTCTTGCAAAGGGTTCCAAACAATGCACTCACCTCGTCAAAGGTTAATCCTTTCCCCTTTGTGTTTATGGTATCCACCGCCATTTCCAGTTCCTTAGCTTGATCTTCCAAGCCATCCATCTTCCTCGTAATAACTGTGTCGAGCTCTTTAAGCTGGGTTTTGATTGGGACCCGAAGGATCTCAATAGCTTTAGATTTTCTTTCTACTTTGGCTATAATATTTTCTCACTCTGCTCTATTGCCTTTATTCTTTTACCTGAAGTCATTTAGCTCGACCTCATCATTGGCAAGAAACATGCTTGTCACCTTGTCCTAATCCATGCAATGGTCATATGCGACCCCAGTGGTTTTTGCAATTACTTTTACATCAGTAAGCACCTTGTTGTATTCACCTACAGGTGCGATGACTTTCAACTTTTCCTCTTGCTCCAAGCACGCAACTACATCCTCTACCGAATCCAAGGCCAAAGGTTTCCTTTCCATGGTGAGGATTTGAGTCAAGTCCTCAAGACACTCCAGGGGGGAACCATATTTTTACATGGGAGTGTTAAGGTCTAGGTGCTTCATGACAATATCCTAGGAGATGAGCTCCACCTTCTTGGAAACTTCGTGCACTTTAGATTTCTCCTCTTGTAATTCTCGTTGTAGTTGAGCACCGATCAGATTTTCAAGGTAGGGTTCCTTTGTTAGCTTAACTATTTCTTCCTTCCCATTCTCCATCAGGTCCTCCAAGAATTTAACCCTGTCATTTCTACAGAAAATCCTTGTCTCTACCTCCACAAAGACTTTGTTGAGCACATTACATACTTGCTCATCCGATAGTTTTTGTGCATTTATGATGGGGTTGAACCCCTTTGTCTCAGATAACTCTAGTATCGCCCCTTAGTTAACCTCGAAATCAGGATCATCAAGGTGGGAGTTGAACGCCCATGATAGCATCTTTCTTATGCACAAGTATCCACCCTCATGATCAAAGGACTCCATAGCAATGAGCTCCTTGGTGGGCACGGTACTCTGGAAGTGTGCTCATAAAACTTTTCTAGGGTCATTAACATACCCCATCATTGATTTTCCTTCCTCCGTGCATTTATTTCCTATGCACACACCCTTTGGAACAGTCACTGTAAGAGTTGGGCCTTTTTTGCTACTCACACTCTTCTCCCTTAGCTCTTCTTTGAATTCACTGAGCACGAGCTCTGCGTTAAGCTCCAATTCCTCGTCGACCAAGGTATTCAACATCTTCTCTGCCTCCCTTGTTGCTTTCTCATCCACATCATCCTCCATGAGCTTGGGCATATCTGGCTCCCTGGTACTTTCCCCCTCACTCCTTTCTTCGTTCTGCGCACCTTCCCCCCCTTGGGTTCCCTTCCTCCTTGCAAAGATGAAAGCATCATTTGCATCTTCTGCTTCCTCTTCCTTTGAATCATGGGCACCAATTAGCTCTTGATTTTCCTCCATCTCTTTCTCTTCATCATCATCCTTCTCACCTATATAGGAATTCGTGTCATCTGTATCCTCAGAATTTGGTTCTTCCATCCCCTTTTCTTCTTCCCTTGCTGAAAACTCCAGAGTCAGGGATGTGGTCTTCTCTTCATCTGAGGGTTCCTCAGGGGATGGTGGCTTCACAGGTTCTGGGGTATTCTCCTTGACCATCATCCTCTTCTTCTTAGATACATAGGTACTTGTCCTTGCGGTATCTACATCCTGCTTCTCCACCACTCTCTATTCCTCTTTCTCTTCCCCCTCCTTACGTTTTGGTGCAGGCTTCTTCCTTCAAGTAGGGTCATTTGGGATGGATATTTCATCCTCCATGTATGCGCCCTTTTCAAATTTTGGCCTTATGCATAGGTAAATCCTTACGGCATTGCTCCTAGAAATAGGTAAGGTCAAAGGCCTTACAATATGCACATTATGCAACACGTACCTTTTAATGTACATGCGCTTCTCTAGGTAGAATAGATTCTTCCTCATTCCCCTGTGCTCTTTGTCAAGGGAGGACAATTCAAGGTTTAATTTCTTCGACTCCTTGTATATGTTTACTCCCATTTGGAAAAATTAGGTAGTAAATGAAAATGGGAGTTTACACCATGGACTCTAGCTTTCATCGACCAAAATGAACCTACCAATACAGAAGTGCTGGTAGAGTTCGAACTCTACTTCTCCTTTGGTCATCGCGAGGAGTTGTTCAGGGATCCGTCATTCAGCCCCGAATGCATTCCTAAGGCACGTATACCATTTATCTAAGCAAGCCTTGTGTACCCCTGTCATTGATTGACATGCATATTTCTGAAACCTCTCCACAGGAGAAGGATCTTCAGTAGGGTACTCCCAAAATAACTTGTCGGATGCATATGACACCCTGACTTCTGAGAACACAATTGTTAACAGAATGCTTCCAAATAAGATCTTTCCTCCCTTCTCTGTGCTACCTATGATTCCATCTGCAATATATTGGGAGAGGTTGTATATGGTGCCCTCTACCACTTTCCTATAGGCATTCAGCCAGGGCTTGCTCACATGGGTCCACCTTTCTTTTCCATTCAACTTGGAGACTAGGTGTGTGGCCATCTTAATCACCAGATCACTGATATTTGATACGTCATTATACCTTGATCCCTTCTTCAATTCCTAGGATGCTATGGTTTCTTTGATTTCCTCCTTGTCCAGGAGTTCATCTTCAAGCACGTCCCCTTCACAGTTTAGGCCTGTGAAGCATGAAATTAGTTGGGGAGTTATTTAAATTTTGTGCCCTATGAAGTATAAGAAGTCTTCATGTACACGCATCATCAACCACTGGTACAAACGCTCGGGCTTCCCAAAATATGGTAACTCAAAAAGTTGGAGAAGCCCTGCCTTCTCCATTTTCACATTGACCACATCGATGTAGATCATCAACCCACTAGGTGTTCATTTATTTGTGGGGCACACCAGCTCCAACACCATTTCCTTCATGATTTTTCTTGACCGGTGATTGTAGTCGATCACGGTCATCTTTCTTATATGGGATTCCCACTCTTGCCCTAGTAAAACCCCATCTGGGTATTGCATCTCTGAGTACCATTCCTCATTTATATCCAAGGGTATTTCTTCTTATTTCTTATTTCCTTTTCCATTACCCTTTCCCTTCTTCGATTGTTCTACAGGTTTACCAACTGGTTTTGTGGCCATCATTGAACCCTTTGCATTCATTCTCAGGTTAAATTGTGAGTTGTTTAAACATTTTCCTCATGCGCCCTGTGCCCTAAAACATAAACCCTAATCTCAGATTTTTCTCCTTTGATCATGGTGCTTCCTCACAAGTTTCCTCACACCCATAAATCACTTTTGCTCTAGTCTGTAGATCCAATGGACCGATTGCACTTAATTTCTTCAGATTTTCCTTCACAAGAGTCAGTTCTCGAAACCCTGTCTCTTGAAAGAAAATCACTCTTTTTGAGTTTGCAAAGTAAAATAAGGAAATGCCCACTCTTCTATTTATAGCTTTTCCCACTTTTCTGCATTTAAGGCTAGGCTACCTACCACCGTACGACAATATTTAATCCGGTGTTTTCAAATAAAACCCGACTTTAGCACTTCTCCTATTGTGCCCAATCCTTGCATGAAAACTTTTCCAACCTTCTGGTGCACAAACAATCCATCTTGATAGAAGAATCTTGCGTGCGTGTTACTGATGCCAAAGGCACTTCTTCCATCCTCATGATTCTTGATTTTTCCTACCTCGTGTTTTTGCAATTTTTCTCCTTTGTATGTGGATTTCGAATGTAACCTTATTTTTCCACCGACCCAAATCCTCCTAGAAGAATAATTCCAAGCTTATCTTCATCATCTCACCCTACACTAAAATGATGTGCGGTCCTCTATGCATTCATAAGTCAAAAAGTAATAAGGTTACTGACACCCAAAGCACAAAAAAAAACAACGTGAAAGGGAAAAACAAGAAAGGAAAATCATAAAAGGAAATTCTAAACTAACTGGAAAAACTGCCTTATTTACAAACACCAAGAAGCATTATTTATAGTAGGGCTTCAACCCACTCCCATTGAAGTGTCCAGGTAATTTTGTTCCATCCATCACTTGTAACTGGCATGCACCCAAATCAAGGATGCATGAAATTACATAAGGACCCAACCAATGAACCTTCAACTTTCTAGGATGGCGTAGAAATTTTGAATCATATAGCAATACCATCTGGCCAACCTCAAACTATTTGTTCTTAATATGGCGGTCATGCCATGCCTTTTTCCTTTCCTTCTCAGTTGTTTGGATCCATCTTGCTAGTGAGCACCTTTCATCCAACTTTATCAATTCATCTATTCTTTCTTCCAGCACTTGCTCATTGTCCAACCCTCCTGCGCATGTTATACACAGAGATGGTAGCATGAATTCGGCCAACAAAGCTGCTTCCTCGCCCAACACCAATTGAAATGGTGTGGCCTTGTTCAATATTTTATACATTGTTTTGTATGCCCAAAGAACTATTGACACCTTATCATCCTAATCCTACCTACCCACATCACATATCTTAGTCAATGTGTGACTAAGAATTTTTTTGAATGCCTCTACAATCCCATTTACCTGAGGGTGATAAGGGGTAGTCTTGTGATGGGCTACCATGAATTCTACCAATAGAATCCTGATGGTTTAATTTAAAAATTGAGTGCCCCTATCACTTGTTAAACTTAATTGGCACCCATACCTATTGATAATGTTCTCCCACAAAAATCTAGTAGCCGTGGCTATGGTGTAATCCTTAGTGGGTGTGGCCTCTGCCCACCTTGTCAGCTAATCAATACAAGTAATGATATACCATGAGTTAGTCCTTCCCTCAACTGGTGAGATTGGTCTGACAAAATCTATTATCTATTTCTCAAAAGGTTCTGCACTAGCGATGGGGCACAAGGGCATCTCATCCCTTCTTCTAGGTTTTCCAAGGTGCTGGTAGTGGTCATAGGCCTTGCAAAACTCAATGCAATCCTAGTGAATCATCTCCCACCATAGTCCAGCAACTAGGATCCTGCACGCGGTTACATTCCCCGCACAGTGTCCTCGAGAAATCCCACTATGGGCTTCTTCTATTATGGCCACACGTTCCTATTCTAATACACACCGGTGCAAAACCTCATCATGGCCCATTTTATATAAATCCCCATTAATCAACATGAAGGGTGCGGCGCGTATGGATAACCTTTTCCTTTCTAGTGCTTTCATCCCTTCACGTGCTACACCTTCCTTGAGAAAAATAACAATGTCTTCTAACTTCGAGGGCACGCACCGTAACCTAAATAGTTACACATCCGGCATGGTTTCCTTGATGATTTATGTGTCCTCTCCTGAATCAATCCTTGATAAATGATCCGGCCAACAATTATTCTTTCCAGGTTTTACCACCACTCTGAATACAAATTCCTAAAATAAAAGTACCCAACAACATATGTTCACTTGCCACACTGCTTTGTTTACTAGATACTTCAAGGCCATATGGTTAGTGTAGAATATGAAAGGATTCACTAGCATATATTGTCTAAATTTTTGGAGTGCATATATCATTGATAATGCATAGCGCTCAGTCATTGTATAATTTTGTTTTGCTGGTGTCAACTTTCTACTCATAAAACACAAGGGATGATTAACAATCCCCTCTCCTTGTTGAGTAAGAACGGCTCCCATTTTTGTACCAGAGGCATCCACATGCACATGGAAAGGTTTATCCCATAATGGGAATCATAGAATAGGTGCGGTGACAAGCCTTTCTTTTAGAGTGTCAAATGCCCTCTGTTGCGCCTCTCCCCACCGAAAGGCACTCTTATGTCTGAGAAATATTTCCAAAGGCGTGGTGATCCTAGCGTATCTCTTAATGAACTTTTTGTAGTACCCAGTGTGTCCAAGAAATCTACGCACAATGCTTTGGCTGGTGGAATTGCCTAATCCCACAATAACTGCAACTTTCGCAGGATCCACTAGTAAGCCCTCTTTACATATGATATGCCCCAACAATGTTCCAAAAGGAGTTACAAAGACACATTTCTTGATGTTGAGGGAAATCCTCAACTGCCAACATCTTTCAAACATCAATCTAAAGTTATTACAATGGTCCCTAACCAATCCATACACTGTCCAATCATCCAAATATACTTGAAGAAACTTGTGGATGAAGTCCTGAAATGCTTATACCACTATGCATGAAAATACAGTAGGCGCATTCCTCAATCCAAAGGGCATGACCATGTATGAAAATATTCCCCACTCAGTGGTGAAAGTTGTCTTTTCTTGGTCTTCCTTAGTAATCTTTACTTGGTGATATCCTAAGAATCCATATGTGAAGGAATAGACATCGCGCCTAGGAACTCCTTCCAAAGTCTCTTCAGTGAAGGGGGTGGGAAAAGGATCTATGATACAAACAACATTCAACTCCCTATAATCCACACATATCCTAATCTGCCCATCCTTCTTTATGCAGATCACCATTGGAATTATCTATTCTAATTCCTCCACAGCCTTAATGATAGCGGATGCTATCATTTTGTCTAGCTCTTCTTTAACCCTTACGTGCATGTTGGGATTCATCCTATAAGGCCTCTTCCTGACTGGGCACACACCATATTTCAAATTTAATCTCATTTCCCCAAATGAATGGTGGATGCCTTTCAACTCATGGTATCCACGTGGGAATAAATCCTCAAATTCACGCAAGAGATTGATGATCTTTGATACTTCCTTGTCTGACTAGTAGTCCCCAATGATAGCTTCATTGGGCTCCTTATTCAAGCCGATGTTAACTTTCTTGGTTTTGAGTGGTTCATGATACGCATGTGCGCATGCATCTACATTGTCAATTACCTCACGTGTCCCAACCGAATGGTTGAAATTCAGGTTCTCCATCTCTTCTCCATCAATAATAGATACCATCTTTCCTTTCTCCTTTTCAGCACACGCGCGCTCAAATTGTATGTCTTCTGGTTCCTCCTCTTTGAACCACACTTCTGAGATAGGTCCACTAAGTAAGTCTACTAATCTATCCTCTGCCATGGTGCAACCCCAGAGTAAGGCAATTGATAGCTTGCAACACCTCATCAACCGGTTGCTTAGTACTTTGGTACTCAAATGTGTGAACCAGGTCAGTCGATAATTCCTGCCAATTTCCCGTCTGGTGGGAAGTTTCAGAATGGATGTACCAAGCACGTGCACAATCTTGTAGTGTCGAATATAGCTTGTGCACCCAAAGGGAGGGTGGTAAAGTTTCTACACTTTCTCCCTAGACCCTCTCACATGCCTGGATGTGGGAAGAGGTGGGTTCATTGCCATTGTAATCCTTGATAGTGGTGGGGATATTTCTCTTAAAGAATCAAATAGTGAGCATAATTCTAACTTCACGCCATTCTTAAAAAAAAATTCTATGCACGGCCCACCACCTCGTTGTTGTTCCTATCAAAACATAACCCAACATACCTTGTCACTCATCCTCCCTCCATTGAGCTTCCATTTCTCTCAAAAATACCTCAGGGTATGCATCCCCAAAATAATTGGTTATTGCCTTTCCCCCCGGGCACCAAACTATACGTGTTGTGGTTACCCTGGTCACCAATCTTTTCAGATGTTGACTAATTAATTCATAAGTCCCATGCACCCAATTATCACATGCTATACTAGTAATATCACTAAAATATTGAGCATCATCAATCTGGATGACTCCTTCTGTAGGGTGGATGCTCTCTGGATCTCTTATGGAGTGAACATATATTCTGTCTAGGACTTCCTCTCCAAGGGGTTTAGTATAGGGTGTGGACTTTCCATCACCAAGTGGTATAATCACCCTCTCTTCCTTGTTTTCAAAGCTTATGTACCCCTTGTTAAACTGGAGATCTGCATTATTCTTATAACACCACGGGTGAGCAAGTAATGCTGGGAAATTATCTACCTTGACAATCACCAAGAATTTAAAATCCCCAGTGAACTTAGTCCCTTGAATGGTAATGGTCATATCCTTCAAGACACTTATGGGCATTTCCTTTGTCTTATTTTCCATATACAACACATTCGAAGATGGCTATAAGGTAGGTCTTCCCATTTGATGTCAGGCACCCAGAGTGAGAACATTAACCTTTACGCCTATGTCAATGAGGATGTTGCTAAGAAGCCATGCATCCACTACTACGTTCAAGGTGATCTCTTTATCATAATCAAGGTTGTGAGGTGGGAGGTTTGCATGTAGGATCTACCTTTCGTGCTCTTCCCTGGCACATGGTACCTTTTCTCTCAACCATGCTCCTAGCAGGGGAATAATATTCTCTTGCCTCAGCAGTTTACACACCTCCTTAACCTCATCCATGTCATCCTTTAGTGCTTCTACTGGTATTCTTTGCTCATCTTTTCTAGTTTGCTCTTTTAAGCATTGGCTCTCCCCTTGTAAGCTTCAAATTACGTCCATGGTTTCCTAGTAGACTTCTTTCTGGTGAGCCAAGTTTGGATACTTCCCACGTACTACTTCTTCCCTTAAAACCAGAGGTCTCTACTTAGGCGCTTGCCTTGCCCACGCGGACTCCACCCTTGTTGTTACCATAACAGGATCTAGTTCTGATTCACGTATTACTCACGGGAGCTATTGCATGTCATCCTTCTTAATACTCACCATGGCAGTGCTATTATCCTTCTGGTGCTTCTGATTCATGTGTTCGTATAACTCTGGGCACTCTTCATACTTATGTTTTTTTCCACACTAGGAGCATTGTAGAAGATTTGGACATTCACGCTTATAATGGTCGGTGGCTCCACAATTAAAGCATGTTCCACACGGGAAATCACTTCTTCCCCCGTGGTTACCATGGCCATGATATCCTCCATGAAATCCCCTGCCATGTGCACCTCCATCTCCGCGTTCTTCATACCAATGCTCATCTCCTTTGGAACTGCTGGAAATGCTAGTCTGGCACACACCAAGATCAATTGCCTCATGAATCTAGTCAATCAATCTACAATCCTTGGTGTTATGTGTGGTTGAGGTACATATCTTACGATAAAAAGATACATTTTTACAGATCGCACATTGTAAAAGGGGTTACCTACTTGCATCATGGTCCCCGTGACATATTTCACAATTTACCGCTACAGCGCGTACAGCCTTCCGAGTACATATCCTACCATTATCCTTTCTGTGTCCTTCTACGTCATAATCTATACACCACATCCCACCATGAGTCTCTGGAACTATGTTGATAGATAATTACTCTAACTGATTAGCCATGGCAGTGATCTGAGCCTCCAGAAATTGGCTAACACCAGTTTCAACACTACCAACTGCCTCAGTGCACAAAGTAGATTCCAACGCTTTGCGTGGGTCTGTGAATGTTTTAGGAGATAAATACCTCCTAAAGGGTGTGATCAAACCTTTGAAAAACCACTGAGCATGTTGTGAAGGGTGGATATCATAAGACATTTTAGACAATAGTGTTTTAAAGCGCACATCATATTCCTGCATGCTCTCTACCATTCCCTGTTGGATTTCCTTAAGAGAGTTGATGCTCTTCTATTTAAACTTAGGTATGTGGAATTCCACCAAAAACACATTTTTCAGCGTGGTATAATCCACAATAGTTTGATGAGGGTCATACTTTCTATACTAACTATGCACGCATCCTTACAAGGTTATTACAAATTGACTGGTCTTTCAATCCTGGGTCGTGATCCCCTTCGTGCGCCATAGCAACTCGCACTTATGCACATGCTCTGTGGCATATTCTATCCCACTGTAATCTAGTAATTAGAGATACATCTCAAAAATACTTGAGGAGGTGGCTAAGGCACTTGTCCTCCTAACCCAAACCCTTGATTTTCTCCAATGTTTCTTCCTCCACCGGACCCACTAGATCTTGACCCACCCACCACTTCCACCTCTAGATCCTCCTATGTTAGGTATAGGGCCTATGTTTGTCATGTTGAACATTCCCATCATCCCACTAAATTGTGCGCTGATAGTTTGTGAACTAGTGCCACTCCCATTTGTATTTCTTGCACCACTTCCTGATGTGCTCCCAAAACCAGATGTATATGTGCCTTGTCCAAACATTCCATCAAATACTGGAATAGTGTGTGAATCCATAGAAGTCCCAAATGAGAAGTTGTATCTTCTGGGCACCAATCAGTTGCTTCTACTGATATCAAATGGATAAACTATACTTTTCTTTCATTCAAACAAACCAAGCACCAAGGTTCAGTCACTAGGTGGGGTCAGATGCGTGTCAATGACTCTTCTTTCTCCACGTGACAGGCTCTCATCAGAAGTTAAGGGGTTCTCTCTTCCACACTTGCCAAGATTGGGTAGCACAAACTATTCAGGCTCCACATCCTCCATGTGAACCTATTCTCCCAAAAACATTTTCCTCCATGAATCCATCATAAATACAACCTCATAATGTCTAGTAATCTCCCTCTCACGCACTTCACCATACTCGAGCCATCTCTCCTCCCTTTCCTTTTTAGTCGTTATATCAGCCATCTTTCCTTAACCTGGATTCCTCACCAAACACTCAGAGTGGTTTAGCCAGCCATTGGGAATGCCTCTAAACTCATGGTTACCATCAAGATTTTTATTTCCAGGGGGATGGCATGCAAAAACAATCCTCTGGGATCCCACAAAAATTCAAACTCAATAACTTCTAGACAAGAATACGTGGAAATTACATATTCCAGAGTGTAGCTAGTCAATACTCCCTTCCACCAATGATCCATAGCACGGGTCCATGTTAGATCAACATCTTGTAAGTTCTAGTATGTTTCTTGGGTCCAAGGGTGTGATTTTTAATACCACCCCAACCTACATGCATATGTCGATAGCCACTCAAATAACTCTATTGGGAAACAACAGAAGAAGGTTTTATACAACTCATGATAGAGAGTGTCTTCCACCCATCTTCATGTATCAAACTCAGGTCTAGTACTGAATCTCTGAGCAAACTCATCCTCTGTGCTTTTAAACTAATTTTCAACACCTTCAAGTGTTAAGCACTCTGTCATCACTTTTTACACAAACCATGATGTATGCCATGTTCCACTACAACCTCGAAAAGAGGTCCTGGCAACGGAACCAAGATGTAGTCATTTTTGCACCCAACAAGAATAAGGGAACCTCATGTGCACCGTCATATCACCCAGCGGGTGCTGAGCGCTCACCCAAGGAACGCGAGAGGGAGACGAGTCTCTCTTTTATGTGAGTTTAGTGGAAGGCATCATCCATGATCTTGAATTAGTGATTTAGAGGACATGAAAAATCTATAGAGCTCAGAATGGATTCTATACCCTTTCAGTCATATTAAAAGTAAAAGTGCTTAACAGAATTAACAGAACTAGGAATTTGTAAATCCAAAAATAGACTTAACATTCAAATAAGGTTCATGATTATACAAGAACAAAATAATAATAGAAATATGTAGATAATACAAAGAGAAGATCTTAATACAATTATCATGGTAACCTTATCATATTCATTCATAACATTACTATAGAATATCACAGAAGGGGAAACCGTAGTCATGCGCCATATCTAGATCCATACATGAAGACTTTCGAAACAAAATTTGCATTCCCCATTCCCTTATTACATCCTTCCTATAATCATCTACCCCTTTTATCCCATAGTTCTTGTAGTAATTCTACAGAGATCCACTTCCTTCCCTCTGTTCTCTCTTCTTCTTTGCTAATGGCACGCATATATATAGGCATCTGATCTCCAACAAACTCCTCTGCAACCTCAGATCTGGCCCCAAGTGTCAAGGTGTGGATTGCCTTAGGTGCATGCCTCTCCATGTCATGATTATCTTTTTAGATCTTCTTATCACAAGGTATATTCCCTCCAGGACACCTTGTTGTCAAGTTGGAACCTTATCCAAATGTAACATGTTCTTCATGTGTTGTGTCCAAAAGGTCGAAAATGGCTGTCCCGAATTGTGCTTTGTGGGCGCGCGTCCCTGGTTCTCCAAGAACCCCTTTTTGAATCCTACCTTGCATGCCTTAACTTGCATGCTTCCTCTGGCCATGTGCACCTATGTGCCTTTAAGATTTGGTAGCTCCATTAGGGTCCCAACACATTATTTGTGGTGAAAATTTGCTCTATTTTGGAAATGGACCCTACATTTGAAAGTGAGAGATGTATATTTTGTAAGTTGTATTTGATAAACAAAAAAAGGAAATTGTAAAATAATTATTGGAGTTCAATAGAAATTTTTTCAATTACCATAAATGGTATTTTTTTCATTTGAAATCTGTGTTTGAAATACATTGTGAAATCTCTATTTGAAAAAAAAAAACATATGAAGAAATATTACATTCTCTGTTTCATTCGAAATGCATGTTTTGAAAGTAGAACTATATTTGGAATTTCATTCATGGATTGAAGAAAAGTTAAGCATTGTAAAATTGGAATAGAATGAACTTAAATATCTAAAGTATGATAATGAAAATTAGATCCATTTGGATTCTTTGTAAAGCCTGTAAATAAATATTAGAAAATATAGAAAATACTTTGCAACTTGAAAAACAAAATGAAACATTGGAATGAACTAAGGATGAATAAAGCACATCATAAAACAACTACATTTCACTAGTAATTTATTCAGGACTCCAGTAATCCAGAAAGAGGCATAATAATGCCATTTCACATAAAATAAAAGAATTTCATATTAAAATCTCAATATTAATAATTTAATCCTTGCAATCCATTAGAAATATTACAAGTATGTTTCTCCACACCTGTTTGGTGTGTTAAAGGAGAAATAATAGTGAATTAGACAAATTTTGGCAGTCTTAAAAGTTTAGTTCATATTTTTATGGTAGGAAAGATGTTTTCTTAACATTCACCCATCTACGTTTGATGAAAATGAATCTTGAAGTTCCCCATACAAAGTGTTGTTCCAGCCCTTTCCAAAAAGTCCTCATTTTCTCTAATCCAAACTTCCAGTCAAAATTTATGGCCTTCTGAAGTTTTTACTTCGGTTGGTTTAAAAAAAAACTGTAAAAAAAAAAGGAAATTTTTGCAAATCGGATCCGTGGGCCCAAAACTTACTTAGGGTACTTTTTGCAAGAATGGAAAAATTCACAAGTTCCTTCATGGCCCTGCATCCTTTACTTTTGAAAAAAAATATACTTCTGTGGGTTTGCGGGACCGTACCTTCAAACACTACCTTTTTGAAAAAGGGTGAAAAATCTTAAGTCTCCTTGCGGCCCACCTTTGGGAAAATTTTCTTCGCCGGGTCCGCAGGCCTGCCTTTGGGAAAAATTTCCTCCCTAGGTCCGCCGGACTTTAACTTAGGAAATATGAAGAGTTAGGAGAACTTCTTTATATCATTGGACATGGGAAGAAATTTCTTATCTAATGGAAATGTTTTCTTGAAACCTTAAGTGTGTTAAATATGTGAAAAATCAGGTTGAATTACAAAGATGAGTTTGAGAGTGGGTAAGTGGGAAATTACCCCTTTTTAACTTACATGAGTAACTTTAGAGCATGGGTTGACCTTTCTAAAGGGTCATGTCAGGGGATAAGAGAATGTTGCTTTTCCAACTCATGTAAATAGGATTTTGGTTTTTTTTTAGACCTAGTAAAATTAAAAACCTTAGGCATTTAATTGCTTGGGCCCCTTTGACCCTCTAAGATTAAATAAAGAATATTTAACTATAGTGTTAATTAAATTGTTTATTAAGTTAACACCTAAGAGAAATTTAACTATATTTGGATTAATTATACTCATTAATCTTGTAATGTGGATCTAATGTTTGTTGTAACTGGAAAATTTATTGTATTAAATTATAGTTGACTTGGAATCTTTGCTGTGACAATTGTTGCTTGAAGCCTGGTAGTGGTCACTTTTTTTTAAAAAAAATATTCCTTAACTTTTCTATCTAAACCTAGGTTGTTCTTGGGTCTTGAGTGTTCATTTTAGCGGGTGTTACAATAGGTATTAAACAATGTTTCCAACTCTTTTTTATAATTTTTGGTATTTATTTTGATGAGGTAAATGAACTAATTTTAGATACATTGGGCACAATATATGGTTGCTTACTCTTTAGAGTCTCTATTAAAATTATTTTATTTGTAGATGACATTATTCTATTTCTCACTCTATGAGAGATATCTAGAAACAACTTGATATATTATCCTTCTTTTATGATACATATGGGCTTCAATTTATATTAGGTAAAATGAAGTTCATGGCTTTCAACATCTCTATCAATAAATAAGGTGAGATAATTCTTACTTATATATGGGATATGGTTGAGATAGTCTCTTCATATATGTATTTGGCATTATATTCTTTGCACCATGCTTTAACTTGACACTATAAGTAGTTTCATCTCTCACCACCCTTAAAAGCATTATTTTTAGCTCCATTTTTAAGAAAATTAGTTGAATATGCATTGCTTTCACACATTGGTCACACCTACTCTTTTATATAACTATGAGATCTAGATACCATACCTTTAAGTTGAGGACCAAATATGAATATAATGAGTGATTTTCAAAATGCTATCCAAACATATTTATTCCAAGATATTAGTCTTACATGCCATTATCCTTGTATATTTTGGTAGAATTCCTCTTATTTCATCAATGCTTTATTATTTGGTGAATATGATTTAGAGACTAAATAAATTAGGTAAATCCCAAAGTGGTCAACTAATGTATCCAAACCTTACTTTTATATCATATATGGAAAATTCAAAGAATTGGATTGATCTTGATATTGAAAGTCTACTCTTCATAGATTTCCCATGGATGATCCTAATCTCTTCAAGAAAGAGATAAACAAAGGCTTTGATATTGATATGTACGAAGCATATCTAAAGTCCAGTTACAATTAACTTATAGATTTGAGCACCTCAAAGATCCAACATTACTTAGAATGATACCCTCATTTTAGTGATGTGATCATCCAACTTCCATGTGGTACATTAAATTATAGTTACCTTATAACATGGATTTTAAAAAGTTAATAAAGTTAAATCCATAAACAAATTACTATATTATATGGATTATGGAAATACTATCTCTCACTTTTAAATAGTCATTAAACCTTTTTCCAATTTTGAAGGTGTTTACCTAATCTAGATTCCACCTTTCTATTCTAATTATGAGAATTTTTTCCTGAATATATTTATTCTATAGGGTAATTAAGAATGAGGTCATATACAAGTGTCTATTATTGTCAACATCAATCTTATTGATTAAGAAAATATTGAAAAACTAGACACCTAAATTTGATTTCAATATAAAAGTAAATGAATAAATAATTAAATAAAAAAGTGACCAAAAAAAAAAGCAATTAAGATTTAAAACCCTAAGTGATATGAAAAGTTAGATCACTTAGATGATTTCATAAATATCTCAGACATGTGTGGCAGTGGAATACTGATAGAACCAAAGTGTAGAATGTCACAACCGAGCCCAGAAAAATGTAGAAGTGTAGGACAAGAAGGGACTAGGGCACCTAAATTGGTATTATGGTGCCTGGGCACTAGGATCCCTCTTTAGGGGACAAGGCTTGCAAAGGATCTCCATAAATTAATTTCACATGGTTGTTGAGTTGTTTGAAACCCTCCCTATGTGTCATTATAATATCACACAATGATCGTTGATGTCACTGAAAACCTTTAATAAAGAATACCACTTACAAAACCCTCAAAAGCGTATAAAATCCCAAAAATAAAATAGTGAAAATAAGGGGTCAAACTATCCTCAGCTATTAAATGAGTTATCTTGTGACTGAACACTATAATACATCTCGTACCTAATTTATTTGTATGAGTGTTTGTGGAATTGTGGCCTAGGTGGATCTTGTATGTTTCACACTTGATAGCGAGACAATAGCTAGATGTAAAAGACGTAGATAGATGTGTCCATGAAAAAATGAACTTCCCCTCCTATGAAATTTATGTAGAATAACCACCCCATTGTACCTTGAGTGAAGCTAGATGGATACAATGGTGCTCTTTAGATGCTCATGAATACAACCTTCGGTGGTGATAGTAGATGCTTAGAGCTTGGTCCCTTAATTTGATCCCATAAATTTGTAATTATATCATTCCCTTTCTTGAATTTCTTAATTGATCCCTAAAATTGTGACCCCTAATAGATAAGGATGCCCAACAGCTAAAAAGGACCCAAAAGGGGTGAACATGATACAAATAGGTCTAGGACGCCCATAGGGGATAAGGGTGCCTGGGCATTGGCATCCTAGTTGGGCATTGGTGTCCAGAGTAAAAAATGGTGAAGTACCGAAGGTCAGAATGGGTAGTAGGTTGTGTTAGGGAAAGAAGGAGACCAGAAAGGAATCTAAGAAGCCAAATATAGTGATCAATTAGTACTTTTATCTCTTTTGAAAAATATGAATGTAATGCATATGATTAGGACCTAGAAAAGTACCAAAGTGCATGATTTAGTGTCTATATTTTCCCCCACTTTATGTTGTTGAGTGAAATTTCAGTAACATAAATTAGATAGAGATGCATACCTGATAACCATGTAGATTGATGATGAAGAGCATTACAAGAGGCAAGAAAAAGTGCAGAGTGATAAAAAGTGAAGCGTGGAAGCTAGAGAAGAGGAAGTAAAAAGTGATGATGACCCTAGGGATGAATGTGTATGTTTAGATGTCACATTCTGCCTATCTTTGATGTCATTCTAAAAGTTTTATTGATGTGACTACCACTTCTCGTAAGGATAGATATGCAATAAAGAAGAATGATCAAGTAGTCAAATATGTGTATATAGAAATTTTTTGATCCAAATATATGAAATGCATGTAATAAGTGTGAAAAAATGCTAAAAAATAGAAACACAAAACATGTGTACCTGATTTGGGATGAGTGAAAGAGGTAGAAAGGATCTTGAATATGTTGTTTAAGATCATGTTTTTCTGGCAATATCACACCAAGTGTGAGTTTTTGGGGTGATCTCACACCACGATAGAAGTAGTGTAGAGAGAAAGATCTAGTGCCATTATCCAACCTTTGACTACATCCCAAAGTAAAAAAACCGCTACAAATGGTGTGTACAAATATGATCCAATGTGAAAGTACAAAAGAAGGTGTAATGCATGCATGTTGAGTTCTAAGAACTATAATTGTCCTATAAAAGTTGATGTATAAATTGTTGTTAATTGTGCCAAACTAATAGAAATGTGTATCTGCCCCCTAATCTTAGGTGCCAAGGAAGGGAAAAAAGTTCTTAGGTTCCCAATTTTTATTTTGGGAACCAATGTCTTTGTTGAAGTAAGGACCCAAGTGCGATTCTAAGCCCTATCTAAGACTGTGGACTATGATGTCTTTGTGCTGAATTGTCCTGAAATGTGTATTGCTGAATGGGGTGACTAACTCACCCAGTAGATTCCCCCCTCATTTGGGGTGCATGTGACTTTGCTAGTAATATTTAGCCCAAAAGAGCACCCCATGTTGAATTGATACCAATATGTAGAAGGGAATGTTCTTGGTAGAAACTAAGGCACATGCAAATATTGGGTAGAAGACAAATATTAGTACAAACAAACATGTATATAGAAAAATGTAAACTAACAAGGAAGAAGTATAACTAAACCATGAAAAGAAGGTTGCAAACATGGGACATCACTCATGATGTCGAAATACAATTGAGGATGCAATGGCCAAAAACATACAATGTGCACACAAGATAAAATATAGGGAAAATATCGTAAATAATGGCATACAATGGAAAACAATGAAAAAAAAGAGAAATAAAAACATTAGATAACTATGGTGAAAATAAGTTGTTGTAGGAAAATACTACACAAGAAGCACCTATTATCATGTTATAAAGAAATAGAGTATGTCAAAGTTTGTATTATTCAATATAATAGTGTACTAGTAGAAATAAGAAGTGGTATGAAATGAAACAATAAAAGCCTAAAAGTGTGTACGAATGTGGATGCCCCCAAGAGCCATTGTGGGACTGGTATGAGATACTGTACCAAACATCCCTATTACGTGTAACAAACTATGTAGGGTATTCGATCACAACTTGAAAATAAGTGAACACGCATGTGTTTATGATAAATATAGTGACATATAATGCATCCAACTAGCATAGTAAGAAAAGTTTACATATGAGTATAAGAAATTAAGAACTATGTGTAACCAATATATGCACCTTGTTGTGAGTTTGAATGGAATGGAATTTAGTGTGAATTTGATAGGGGCAGCACACCCTCAAAGTGTGTATGCATAAGTGAAAGGAGGTTTATTTATAAAAGAACCCTCAGTAGTCAAGAATGAACCATAGAACAAGAGTGCATCGCTGGTAAATTATTTTGAATGATGTGTTATATGATAGAAAGATTCGATCAAGTGAGTGTGAATCATATATTGTAGAGTTTGATGTAAAGATGATAGAGATATTGAATAAGATGCTGAAAAATAATTATTGTGAAGCATGGAGTGTGAATTGCATAGTAATATGCCATTATGTGTTAGAAATATTAAATGAGATGTTGGCAAGAGTGATTTTCAAGACCAAGCATTGAAATGTAGAATGATGCAAGTGTGATGAGTGAGGAGAATGTGCTAGAATGATGTAAATTTAAAGTGTGTAGTTTTTTATCAGAGGTGATAGAAATATATATGTTGAATGTGCTGAGTGTAAAAGTTGTGTATAATATGTGGTAACAAACGTAAGAAATGTGTAAAAAGTACAAAATGTGTATGATTTGTAATATTAGATGGAAGAAGGAGGTGTCGTAGATGTGTATGGTGTGAAATGTATATTGTGTGAGATTCATGTATGTAGCATGCCCTCACCAGTCAAGTGTGAACCTTATCACAAGAGTGCATCATAGGGAATTGATGATACAAGTAGTGTACCAAATTATATGGAGTGAATGTGTAGAGTTATGAAGTATGATGTATAGAGTGTGATAAAAGATAGCTGATGATGTTAGAAGGGGTGGAATATTAACCATGATACCCCCAAGCGTATGAGTATGTGTAAGCTATTTGATAAAAGTGAAGGGTGGGGTTCCTCCACCCAATGTATGAGGATATGAAGATGTGTGAACATGCTCTAAAGGTTGAAGTGAAAAGATATATGAAGGAAACTACGAAGGTGATGTGTATCTAGAAGTAGGATACTGTTGTGGTGTGGACTGAGAAAAATGAGACCTAAGAGGTGATGAAAACTTGGGAGAATAATGCCTATGAGGTTATGTGAACCTAGATGTAGGAGGAAAATGAGGTTATGTGCACCTAGATGGAGGCATATGAGGTGATGTACACCTAAACGGAGGAACTGTCTAAGAAATGGGCCTAAACTGATGAGATGGGATAGCAGCCTTATGAGGACATATGTCTCACACACAAGAAGGAGATATAGGAGCATATTTTGTTTTATATGTCAGAGGTCCACTAGACCGAGATGCTCTAGTGAGTATGAGGGCCACCTCAAGAGGAGGATGACGCCATGATGTACATAGAGGGAAACCTCAAATAGTGACAACCTGGTTGTTATGTATGAACTTAAGACACAAGTGAGGTATGGAAACAATTTCTTGAGTGGCCATGATCCATGCAAATCTTAAGAGCATGTAACAATTTTTGATGATAGGTTCCAAAAATAAAGGCACAAGTATGGTGAGAGGACCAACAGTGACTGGAATCTTGACATAGCCATAGGATCCAGACACAAGATATGAGATCTGCGAGAGTGGATAACCAATAAAAATAAGAAGTGCAATAGATCATGCATTGTGATGGAATGATGAATTGGTCATAGTATTATTGATAGCACTAGATTCAGTAGAGACACTGATGTGGAAGTAATCAATGGTGAATGTTTCATGGAAATTGTAATTAGAGAATGGAATGATAGGTGAAGATGAATAAGAGTGAGAAACTATAAAACTAAGAGGTCCCAATGAAGGAGGATGGACAATGTGGTATGCATGATTTGACGAAGACTCGGAATCTTTATTTTCATGATTTTTAAGAAGATTATTGTATATTTTAAGCTTTTATTTTTTGTTAACTAGTAGGGAATTCGAAAGATTACAAAGTTTAATTTGATTTTAGACGATACTATCTTGAATGAAGTTTCATAATTTGAAACAATCATCAGTGGAATGTCCCACACATTGGTGATAGTCGTATTGAGAGTGTGCATTTTAGTTGTTTCCCTGGGGGCAATATGGATCCAAAGTGAGTGGAGGGGGAAGTGTAATAAGATTTCTCTCAATAAGTTATGCAAATAAAATATGTGGAACACATGTGAGCTTAGTGAATTAATGTTTAGGTCATTTTCATTAAATCTTCTTAGTAAGAGATACAACGTTAAAATGGAATTTTTCTTCAGTTTATTTTATAGATGGTTTGAAAGGAGTCTTTCTTGAAAACTTGTTAGAAGATAAAGTATCTTGATATTGATATTTAAGTTTTCCCATTATAAGAAATTTTATTTTGCATAATTTAAGAGTGTGGCAAATATGATCAAATGAAGGATAGGTATCAAAGATGAGACTCTCCTATAGTGGTGATAATAGATTTTGAATGAATAGATCTTGTAATTTTAAGTCAACAAGCACATTAGTCATTCTAGCTAGGTTGTTCTTGTAACATAAGACATAATCCACTAGGTTCTCATTAGATTGTTTCTTTACTTTTTCTAATTGATCATATGATATATTTGAGCTAATGTTGATTGAGAAGTGGGAAAGGAGAGCATCATCTAAATGTGTAAAAGATGTTACTGAATGAACTTGTAGATCATATAACCAACACATAACATAATCTGTGAGACTGCGAGGAAAAATCTTTGTTAATAGAGTGTTATCATCCAAATTTCTAGACATGCTAGATGAAATACACGATGATGCTCGTGAGGGTATCCATGACCATTGAAAATTGGGAGCTTAGGAACTACAAAGTTTGTAGGAAGTGTATATGTGGAAATGGAGGGTGCGAAAGGAGTATGAAGAAGAAAATTAGAATCAAGGGATGGAGAGGTGCAAGAAGCATATTGTTAGAGATAAAAAAAATTTAAACTTGAAGACCATGATAAAGAGAAGCTAGATGTTGCGTGTCTATGAAAATTTCCATGTATACTAAGTGAGAGGTGGAGTGAAATGATTTGTAAGAATGGTAATGGAGGTAGGAATAATCTAAGTATGTGGAATGGTAGAAGGAGGAGGTTGAGTAATAATATAAATGGAGACAACAATGATAGTAGTTTGATTAAGTTCCATGAAAATAGAGGCTTTCTCGTGAGCAGTATATAAAAACAAATCTAGGTCATGCGGATGCTCAACAATATGGTCTTGAATATAAAGAAGATAGAATTCAGTGAAGGGGCCATAAGATCTTGCCATGGTAAATCATAAGGTTGGGTTCAAAAGGATGGGTTCAAAAAATTATTTAACAAATATTAACTTTTTGCTAAAAACCAAATTACAAAGTAATTGATAAAAAAATAATTAAAAAATACTAAATATGATACGATACAAGAAATAAAGCATACAAATTAGTAAACCTAAGTGCAATGAAGAGTTAGATCACTTTGATAATTTCACAAATATCTCGGAGGTGTGCAGAAGTGGAAGACTGATGGAACCCAAGTGCAAGATGTCACAACCAAGCCCAGATAAATGATATACTGCAAGATAAATAGGGACTGAGGTGCCTAGATTGCAACTGCGATGCTTGGGTTCTAGGATCCCTCTCTAGATACCAGGGTCTAAAAAAAAGCTCTGAAAATGAATTTCATAGGTTCGCTAAGTTGTCTAAAACCCTCGTTTTATATCATTATAAAGTTATAAAATGATCGCTGATGTTACTGATAACCTATAATAAATAATACTACCTGTAAAACACTCAAAAGTGCATGAAATCCAGGTAAGAAAGTAATACAAATGAGGGGTTGGACTATCCTCAGCTGTCAAACAAGTTATCTTATGACTGAGCACTTCCCTATATCTCAGACCCAACATAGTTCTATGTATGTGTGTGGAATTTTGCCCTAGGTGCTTCTTGTGTGTGTCACTCTTGATAGAGAACAAGTAGCTAGATGTACAAGATGTAGATAGATATGTGCATGGAAAAATAAACTTCCTCTCCTATGTAGTGTATGCAGAAAAACTAACCCTTGTCCCTTAATTGAAGTTATATGGATGCAATGATGATCTTTCGATGTTTTTGAATGTAACCTTAGGTGGTGATAGTATAAGCTTAGAATTTGGTCCCTTAATTTGATCCCATAACATTATATTTATATGATTCCGTTTCTTGAATTTCATAATTGATCACTAAAAGGCCAAACCCTAAGACATAAGAATGCCCAATAGTTAGAAAGTACCGAAAAGGAGTGAGAAAGATATAAATAGGTCTAGAGTACCCAAAGAGGATGAGGGTACCTAGGCACTGATGTCCAGAGATAGAAAAGGTGAAGTATCGAAGGTCAGATTGGGAAGTAGGGTGTGCTAGGCCAGGAAGGAGACCAAAATGGAACCTAAGAAGCCAAATATATTGATCAATTGGTATGTTTCTCCCTTAGGAAACATATGAATACAATACATGTGATTATGACCAAGAAATGTACCCAAGTGTGTAATATAGTGGCTACACTTATTTGGGAATTTATTATTCCTAAAAATGTAATTTTCTAAGGTAATTGGGCATGAGAAGATTTCTATTTTCCTTTTGTTTTATGTTTTTTCCTCCGTTTATTCTCATATCTTCTTTTTGTATCTCTTTTGATTATTATCTTATGTATTCCAATATATTTTCCTTACTAATATTAAATCATGGTTATGGGTTCCTTAGAATCATGTATTCATGATCCTAAAATTATGAATGTACATTTTTTTTATGTAGGACCTCTTGAGCCTCCTTTGGGAACCCATCGTTTTCTGGTTGTTATGATCCTCATGTGCGGGTTTCACTAACGCCTCAAGGATTTAGTGTAACATTTTGTTACATTTTGTATTTGAGCAGCCATCCATGTTTGAATCCCACTCGGTTGGTTATGCTGTGTATCTGGGGCCCTTGGGGTGCCTAAATGTTAGTGAAGTGGAGCTCAAACACATGGGAGTGCAGGCACAAACCAAGCCCAAGGTCAAGCTCTATGAAAGCGTGGTGGTATGTTATGATCCTCATGTGTGGATTTCACTAACACCTCGAGGTAGTGGTGTAATGGTTCATTACACGGGTCATTTATTAAATTTTACCAACTATTTTATGTTAGATTTTGTGCTAATAGGGTACTATATTGAACTCGAGAACTATATAAATGGAAATTTTGTGCATCAGTGCATTTAAAACAATATGTACATGAAATTAGTAGACAAAAAAAATAATTATAAATGTCCCAAAGAAATTGAAATAATTTAGAGTAGGGGAATATTTGAAGCATTTATTTCTCCATTTTGAAACTTGTCTTCAAATAAGTGAAAAGGTTAAATCTAGAGGCTACTTATTATATTATATAAATATTGGAAATACTATCACTCACTTCTAAATAGTGAACATGACCATTTTTAAATTGTAAATTTACTTATTTAAGCTAGATTCCACCTACATTTCATTCTAATTATGAGCATTATTTCCTCTATGTATTAATTTTATACAAAAATTAGGAATGAATTTATACGTAAGTGACTCTTATTATACACATCAAATTTTTATATGTGAGAATTTATTATTCATAAAAATTTAATATTATAATGAAATTGTGTGGAAGATTTTTTCTTTTTAATAGTTATTTTTTGTATTTTTCTCCTTGTATTCCCATCATCTCTTTTTATATATCTTCTCCCTATTCTCTTATACATTCTGATTTTTTCTTTAATAATTTAAAATCATGAAATCAAGTCCCTTAGAACCATGTATCTATGATCATATGATAAAAAAGTAATAATTTTTTACTTTGTAGACTTTTTCGAGCCTCCTTTGGGACCCCTATGGTTTTTGGGTCCTTTTCAATTTTTCCAACAATTTTATGTCATATTTTGTGCTAATTAGGTATTGGATTTAACTCAAGAACTATATGGATGCATATGTACATTATTTCATGTAAAACATCATATAAATGAAATTAGGAGACATAAATCATCATTGTGAATGTGATAAAGAGATTGAAATGATTTAGTGCAGGAGCATATTTGAAGCACTTAGTTCTCCATTAAGTCTTCGTTATAGTAGATTATATGTCATATAGATTAGATACTACATTGGATTTTTATTCCAATTTAAAAAATTAGATTATAATTGGTATTTTGTTTCCCATATCATACATTAATAAGGGACCTCAAAAATATAAAGGAAGTTATCCTCTTCTCTAATGTAACACAAGCCACAAAATATTTCATTTATTTATCATTTTACAAATGTACCTACCTCATTAGTGTTTTGAGGGAAGAGACCAGTTTCCTTTAGATCTAATAATGGCATATGGGGTACACATTGAATTCCATTAGCCATCCAAGTAAAATAATTACATTAGACATAGTGCCTTATTTTCAGTATTATACATTCTTGAGGGACATCACACATAAAACAAGTTATCTTCCTCAAGTGTAACAAAATCCCGAGAAAAATCCATTATTTATTATCATGCCAAAGGAAGGTATATTGCCTTCAACTCATCCATTAATTTTATTTTTATTTTTCAATCATTTTTTTCCATGTGAAATATTTCATTGTTAGAATATAGTTTCTATAAAAATAATATTTTCCTTCAATTTTTAAATGTCATTTATCTTTCATCTCATTAGGTGGTCAACATTTCCCTTTATTTGTTGTGAAAACCAAGAAAAAAAGGCTACTATAGTATAATTTTAAATTTTTTTATTGTATTTATTAGAATGTACATCTCCACACTACTTTCATGTAAATTTAGGACATTACATTTAATGATATTAAAAATAAATTTTGTCTATATTAATATTTTTATTGTTATATTTTCTCCCATTATCACTCTATAGGAATTTTTTACTGCAGCCAAGCTCTGTATTTTCATGGTGTTATGTTTTTACCCTATTTTCTCTATGTTTCCTTTATTTTTGTTTGATTGGTCATTGTTTCGGTGTGGAGATTGTTGTTTCTTACTTAATTGGTCATTGTTGCATTGAATGTGTTGTTACAAATCAGCAACACCCCTGGATGTTGATCAGACTTCTAGTTTAACATCTTGGACATCCAGTGTGATTGCACAACATTGAATCCTCTCCCCAAGTGGGGGACTTGTAAAAATGGGAGAGGAATCTCCATATTAGAGGTTGGTTTCTCAAACTCCTCTAATCAGATATATCACTTACAAGTTGCAGAGGTTTGAATTCCTAGTTCCTACTCTAAATTCCAAGGGGACAAAGGTAGGGAATGAAATAAAATGAAGCTAATGCTAATGAAGTGATGTACCAAAGGATTTGTAGACACCTGATACTACAATACATACACAATCCACAAGAAAACATAGCACAAAGCATGCACAAATTTCTCAAAATGTAATGAAAGGATTGAGGGATTTTAATCACAGAACATATATTAACATTTCAAATCCAATACAATGCATTACAATGATCCATAGGCAAGAAAGAGGTGTTGTATTACATGGAAAGGTAAAAAATATTCACAAATTCTACCAAAGAGGAAGAAAAAGGAAAGGTGTAGAGCTGACAAGTGTCTCTTTTTTCAAAAAATGAACCCATTCTAGCTTTTTACAGTGCAAGCCACGACCCCAGGAGAGAGAAACATGGAAAAACATGGGGGAGATCCAACCATTGACCAAAATGCAATCACAATAGCATGGGAATCCTTATAGGCCCATCCCCTGACATTTTTAGCCATGCTGGGAGAGAATGCGAGCCATTCTTCATTAAAAATGGTGGTTGAAACGTCATTTCTGTCCATGACCACATGCCAGAGGTATTTTTCAATTTTATCTCTCCAAACTCCATCAAAATACAAAAATGACCCTGTAATCTTGTAGAAAATTTCAACAGATTTCCATTGATATCAAGAACGTGAAAAATCGAGCTCTGGATCGAAAGATATGGCCGTTTGAAATTTTAGGGCAAAACAGGGCCAAATCGGATTGGCGGGCAATTTTTTTTAAAATTTTTCACTTTTTGGTCATTTGGAAAATTTCCCAAAAATTCCCCATACTCCACCATTCCAGGTGCCACGTGGCATGCTTTGATTGGGTGTGGGCCTATCCTACTTCATTTTCCTTCGTTTTTACCTTTGGAAAATTTCCTAAAAATTCCCCGCCAGGCTGGTGAGTTGACGACACGTGTCACATGCTGATTGGGCACGAGCCTTTCTTCCAAAAAAATTTCGTGGGCCTGAATGATATTTTGAAACCACTGGACACGTGGCAAGACCCTATTGGATGCAGGCTTGCCCCTTCGAATTTTCCTCACGGGCCTGACTTGAGTTTTTTACCACCACCTGACATGTGGCGAGATCCCATTGGCTCACATTTAGGGGGCAAGCTTTTCCCTTTGAATTTTCCTTTGTTTTTTCCTTGGGAAAATTTCTCAAACTCTCCCCACCTTCCGCCGGTTCGAGACACGTGGCCTAATTTCATTCAACACGGGCCCTCCGCAAATATTTTTACTTTGTTCACAATCTTTGGGGAAAAAATCCCAATTTCCTCCCGCGCTCTACCTTTCCGGGTGCCGTGACACATGGCCTTTGCTGATTGGTTGATGGGGCAGCGGGCCAAAACTCTCTTTTTGAAATTTAGCGAAACACTTAGCCAAAATTCTAACTTCTCCTCCACCCTCCGAAACTCCCACGCCATAGGACATGTGGTGCAATATGATTGGGCATGGGCCTTCCTTCCAAAATTTTCCATGCGCCAACACTTAGTCAAATTTTGCAAATTCCTCCCCTGGACATGTGGCATCACCTGATTCGTTAGCAGGCCTGCGGGGAAAATCTTCCTTTTTTGAAATTTCACCAAAACACTTGGTAAAAAACCAAGTTTTCCTCCGACCCCCGCCACTTCCTTGGACACGTGGTGGCATCTCATTGGTTGCGGGCCTTTCAGGGGAAAATTTCCCACAAAAACTCCATCGAGCCATAACTTCAAAAATACATGGAGTTAGGAGGAAAACTTTACCTTTCTGGAAAGCTGAGAGAGAGCTCTATCCAATGATGTCATTTCCAGAAAGTTTTGAGCACCTGAAAAGAAAAAAATTATGTCTGAGGCACAAGAGAGGGAAGAATGAAAGGAGTTAGCCACAAAATGAGCAAGGGGCACATTTTGGATAACAATTTTGGCGACTCAGAGGGGTCATCTGCCTGCTGGATGAAGTTACCAGTTGCCTGAAGCAATCCATTGGGCATGGAATCATCAAATTCTCTATTTGATACCCCAACTGACTAGAACACTACAAGGAGGAAGATGGAGGGTGGAACATCATCTGATGGAGCAAGGCCTGCAAACACATTCCCAGGGACAACAAGCTTGTGCCAAAGCACTTAGGGAAGATAAAACTAACCTACAACAAAACAATGTGCACAAGCACTTGGAGGAATGGAAACCTAAGCTAATATGTACAAGGTGGAGAGTTCCTTTCAATAGCAATGCTTTAGATGGATTCCATTGACTGGAATCTGTAGTTCTTTGCCATCCAATGAAGACAATTGGAAAGCATTGTTGTCCTTACACTTTGTGACCATGTATGGGCCACTCCAAATGGCATCAAATTTTGAATGCCTTCCCGGTTTTGCTCTGTCTGCATCCCATTTTAACACTAGATCTCCAACTTGGAAGGATCTATTCTTGGCCTTTCTGTCAAAGGTCTTCTTTATCAAAGCCTGATCCTTCTCCATTGCTTGGGATGCCTGATTTCTGATTTCTTGGAGCTCCATCAATTCTACATATCTAACTTCCATGGGCTCAAACTCCAACAACTCCAACTGTTTCATGAGTTCCAATGTTGGCAACTCAAGTGACATGGGAAAAATTGCCTCTCTCCCATAAACAAGTTAAATGGAGAGTTACCTGTAGATCTCTTGGGAGTTATCCTATCAGCCCATAAGGCTGATTTCAACTTAGTATGCCAAGACCTTTGATTTTCATCAAGAGTCCTCCTAATGATCCTCAACAAGTTCTTGTTTGTAGACTCAGCCTGGCCATTACCCTGAGGGTAATAGTTTGATGAAGTACTTAGGTAGATCCCATTCTTGACAGCCCATTCAGTCACCTTGGACCCAATGAATGCCAATGCATTATCTGATATTATTGTAGCAGGTATGCCAAATCTGGTTGTTATTCCCTCATAGAAATCTAGGATGCTAGATTCATTTGCTTCCTTGAGTGCTACTGCTTCAGTCCACTTGGTGAAATAATCTGTTGCTGTTAGAATCCATTTGTGCCCTTGGCTTGAATTGGGATTAATGACTCCAATGAAGTCTAAACCCCATTGCATGAATGGCTGGTCAACTGAAATTGGATGCAATGGAAGGGCAGCTAGCCTCTCTTTACCTGTGAAGAATGCACAATTCTTGCACCTCTTGATCCATGCATAACAATCATTGAAAATCTTGGGCCAATAATAGCCAGCCCTCATGATCTTTAGAGCTGTCACTCTTGGTGCAAAATGACCACCAGCTGGTCCACCATGGAACTCTTCCAACACCCTATGAATCTGATTTGTACCAATGCATCTCAGTAGTACTCCATTCACATCTCTTTTGAACAAAACACCATCAACAATGGCATATGGGACAGCCTGCAATCTGAAGTGTCTTCTTTTGGTCTTGTTCATCTCTGGAGGGCATAGGCATGTGCTTAGGAAGTGCATTATACCTTGGGTCCAGCAAGGAGTGGGGACACCATTATTTTCTTCTTGAGTGCTTCCTTTCTCATAGTTGTCTTGCAACGCCAAAACAACCTCCTTCTCATTGCATGCTTCCTTTTGTTTGCCCAAAATCAGCTGCTCACACAATCCTTTTCCTCTTACCAACTTGGTAACTTTGATCTCAATGTCATACTCCATGACACGAGTAATCCAACCTGCTCTCTTTTCATTCAAGTCTTTGTTGAGGAGGAAGTATTTAACTCCCACATGAGAAACCAACAATTGGACCTTATTGTTTGAAACTAGATGCTTGAATTTCTTCAAGCTCCTGATTACTGCAAGAACATGCTTCTCAATGAAAGAATATCTCACCTCATAGTCCTCCAGGCTTTGGCTGAAGAAAGCAATTGGCTGCTCGTCATTGTCTTTGTTCTACTGTACCAAAATTGTAGAAATAGTATCATCACCCCCAAACGCATAGAGGGTGAAATCCTTGGAGAAATCTGGGTTGATGAGAGTTGGGGCTTGAGAGATGGCTTCTTTGATTGCTTCAAAACTTTCCTTGCCTTCTGCTGTCCATTTGAAAGCCATGCTTTTCTTTAACATCTTGGTGATAGGCTTGACTAGGGCTGCAAAATTTGGGACAAACCTCTGAACAAAATTTATTCTCCCCAAGAAACTTTGAAGGGCCTTCTTGTGGCTTGGCAATGGTAGTGCTCTTATGGCTTTAACTCTCTCTGGATCAATTGCTAATCCTTCTTTGGAGACAATGTGGCCAAGGAGCTTTCCTTCATGGGCTAGAAAAATACATTTTTTAGGATTCAAGGAGACTCCAAATCTTCTACACCTTTGGAACACTTGTCTCAAATGAGAGAGGTGGTCTGCTGCATTTTTTGAAAAAATAGTGATATCATCAAGATATATCAGCACTATGTTGTTAATCAAATCCTTGAACGCCATGTCCATTGCTCTTTGGAAGGTAGCTCCAGCGTTGGACAACCCAAATGGCATTTTCCTGTATGCATAAGTTCCCCATTTGGTTGTAAAGGTTGTCTTGAACTGATCTTCTTCCTTCACCATAATCTGATTATACCCTGAATAGCCATCAAGTAATGAAAACCTCTCAGAGCCAGTAACAACTTGCAAAATTTGCTCCATAGAAGGAAGTGGATAATGATCCTTGAGAGATGCTCTATTCAAATCTCTGAAGTCAACACACAATCTGATTTCCCCACTCTTCTTTCTTACTGGAACCAAGTTGGCTACCCAACTAGAATGCTTGATAGGGAATATGATTCTTGATTCTATCAACTTATTCAATTCTTTTCTCATGAGAGGCTCCATGTGGGGGTTGACTGGCCTTTGTTTTTTCCTGATGGGTTTAGTACTTGGATCTAATTCAATGGTATGTTGAGCTAACTCGGATTGAAACCTTTCAAATCTTCATAGCTCCAAGAAAACACATCAGGGAATTCTTGACAAAGCTGTATGAACTCATACCTTTCTTGCTCAGTTGTCATCTTACCAATTTGGAGTGATTTGCCTCCTTCTACCGAGATGGACACTGAATCTTCTCCCTTGACTTGGATGTTTGCTTTCTCCTTCCTAAACTGATCATTAGGATTGAAAATGGACTCCAAAGTAATAAGTCCCTTTGGTAGCTTGTTGGTTCTCAGCTGCACCACTTGGTCACCATACTGCTGCTCCAACTTTTCCTGATTTTTAGCTGAGAACTCAGCCTCTTCTTGCAAGAAATGGATGATTTGCTGATCATTTTCAAACACTTGCCAACTTACATTGTTGTCTAGCACTGAAGGCCTCACAATCACATGGATGTTTGGTTGTACCTTGTCTTTCTGAATGCTTTCAACAACGTCAAAGGCTGCCCCAACTGCTGCAATCCTGTCAGCAGCTTGGTTCTCTTTTCTAGGAATGAATTTTATGCCAAAACCCTCAAAATCTTCAATGAGGTCCCACACCCTATTCTTGTAGCATTTGAGTAGATCATTCTTGACAGCATGCTGCCCCTTAACTTGGTTGACAATCAACTCACTGTCACCAAAGACTTGCAAGTTCTTTATTCCTCTCTTGATTGACCAATGCAATCCTTGTATCAAAGCTTCATATTCAGCAGTGTTATTAGAGCATGCAAACTGAAATCTAAAAGCTGAATAATACTTAACTCCTTGTGGTGAAACAAGCATAGCTCCCCCTCCTGCACCTTGTCTACTCCTTGACCCATCAAAAAAAAACTGCCATACCTCATTGTCATCCTTGTGGTCTGGCTTGGTGATGCTAGGAATAGGCTGATTTTCTTCATGCATGCAATAGACTCCTAACTCAGATTCTTCTATTTCTTGATAAGGATCAAAAGCATGTACCTTGTTCACCCATTCATCAAGAGTTAGATCTAGGATACTTCCAACCTTGGTGTCAGCTTCATCAGTGCTTGGATAATCTTCTTGATCAAACGCTGAACAATTGGTATTGATCTGACTTGGAGTGTAAGGCTCAATGTGAAAGTTTGCAATAGGCTCAGATCTGATTGTGGCTTTAGTTCCATATCTTGTTCTGAACAACATGTGTGACCAATCAGTAGATAAGTAACCTCCAATCTTGGCTGTGAAATCCCTTGACAAACATAGGGCGAAGAGTGGTGGAAGGTCTATTACTGAGACATCTTGCAAAACAACAACATTGGGGCAGGCATGCAAGGTAAGACTCAAGTTTTTTATCACTCCAACTGTTGTTACTGCTGTCCCATCCAATTGCACTACCCCTTTGGATATGACTTCATACTGAATTCCCAACTGATCAGCTATTTGCTTGGGCATTACTGAACTACTTGCCCCGGAATCAATCATGCAATTGTGTACTAATTGATTTCCAATGATCAATGAAACATAGAATGGAGGGGGCTTCAACATTTTACCTTGCTGTCCTCCATGATTCCCCTCCTGCTGGGCAGCATTTGTGAGCACCTTCTCTTGCATTTGGACCTTCTGATTTAAAGCTCACTAGTCCTTCATGGCAGCTTGTAAAAAATCTCTTTGGCCTGGGATAGATAGTGGTTCGCACATTGATATGTTTACATTTGTCTTCTTCATCTGATCAATGATATTGAATGGAGATGAAGTATCCCTTTGCTGTCCCTTGGCCTGCACATTCATTCCTTGCACATGGGCAGCAGCAACTGGTATTTGAGTTGGCTTAGGAGCTGTTTTGGGCAGTCCTTGCATGTTTGGGATTGGATTTTGTTTTCCAATAGTTTGTGGGGTGATAGAAGATTGAGGATTTCTTGGGGCTAATGGTTGTTCTTCACCCAAATTTCTCCTCTTTGACCTTGTGTTGGCTACAACACTTTGGGAAACCATTTGATTCATGCCACAAAAATCTTCTGCCTGCCAGTTTACAAGTGTGGTATCATTTGGAGTTGACTGCTACTGGAATGTTTCTTGACTACCCTCACCCTCCACACCAGTTGTTGTCACCATTAATGCTTGATTCAAGGCACCATTGAAGCACATGGATTGGTTATGAGGTTCATTGCATGGGAAACACCAATCATACTCTTGAGCCATATTGTTTTGTACTGGCACTAATGCTTTAGAGGCAGATGTAGCATTGGGATTATAAGGCTGAAATGGTCTATTGGCAGGAGGCCTTGCTTGATTCAAATTTGCAGCTAGGTTGGGTGGTCTTTGGGGTTGATATGGCTGCCTGTTAGGCTGAGCTTGGGGCTGGAAAGAAGGTCTAAAGCCTTGGGCTTGCTGCCTCTTGAGTGTAACCAGCTCATTGCCTAGATTTTGTAATTTCTTCATGACTTCTTGAAGTTCATTTGAGGCACTAGAAGATGAAGTAGAAGCTTTGCTTGAATTCTGATTTCTTGGAGTGGGAATAGGAGCTAAAATAGGCACTTGGCTAGCACTTGGGCTCTCTAAACTTGGAAACAGTGGCATTGGAGGCCTAGGAGCTAGCTTGCCAGCTTGAATCAAACAATTTTCAGCTCTAATAGCAATGCTATAAGCAATGGGGATAGTTGTGCCTCCCATGGATTGAATTAACATAGAAATATCAGAATTTAAAGCTTTAAGATAGTATAGAAAAGCACCTTCTGCTGTTGGCCTGACTGCCACTGGAATTCTCTCCCAAGTCCTTTGAAATCTGAAATTAAAATCAGTCAGCTGCTCATTGGGAGCTCTCTTGATGGTTGTCAGCTGTTCCAAAAGGGACAAGTTGTCTCCCTTTTCTCCAAACTACTCATGGAGGGCTATACATAGCTGGTTCCAATTTTGAATAGAACCTGAGGCAAGACTCCTGAACCATTGCAAAGCTTTCCCTTTGAATGAAGATGCCAGCAGTTTGACAGCAACTTGCATCTCATTGATCTCATGGATTGCACAAATATTAGCAATATCCTTGACATGATCACCAGGAGTAGTCTGATTCTCTCCAGTAAAGTATGGGATGTTCTTCAATGCTGCAACTAGGATTGGGTTTTGTGCATTGAGAGCAAGTGGGCTGCTACCAGTGAAATTGACATAGGGGTTGTTTTGTGCCATTCTGATTGGCCTTAGAACCCTTGTTGATTGAATGAAAGGCCTACCAGGTGGAGGAGTTGAGAGAGTTCTGTTTGGTGGAGATGGAGACCTTTGAATTCTCCTCCCTCTTTTCCTTCTACTTGGAGATAACTCTAGATACTCAAATAACACCTCTTCTTCTCCAACTCTTGACCTTGTGGTGATTCTTCTCATGAGTTTTCAGGCCTGTACTGCTAAAACCAGATGATTCTTCTTCCTTGGAGTTGCCAGATGTGTAATTTAGGGCTCTTTAAACTTGGAAACTTGCAAAAAATGCACATCAATTTTTGCAATGAAGATGAAGACCTCTAAGGTCCCACCGAGCGTGCCAAAACTGTTGTTGCAAATCAGCAGCACCCCTGGATGTTGATCAGACTTCTAGTTTGACATCTTGGACATCCAGTGTGATTGCACAACATTGAATCCTCTCCCCAAGTGTGGGACTTGTAAAAATGGGAGAGGAATCTCTAGATTAGAGGTTGGTTCCTCAAACTCCTCTGATCAGATATATCACTTACAAGTTGCAGAGGTTTGAATTCCTAGTTCCTACTCTAAATTCCAAGGGGACAAAGGTAGGGAATGTAAGAAAATGAAGCTAATGCTAATAAAGTGATGCACCAAAGGAGTTGTAGACATTTTCTGATACTACAATACATACACAGTCCAAGAAATACAACACAAAAAGCATGCACAAATTGCTCAAAATGTAATGAAAGATCAGAAAACAATGATAATATATGAAAGGATTGAGGGATTTTAATCACATAACATATATTAACATTTCACATCAAAATACAATGCATTACAGTGATCTGAGAGGCAAGAAATAGGTTGTTGTATTACATGGAAAGGTAAAAATCTTCACAAATTCTACCAAAGAGGAAGAAAAAGGAAAGTTGCAGAGTTGAAAAGTGTCTCTCCTTTCTCAAAATGAGCCAAATCTGGCTTTTACAGTGCAAGCCACGACCCCAGGAGAGAGAAACATAGGAAAACGTGGGGAAGATTCAACCATTGACCAAAATGCAATCAAAACAGCATGGGAATCCTTACAGGCCCATCCCCTGACATTTTTAGCCATGCTGGGAGAGAATGCAAGCCATTCTTCATTAAAAATGGTGGTTGAAACGTCATTTCTGTCCATGACCATGTGCCAGAGGCATTTTTTATTTTCTCTCTCCAAACTCCATCAAAATACAAAAATGACCCTATAATCTTGTAGATAATTTCACCATCTTTCCATTGATATCAAGAACGTGAAAAACTGAGCTCTGGATCGAAAGATATGGCTGTTTGAAATTTTAGGGCAAAACAGGGCCAAATCGGATTGGCGGGCAAATTTTTTTAAATTTTTCACTTTTTGGTCATTTGGAAAATTTCCCAAAAAATCCCCGCACTCCACCATTCTGGGTGCCACGTGGCATGCTTTGATTGGGTGTGGGCCTATCCTGCTTCATTTTCCTTTGTTTTTCCCTTTGGAAAATTTCCCAAAAATTCCCCGCCAGGCCGGTGAGTTGAGGACACGTGTCATGTGATGATTGGGCGCGGGCCTTTCTTCCAAAATTTTCCACGGGCCTGACTGATATTTTGAAACCAATGGACATGTGGTGAGACCCTATTAGATGTCAGGCTTGCCCCTTTGAATTTTCCTCATGGGCCTGACTTGAGTTTTTTGCCGCCACCTGACACGTGGCGAGATCCCATTGGCTCGCATTTAGGGGGCGGGCTTTTCCCTTTGAATTTTCCTTTGTTTTTTCCTTGGGAAAATTTCTCAAATTCTCCCCACCTTCCGCCGGTCTGGGACACGTGGCCTGATTTCATTCACCACGGGCCCTCCGCAAATATTTTTACTTTGTTCGCAATCTTTGGGGAAAAAATCCCAATTTCCTCCCGCGCTCCGCCTTTCTGGGTGCCGTGACACGTGGCCTTTGCTGATTGGTTGATGGGGCAGCGGGCCAAAACTCTCTTTTTGAAATTTGGTGAAACACTTCACCAAAATTCCAACTTCTCCTCTACCCTCCGAAACTCCCATGCCATAGGACACGTGGCGCAATATGATTGGGCGCGGGCCTTCCTTCCAAAATTTTCCATGCGCCAACACTTAGTCAAATTTTGTAAATTCCTCCCCTGGACACGTGGCATCACCTGATTCGTCGGCGGGCCTGTGGGGAAAATCTTCCTTTTTTGAAATTTCACCAAAACACTTGGTAAAAAACCAAGTTTTCCTCCAACCCCCGCCACTTCCTTGGACACATGGCAGCATCTCATTGGTTGCGGGCCTTTCAGGGGAAAATTTCCCACAAAAACTCTGTCGAGCCATAACTTCAAAAATACATGGAGTTAGGAGGAAAAATTTACCTTTCTGGAAAGCTGAGAGAGAGCTCTATCCAATGATGTCATTTCTAGAAATTTTTTGAGCACCTGAAAAGCAAAAAATTATGTCTGAGGCACAAGAGAGGGAAGAATGAAAGGAGTTAGCCACAAAATGAGCAAGGGGCACATTTTGGATAGCAGAATGTTGTCCCAACGTTGCAGGATAGGTAATTCAGTGCCACCCTTTGAGATGTTTCCTATACCTGGATGCTTCTATGTTCTCCTAATGGCAACTAAAATTAGATCATTAGGATCTATTTTCATAGCCAAAGGTGTGAGGCATATAATTGGTTAAAGGGTCATGTTGCATGCTGGAACTCAGGTTTCATACTTTTTCTGGCATCGTAGATGCGGCTCATAGATTTATCAACCTTTTATAAGTGGAGATTGTGGATGTGTCATCTAATTCAGATAAATGAAACATGTTTATAAAATATGACATCATGTTCCCAACATTTGCATATTTTTACTTGGTATATAGTAATTGTTAGTTCCATAGTAGATAGGAATCACTTGGCCTGTCTTGTTGGTCCTCCAAGGGGTGGTCTTTGTCATTCCTGACCACTTGATTGTAGACTTGATTAGAGCCCAACTAATTTGGAGATTTTGGTTATTTCAACTTAAACAGTACAACGAAATTGTTTGGATTTTTGGATTGATCCTCTCATTATATCTTGGGTGATATGTAAGTGGAAAGGGAATCTTCAACCCTCATTTAAATATGAAAAACATATGGAATGCTTGTAAGAAAAGCCACTTTTTTATTTGTTGTACAAAGTAATTATAACAATTAATCGGTAATTAAATTTTCGATGACATAGTTTCCTAGTCATTAATTTTTCATTCAAATAATTACCAATTGTCTTGTCTAGAATTTAATAAATAGGTGGTAAAGGGCACATCCTCATATCTCAAACTGGTCAAGGTTAGGCTGCAATATAGCATCACATGAGAGGGTTAAAGCATTATGTCGTTCATATATGGTATATTGTGTATAACACAAATGTCATTTTGGTTCATTTAAAGGAAACATGAGTCAGTCAGAGGGGGGTGGTGGAAGATCTATATCCTCCATGTTTGGACTTAGCTGGCTGCTATGCAATTCCATTTAGATAGAATTTAATTAGCCGGTGCCAATGCATGTTCTAATGTTTTCAATGTCATCCTGGTAGATGAGAAGACTATGCGACCAGTAGCCTCTATATATTCTCATAAGATACTATTGTGTATAATCACATCCATCCCATATCAGCTCGTAGGAGGTGGGGAGTGGTGGTAGGAGCCCTAGCCACTATGATGCACAGGCCGTTGCAGGGACCCCCAACCACCTCGATTAACAGGGCTCTGCCGATGCTCGGGTTTCCACCTGGGAGAGCGCTGACGGGGGGTACGCTCATTTGACTAGCCACGTCCATGGTGACCTCTCAAATGAACACTCCCAGAAGGGGAGGTTGGGGAATCCCATGCCATAGTGCAAAGAGCGTTGGCTCAATAATCCAGGAGGGTATGGAGGTGCCGCACTTCTAGCTCAATCTTGCGAGCTTGATCCTGGATCTGTAAGAACACATTCAAGATAAACATGGCCTTATCATAATGTGAAATAAAGCAAGAAACTGTGGAATTAACAAAAATAGCAGAATTGTGTTCTTTCTATATAAGAAAAAGGAGATCCACTCTGAAAGTATGCCACACTTGTGCAAAAGCATGGGGAATGGAAATAGAATCCTAAAGAAAAACATGTTTCCAAAGAAAAGGAGCTGAGGGAAAAAGCCAAAAGAAATCGTGGATCCAGACCCAAATAGCCTGAGCTTTTGGGCAGTACCAAAATAGATGTGTAAGCATCTCAATATCCCCACAAAAATTGAAAAGACAAGGATAAATCCCATAATGAGCTAATCTACGCCCAATAGGGAGGCCTTGAAAGAGTAAGCACCAAGAAAAATAGGCTAGCTTGGGCTGAAGGATGGCCTTCCAAACTGTGTGAAATCTAGCTTCCCAGGAGGACCATCCAGAGTTGATGGACCACTTGGAGTTTAGAAAACACACCATTGGAATCCTGGGGGTGAGAAGAGCATACCCTTTTCTTGGGGAGTAATTTAAGAATGGGTTATATAGAAACCATTTCCAATCCTTCCACCAAGGCCTGAGAGAGACAACACCCACTTTGTGAAGCATCTCAACAAGAATGGAATCAAGAATTTCCTGATAAGACTCTCTGTCGGCTGAAACAAGCCAAAATTTGGCTTTAGCTTGAGGCCATGTGAGAAGAATTCTAGAATTCTTGCAAAATATGTCATTAAGAGTGTGCAATCCTCGATGATATAAGTTAAGGGCATGAACCCAGGGCACTTGGGCAAGCAGCACATCATGAAAATTGATGAGTGGAGACCACCAAATGTTGTGGTCATTAATGGAAAGCCTATAACGGAAGCCATCCCCTTCCTAGATGAAAAGGGGTTTGAGCAAATCCTAGGCTTTCCATATGCTTTTGACCACAAAGGTGCCCATAATCTTGACCGGGGCTTTCAGAATGAGCTGACTGTGAAAATCCAGCCCTTACCAAGTTTTACGCCCTTACGGGGAACCTTGGCAAATATAGTTACGAATCAAAACTTTCCAAGCTTCATTGTCAGTGTAGACTTGAATGATCCACTTGGCAGCCAATGCAGTCCCCTGGTGGCCAATGTCGGTAAGCCCAAGTCCACCAGAATCCCTAGGGAGGCAACAATACTCCCAGGAAACTCTGTGGAAACCTTTTCCAAGATATCAGTTAGCCCAAAGGAAATATCTGAGAAGTTTTTCTAGCTTCTTGTAGGAGGCCTTGGCAGGCACCCAAAAAAAATAATAGTAAACATTTGTGGCAACCAAAATCTTGGAGCAAATATGAAGTTTTCCTGCCAGCGAAAGCGGTTTAATAATCTAGTACTCTAACTTGTGGGTGACCCTGTCAATAACATACTACCAAAGTTGACTGGGGGCATGATCAAAAGAAAAGGGGATACCCAGGAATTTAAAAATTTCTCCATGCTTGATGTAATTTGAGTCAAAATGATTAAGCTAACTAGGCTTGGGGAGAAAATATTTCCTATAGCACTGGGTCTCGCCATTGGATACTGAAACCTGAAGCTAAACAATACGTGTCCAAAAATTTCATGGCATTGGTAATATTATTTTCTTCCTCTAGAAGCGTGAGGAAGGAGTCATCTACAAAATTCCCATTGATAAGATGAAGGGGAGTCGGGGAAGGGAATTGAATTCCACGCACAAGTCGTTTATCCCAAGCATGGGCAAGGAGAAACCCAAAACCTTCAGCGGAAAGCACATATAGAGAAGGTGCTAAAGGAAAAACTTGTCTAATAGAGTAGAAAAGCCCAAACTACTCAGAAGTATGACCATTTATAGATAGAGAGGCAGAGGCATCATCAAAAATCATTTTGATAGAGGTGATGAAGACCAAACCGAAGCCCAACGCTTCAAGCATCACCAAAATGAAATGCCATTCAATATTGTTGTAAGCTTTTTCAAAGTCAATTTTGAAAAACATGACAGATTGCTTAGAGGTTTTAACCACTCCATGCCTTACCAAATAGCCAAAATATTATCTAGGATATACCTTCTCTATATGAATCTAGTCTGTTTAGGACTGATTGTAACTAGCAAGATGGGACGAAGCTAAAGAGATAAAGCCTTAGCTGTGATCTTATATGAGACATTGAGCAAGGTAATCAGCCGCCAATTGCATATGAGTTCTAGGTCTCCCATTTTAGGGATGAAATTTATGTGACCCTAATTAATAAGGGTGTCGAGGGACCCTGAGTGGAGAGCTTTGAGATATACTTGAAGCATATCCCGACACACCATGCCTCAAAGGGCTTTGTAGAACTCGCAAGGAAATCCATCCATGCTAGGGGATTTATCATTGGCCATGAGGGAGACAACTTTATATAAATCCTCTATGGTAAGAAGTCTGTCATAGACAAGCTGATGTGTATGTGAGAGTTTTCATGGAACAACCGAGAGGCATTTAGCGAGTGTAGCTTGTCACTCTGGAGACTCCTCCTAGGCTTTGAAAACCTGAACATAGTGCCTAACAAAGGCTTGGAACATTTGAGAAGTGAATGTAATCTGATCACCAGCATCAACAATAGCATAAATTTGTTGGTTTATTTGTTTGGCTTTGAGCCATTAGTAAAAATATTTGGTGTTACAGTCTCCAATTTTAAGCCAGTGTAGCCAAGATTTGATCTGAGCACCCCACGTTATGTAATCATCAGCAATGCAGATTTGCTACCATAATTTAGCAACTTGGCGTTACAGAGCCACATTGAAAGGATCCTAGGCAAGCACCACTATGGAGTGGCTTAGCTCGGCAGAGGTGGTGGAGTAATCTCACCACCGAAATTTAGTGAGTTGGACACCGTACATCTGAAGGAATTTAGTTATCCAAATTATAACATCCTTCCACCAATTTATACATCCAAACTTACCAAGAGGGTGAGGTGTGAGGTTCCAAATTTGGAAAATGTGTGCCAACATGGATTCATGATGTAATAAAGTAGTATTTAAATAAAACTATGTTTTTTTAATTTGTGGCAGTTGAAAATTCCATTCAATACGGAACTGGATTAGAATGTGGTCAGAAAGGACAATGGTCGGCAAAGCTTCCACTGGAAAAGAATAACAGCTTGCAAATTTAAAGAAAGGCTATAAAGAGATCATTGCATGATCCAACCTTTTAAAACTCAATCTTGGCCATTTCTGAGATTAGATCAAGTGTACCATGCCAACGTATTGATGTGATGCAAAAAATTGGGGTCATAAAACCCAAATTTATTGTGCATGTAAAACCAAGCCTCCCTTTTGCTAGCTCGCCACCTCATGGGTAAAAGACCCAGTTTATCATTGGTCTACTCCACCATATTAAAATCCCCATTGATCAACCAGTGCACAATTGGAAGGTCGTCAGCCACCCACCTCCAAAGCACTGTCCTTTTTGATGCGTCATTGGGTGCATAAACATTGATAATCCTTTAGACACCAAATTTGTGTCTTACGACCCCTTGTGACCCGCATCTCATCTCGCAATCTAACCTCATCACCTAAACCTTACACAATTATTTATTAATTACCTTATAATTGATAAATCCACATCACCTTACCCACCACCTCACTTTACCACCTCATCATGACCTAGCCCTAACCCTAAACTAACCTAATTAAGACCCATGACTTGGTCTAGACTCACATCCATAACTAATGCCTCCTTACTCGCACCCAAAGCTGACCTTCTAGCCACTTGACCAAGCCCGCAACTGATCTCTCGGGAGAAAAGCAGGGAAGGTGGGCTATTTTACTAAAAATAGCCTACTTTTTCCTGACCGATGCCGGTTCCTACTCGATCGCCGTCAGTTACGTAACAGCCATCGGTTCCCTGTAAATGGGCTCCCCGAACCAAAATCAAAGGTCGAATGATTTTTGAAACAACAGAGATCATTGGGAGTGAAAAACAGAGTCCAGATCTTCACTTAACCAAGCAGAGACGAGTGAAGAAACCAGAAGTGCTTGCAGTAGAGGATATCAACTTGCATCTTCGCCAAAACCAGTAAGTCATATCTTGCATGTCCTTTGTTATAACATTTCTTATGCTCTTTAAATCACAGTCCTCCTAAATCCAGTTCTGAACCCACTACCCAAGATCCCATTGCATCTAGTTGTCATTCTTTTACCCCTCATCATCTCATTTCCTAATATCATCCATAAACCAACCTTACCAACACCAAGAAACACAAACACCCCACCAAAACAATCAACCTACAGGTCCTAGACCCAACCGACAGCGGTTACCAGAAACCGGTATCGGTTACCCTGACTATAACCAGAAACCATCCTTCTCCTACTAGTTTCAACCAAGTAATATAATTGATATTTTGTAGTCTTTTGTGTTAATTCATATTAGCAGGGGAACTGACCACCTTCGAAAGGAAGTTTTATATTTCCTGGGCCCAAGGCAGTTTCCTCATTTATTGTTTAATCAAAATCTTGTGGTCTTGTGTTCTTATTTGCAGGTAGTCCTTCCAAGACAAAAAGGAGTTCTCCGCAGTCAACCTGATCTTTCTCTACGGTACGCGCACACCATCTCGACATTCTACAGGTATTCCTCCTAGCACCTAACTCTTATCTGTTTCTATAGGAATGAAACATTCCGAGCGAAACAAATCCCAAAGGAGATATTTTTAATATTGAATAACACCTAGAGAATATGGTTATCAGGGTCACATCCAATATTGACATAATGTGGCTGCCATTTCAAAGAAATAAATGTGATCATTCCACCTTTTCCAGTAGCATGGTTGCTAGATATAGCTAAACTGTCAGGTCAAATAGTCCTAGTGACTGAATCAAGTGAAAAGCCTGAAAATTTGATTTCCTGTAAACACAAAATATCCATATCTATGAATATTTTCCTAAAATATCACACAATGTGTCTATGAGTGGGTTATGTGAGACCCCGCTCATTCTATGAGTAGAAATTCATGAGGAAACATTATCAAGATGCATCTCTGAGTCTAGCTCACTCAAACCATCAAGGGCTCCAAAACTATTCTGTAAAAATTATTGTTGGTTAACTAAAAAAACTCAGACAGTTGAAGTAGCCTACCGGCTGGTAGGGCTATACTCCCCTCCCTCATGCTCACAAGGTGGGCTGCAAGAATGGAAAACTACCTACTTTTATGGAGAAACCACTTTTTTAGGTATGAGTAATGGTTGAAGTCGGCCCTCATGATACAAAATAACAGGTTGAGAGCTTGAGGCAAAAGGTGTTAATTTACTTGAAGAACAAACCATACTACCAACTAATACCTTCGTGTGGGCTAGAGGTAACTTGGTATCCGAAGGTTTCTTTGTAGCTGAGTTGGAAACAATTAGAGGAACCTTGCCGGCTTGAGCAGCTGAACCATGTTGCGAAGGCCCGATATGAGCTACCTTTCTCTTGTTGGTTTTACGGCCACCCATAGTGTGCCAACCCTCCTTCTCAGGTTGAGGGCGGGGATCACCCATGGGCTTTGAAGCAGCGTGGCGAGCAACCAAAAAGGGATAGTCCCTAATTTTATGCTCAAAATATTGATAGCGAAAACAAGTATTCAAAAGGTTGATGTATACCACCTTCTGAGAAAAATATACATCACCAACCTAAATGGCAATCAATTCTTTCAGGTCCTTCGAAAGGTCCAGTTCAATGCAAACCCTTTTTTGTGGACAAGCTATAAAGAACCTAGAGGTCTCTGTGTAAATAACATGGCTAAGAGTTGTAGCAATATGTTTTTTAGAAATACCAGCAAAACATAGGAAGCCCTAGGAATTCAACCCAAATGGGGACTTTAAGGGTCGTCTGGTCAAAGACAACAAAGTCTCTGCTCTAGGGTGAGAAAAACAACAGGGAGCTTCTCACATACCAGGTTTGTTTCTTATTAAGAGTAAGGGAAGCATTGCTAGGGTCAGCAAATCAAAGGAAAAAAAAACCACGAGTTAGGTTTTGGATGGAATCCAGCTTAATACCATTCATCATCCAAACAGATTGGACCCAAGATTTAAGCTCACTTTCAGAGGGAATCCTTCCCACAAAATATCCTATTAAATAGTATTGTTCTAGCCATTTACAGGCATAATCAAATTCTAAAAGTGGAAAAACAATATCAGGGGGAGAATATTTACCTCGTGGAATACTTTTGGCACAAATTTGCGAGGGTGCTTCTCCAGAGCCATTGTTCGCAATCTCACCGCTCTCTGTTGCAGTTGAAACAACTAGACAAGAGTCGTGCAAAGTCATATTTAAAGCTTGCCATACAGCGAGGCTCTAGAAAAGAGGCCAAATAAATGTGATAATGGCAATAGATCTCTCACTGTAGACGAACACATCATTCTCAGCATGTAAAACCCTAGTTTCATAGCCAAAACTCTAAAAGATTTGAAAACAAGAGCTCCCTCTTTGTTGTGGATATTTCAACCAAATATTATAGAATTACACTTGCGCGGCACTCAAAAAATGTTTTGCATTCATGTTAGACCAAACATTGCCACGTATCCATTGTGGCATGTACCTATGAGACTCTCTCATAAGTGTTCTCGCCTGTGGCCTTTTGTATAGGCTTGTAATTTTTATTTTTTGTACTTTTATTCCTATTAAAATACTTTGTGAGTTTGCATATTATATAGGAAAAGTATGCACAAGTAAAAGTTTCTGAGAATGGACATCCATATATGGAAATAGGGGACCCTCTCCTCTACCTTAGACTCATTTGACAAGAAGACACATTAAATTAGTATGTTGGGAGTTTTTGATCATTGAAATTGTTTTCATTTTCACACCATTATGATAGCCACTACATGTAGATTTGTGAGAAGCAGAGTATGTCCAAATCTTGAGTACAAATTTTGGAGCTTGCAGGATCTAAAATAGTGTTTAGATAAGGTTAGGGTTTAGAGTACATATTTTTTTATTTTCAATACATTTTTCTACTTATTCAAGGAATGATTACAATGCAAAATATTTTCCTTATGCACAGTCATATCTATTTGGATTATGTGGAAATACCTCCAATGGGCACTCCTACAATATGGAAATCACATGATGGCTCTAACTGGAACCACACAACAATATTTTTCTAACAAACTTTTTCTCTTCATTTTCACATGTAAGGAAGCGGTGGTGTACGTGAGGGAAACATCAAAGGTGGCCATGATAGGGGTTGCTGAATTTTTTTTTATTCACTGATTCATTAAATTATGTCAAAGTTTTCTACAGTATAAATTTTAATGTTGTCTTTGGTTTCCAATAGGCTATTTTTTATAACCAAAATTAAAATTAATTTTGGTATTAGCAATTTTCTGATATAAGGGTTATTTGGAAAGAAAATTCATTGAGTTACCTACATTACTTGTATGTGACTTTAAATGTAATCATCTTCTCATAGGTTCACAAACACACAACTCCAACTTCAAATTCAATTCGTGTATATACCATTTTAAGAACCACAATTTTGAAATTTTGGGTAATCAGATGGTTTTAAAAAATTAAATTGTGCATTATGAATCAAGTATATTTTTATAATGAGATTGACTTCCTAATTATTTTGATTTTCATTTTTTCACATTTATTATTCATGTCTAAATTAGTTTACTTTAGTTCACTTATGCATGATTGAATTTATAGGAATACCTCAACGCTTTATGTTGTAGTATTTCAACATTGAGGTACTGGATATGTGTCTCCATCTCTAAACTTGAACTTCATTTGGATATTGTTTTCCTTCCATCTTTTGGCCATGATTCAACTCCTAAATTTGACCATTTCTTACTCAAATATGTTTATTTTTCTTCGAAACTTGTCAATATCATGAATTTAGTACATAGACACTTAATCTATTAATGTCATTACTTTAATTTTGTACTTAGCGTTATTTATTGGAAGTTCACGATAAAAAACAATATCTTGTGTGATTCAAATTTTTCTATCTACAATTCAAAAATTTGAAACTACTCACTAGATAATCAGGCTGAGTTGAGTTGAATAAATAGACATATTTCTACATATCCAATTTCTAACACCTAAATTGTTATTTGACCTACGACTAGATGATAATAATCAATTTATAGAAAATTCATATGCAATTAACACATGCAAACAACTACACTTTTGATAATGCATTGCTTCATGTTTGTGCTTTCGAGGGATGTTCATGCTTATTTTAAGTTCTTATTTTAAGATGATGTAATAAAATCCATCTCAACAAAATTAAATTCTTTGAGTACAACACAATTGAATATAAACAATGAAAAATTGAAAAATAAAACCTAAATCAACATCAAGTTAAATTATAAGCATTTCTACAACTCAGTTCACCACTAATTGAATTTGATTCCGTATACCTTGCTCTAGCCTTTCAGTCTCCTGAAGTTTTAAAATTATTATACTTAAACGCCATTACATATTTTAGCTCCTCCATTTCTTATTCTTCTCTAGATAATGTAGGTGCATGCAAGCAATACACAAAGAAATAAAATAGTTAAGTTGTTGCTTCTTTTTTGTCAAATGAATCCACAATTTTTAGATTTTTTGCTGCATGAAAACTCATAATTGTTGACACCCAACTCATGTCTACAATAACTATGATGAAAAATCAAAATCCCATACACTTCTTCCTAAACATCTTCTATCCATATAAAAGTACTATGAATTATGTATAGTTTTAATAACATTTACGTGTTTATTTGTTTATGCTTTACAACACAACAATGAGTTATGTATAATTTCAATAACTTTTACGTGTCTATTTGTTTATGTGTTGCTACTTTGTTCTTTTTCACATAAAGGGAAGCAAAAGAATACAAATATCAAACACAGAGGTTAGAAAAAATCTTCACAAACTATTTTTGTTTTTACTTTACAGTGACAAATAAATAATTCAATCACAAACATGGAAAAGGGTCACTTGGATTTCAAACAACTTTTGGTTCCCATCCCACTGTGTGTTTTACAAAATATTCAATAACACTACACTTCAACAATATTCTATTTGTTCCTCCTCCATACCACAAAACGTAATCTTCAACATGGTTTTCCATATCATGGTGTTGTTCATTTTTAGACCTATCTACCTTATCTAGTATTTTGAGGAAAGATATCGGTTTCTTTCACTAACACAAAAACTAAAAAATGTGACAGATATGTTTAGAGCCCTATTTTTAATGAAAAAATCTTAATACTCAATTTTTACAACATGTCAAATTCGTGATTTTACAGTAATAGCAAAGTGATGTAACAATTTTTGAAGAATATAATGATCGTTCCAAGAGAATATTATGAAAATTCAAGTTAGGTTCCTTTCTCTCTACAATTTTTATGGGTTCTCATTATTTTTAAGATTTATGTGAAATGGGATAATATTTTTAACCCCCGACTTGTTTATTAATATGTTTTAGATATAACTTAACAATGAAGTGCGATTTTATTATTTTAGTTCTTATTAGTTTTAATTACATGTGTATGGGTAGATGTATTGAATTGTTAATGTAAACCTATATTCTCATGAAATATTTTTGTGAAGTTGCATTATCTTTCATAATTTATTGTCTTATAATATTATATATTACTTCAAATTTCTAATCACCAACATGTCCCTTTTTCTCTCCTAAAAAGGGGAGATGACGAGGGAATCACTAAGTAAACTTATGGCATATCATATTCATTCATACGATACTATTTAATACCCCTATTTCAAGTTCAAATTATTAATATTCTATTTTTAATAACCCCTCCTAATACACCATTCCTATTATAAATTATCCCTTATATTACTAGCTATTGCATAAACCTATTTTTGTGTGAAATGTTTTATACCCCTTTGGTATTTGTATCCACTTCATATTGAATGTGTTCTTTGAATTAAAAATAATAGAAAAAGGTGAATGAATATAAAAAAAACCATTCTATTCATCAAAAAATTGATCTACTCAACTACCTTAGAATAGTATGAATTTTGTATGCAACACATCCATTCACTTTTTTGCTAAGAAAATGGAGACACCCTTTTTGAATGATTTATTAAACTCATTTTTAAGCTTCAAATTGAAATTTTAGGGTCACACCATGTTGTTAATGTTTTCTAGATTTTTAAACAAATAATAAAAAACTCTAACATGAATAGTAAGGTATTTGATATTCCTTTCTAAGATAATTAGCTTATTGAATAAGAAAGTCCTAATCTACTTGAATATAATTTTTGAAATACTTTCAAAGTTTAAAACAAGTTTGCAAGGGATTATATGATTTTTATATATATTTATAGCCATATTTCATGGTATGTTTTAGTGTTGAACTTATGTGCATGGTATATCATAAGAAAAACCAAGAATATTTTATATTTTTGGATTAAAAACATATTTTATACGTCCACCTAATGGCCAAACCTTATGTTTTCCATTATCTTTAATCCATCAAATTTAGGCTAGCAATACAAATCCATGGGAGGATAGTGCTCGACCAATTGGTGACACTTGTCAAAAATCAATAAATAACAGTCATAAGGGTATAAAAACATTAATTAAAGTATTAAAACTTATCATGCATAGCTACATTGATTAAAGAACTCTTTTGTAGATTTGCAGCCTAAGGATCAAAGGAAACCAAAGTTTGAAAGGTTTGCGGTAAGTGGTCATGGAGATTCATGACATGTGTTGTAGATCATAACATTAGATGAAATAGAGGTCTAGGATAAAACTATAAATTTTGGTTTATACTAACAGAAGTAAAATATAATAAAATTTCTTTATTTTATTATTCAACAGAGAAATTAGAAATTTATAAGCATTTCTAACCCCTTCAAACATGGAGGTTAGAAATAACTAATAGATCAATATATTTTCTCAACCACATACTATTCTCACTCATCCATAACTAATAGTGAGGTATAACTAACATACATCCAAATATCAGAACTCATTTATCTTATGAGGTATTATTACAACAAACATATATATATATATATAGGTAAGTACATGGAAATGGGGAACCAAAAGGGGGTCAAAAGTGGACACATTTTTCCTGAAATCATTGAAACCTGAAATTCATCTAATATTTTGGCATGCATATGATGAAAATTTGACAAATTGTTAAGATAAGTAGCGTAGAGCTCAAAATTTAGTTTCTAAACTACTTGTTGGTTCTCAAAATAGTCTCGCCCCAGTTTGCCTTAGAAAATCTATCGATTTATGGCCTCTGTCACTTTATTTTTCCCCGTGTTGTGCCTTGTTAATATTTGTTGCCATTTTTAATTTGTTCGTGGGTCATAGATCACTTTTTGGGTCCATGGTTTGCTCCTTGTTTCTTTGTTCCTATGGAAAAGGTCTATAATTTGGGTCTCCCATTCTCTGTTTGTCTAAAAACTTGGGTTCTCCCATATTTTCCATTCTCCATGGTTGGGATTTGTCTTCCTTGTCATTTATACCTTAAATACTTGAAGAAAAATGAATGGATGTATCTCTAAGAAACATATTTAAGCCTTGTAACATTTCTAAATTCTCTGTCCTTGGAGAAATTTTCATTTTCGGGCTTGAATGATCATTTTTCTGTATTTTATGGTTTGACAGGCATTTCTCTCAGTCAAATTTGCATCCTTGCATCGAAAGAGAATGTGGCCTCTTTTGGTTGCACCTGGCTCAACTAGGTATTTCAAAAATATCATGAAAAGCCTCAACTCAAAATTTGTCGATGTGGAGGAATAGCACTTGTTTGAGGATCTAATTTTTGGTTTGGCCTTGGAGTAGCGCTGGGAGGACACGTGGAGGTTTCTGTTGCTTTTCCTGGACTTAGAAATTTTTTATGTAGCTAAAACAGTGTGGCAGAAAATGGGGACATGTGGTGAGCTTGCACTCATTCAGGGTCTCCACTTTGGGCACCATTTTGAATTTGCGCCATGGAGACACGTGGAGGCTTCCACCGGGTCTTCCCATACTTAGTCTTTTTAAAAGGGTTTTGGGAGGTCTAAGACACGTGGAGGAACCGTGCATGTTTGGGGACCAGCCCTTGAGTTTCATTTTAAAGGAGCGCAAAGAGGACACATGGAGGCCTCTGCTCACTTTGAATTTTTCTTAGAATCAACGGCCAAAGAAAACTGCCTCAGACCATGACACATGGTGCCTTCTGCTGAGCTTTAAGCATTCAGAAAAACTTTTCTGGGCCAGGACACATGGCAAGCTTGCGCTCGTTCAAGGTATAAAATTTTTGGGACCATCTCAAGGTACGCCATGGTGACACATGGAGGTTTGAAAATTCAAAGGGGTGGGGAGGCGAACTATCAGGGGTAATTTGGATTTTTTGTCCCTTGACATGCAAATGACAAAAAACATCAAAATGGCCCCCAGGCCCAATAAAGACAAGGTCAAAGCTTGCTCTTGTAAATGATGGAGGTGCGAACTCTCAGGTGAAATTTGAAAAAATTTCCTTTTGGGAGAAAAGAGTTAAAAGTAAAAAGGGAAGTATGGTTCCACTAGAACCATATTGGGAGATGTGTCGGGCCCATTTTTCAAGGGTAGAGTTACGGGGAAAATTTGGAAAAATTTCCCTTTTCCAAAAAGGAGGTGAAATGGAATAATTCAGTCGCGGTTCTGTTGGGGCCCACCTTAGGACACATGTTAGGCTCATTTCCTGAGGGTAGAGGTGTAGACAAAAATGGAATTTTTTTCTATTTTTCCAAAATTTGTAAAAAGTTAGAGGAAACCCCCGGGTCTATTTTTAAGTTTGAATCTTCCTCATGGATGGCCCAAATTCAAAGTAAAGATCAACGGCAGCTGAGAGTTTGAATCTAATTCCCCCCCCCCCCCCCCCCATTTTACTGAAACATGCATAGAAGTGTGAGTCTTCATGATTTTTTGGTATTTTCTACATGCCAAGCAGAGAGGGGAGTTAATGTTGATATTTGAGTTTGGTGGGAAGATCTAGAAGACATATTTCGCCATTAAAATGGTCTAAATATTGTGCTCGATTAGAATTTCCATTTTTCTTCTCCGGAGAACCCAAGGAGCCAGATTTAATAGATTAGGGGTGGAAGTGGTTGGAAAAATGAAGAAAGAGTGATCTACCAGAGGAAGGAGTTGGATGCACGAGATATTCCATGAGATCTACACCCTCGAGCACATGGTAAATTTTTATAGATCTGATTTTGGGAATTGCGACTGTGATCATCGAAAGCATTGGTAGCACTCAAGGTCTAGATTTTTCAGGGGAAAAGGGTCTCTATTGTAAATGTTATAAATGGCACAAATTTTTCATACAAATGGTTGGAGTGTTAGTGGTCAGGACTAAATTTTCTAATAGAAAAAGCTTGACAGAGCTCATGTTTTTTAGAAGCATTTGAGAAGCTTGTATATCTCTTTTGTGTTAAATCTGATCATGTCAAGGTGGTTGCAAGTGTACAACCATTGACAAGATTTTAGACTGTTCTAGAAACTTTCTCCTACTGATAGATTTAATCAAATTCGAGTTGTTCTGTGTTGTCTTTAGTAAAATGTGTTTGTTTTATTTTTGAATGCATGCGAGTAGTTTTTCTTGTTTTTTTTGCAATCTTGTATTAAAATTTGATTCAATCACACAGGTCTCAATCCTTGTGATAGTTAAGTGGCATCTGCAATTTCATTTCTCAGAAGAGTCTTCATCTGGGAGTGAAATAAATGATTTAAAATCACTTCTCTTTCATCTGTTTGACAAGGATTATCTGTAAGCCTCTAGGTGTACCTTAGGAGTGATTTGGATTAGATCTTGATGCTTTTTTGGGTTATCTAATTCGATCCTTCACATTATATTCTCATAGATTTTATGAAAAATTCCTAATCTGGGCCTCCATTGAAGCACATATTCAAGTTAAAGAAACATTTTGGCTGTTCTGTGGCATTATGTTAGTCTAACCTTTCATTTTTTAATATTTCTCAAGGATCCGGTGAACCAAGTTCATCCTACCCCACCTCCCACCAAAAATTTATTCAAAAACAACCAATCCTACCTTTACTACCCCTATTTGTCTTGTGTGCATACAAATGCATAATCTCTATTACCAAAACATGCAGAAGAAATCAAGGTCCCAAATGTCTTTAGTAACCTTTGCCTTGTGAAAATATCTTCATGATCTGGAAGTGACAACTTGTGAGAGTCAAAGTTTGTGTGTTGATTATATTTTCCCAAGGTTTTCTCTATAAAATTTATGTAGAAGAAGGATTTATCATTGTTCTTCAATAACAGAGGTTACAAAATAGGTTCTCTTACCTTTGTTGAAAGGAAAAACTTAAAATAGTTAGGATGAGATCACATCTTTTTAAGGTGCTACCCACTCCTTTCGAAACCTGAGTGCTAACAAGCTAGAAAGTCTGCTTCCCCAGCTACAAAATGACATACATGATTATCTATCTACCTATGAGTGTCCTGTCAAAATCCATGATGTTGCTTGGTCTTTGAAGGATATTAAATTTGGGTACCGACATGCTTCTGGCACTATTAGCAGGGAGTGTTTTAAATTCCTGGGAAATAATTTGCATTGCTGAGACTAATTTTCTGATTCACTTCCATTCCATATCTATTTGGCATGTAAACATGCTTCTAGTGTCATTGCCAGGGATTTCAATTCAAAATCAAGACACTGGTAAAACACTTCTTGTATGTTCGAAGTGTTGTGTGCATTTCCTTCAATTTTAATACCTAGTGCACTAGCTTTCATTTGATAAATCTGGGTAAAGAAAGTTTAGAATCTTTCCATTTCCAGTTTCTAGCATTAACAGACATTTAACAGATCATATTTAGTGAATTTTCACAACTAGGGTGGAAATACTTAGTGGTGACTCCCTGTTGATCTAATTTTTAATGAGTACCAATGTCTTAAAACTCTGTCAAAGTCAGATTTGTTACTAATATTTGTAAATATATAAGGAAGAAGATCTTTCTTTGCTAGGGATCCTACTAGGAAATTATTTCCAGAGATATGAAAATAAAAATCAGAAGGAATAAAATCCTAGAGAGTTATGGGAGATCAGCGGACAAGAAGAGGGATCTCCACTGATGAAAGTGATCGCCCTATTATTAAAGAATGCAATTCAAGTGACTCTGAATCAGGTAGCCTCTTTGTGTAATTGAATTCTCCAGCTGGAGAAGGGCCTTCATTTGATTTTGAAAGGTTTGCTTCACATTCTGCACCTATATTTTCTGAGGTTGATAGGGATTTCCAAGAAGCAAGGCTTTTGGGGGATACCCATTTTGAAAATTATACTCCTGTGTTCCAAGGACCCTCTGCCACTTGTCAATTTTTCACCCCTCCAGGGTCACCTCCTCAAAACAGTATGACCCAGCCCCCACCCAGACCTCCATTTGTTGTAAACACTTTTGGACCTATAAATTTTGTGGGAATGACTGGTTATCCAAATTTAGTTCCTCAAGATGTAAGGAAAAAAATGTCAAAGTTCCAAGGAAACATTGCTATAACTGGTGATCAACATCTAAATATTTTTATCAATATGATGGAAGACTTTGAGATTGAACATGAAGATGTATATATCAATTTGTTTACCCATACCTTAGAATAATATGTTAGGGATTGATATAAAGTATTTCCAGATAACTCTATTGATTCTTGGATTGAGATGAGTAATGCATTTATATTTCAGTATGGCGATAGAACTGACCCTAGGTTTATTTTGACAGAATTTGAAAACATCAAAAATAATCCTAACGAGTCAGTACATGATTTCAACACAAGGTTTAATAATACCTTGAGGAGATTACATGTTAGGATAAGACCTTGTGATGAGTCATGTTTGATCAAATATTATGATTTATTTGATAAAATGGCTGCATATTATTTAAGAGACATTAGGTGATGAGTCATTCTGTTGTCCCTAGCTTATCACCTAGGGTTTATCAAATTTATCCTCAATAAATACTTTTTTGTATGATGGGTTGTTACATGAGCTCACAAAAAATACCTGTCTGCATCATATTTGATAGCAGGGTTTATCAAAAGCTACATAAAAAAAATACCTGTTTGTATGATGGGTTGTTCCACGAGCTCACAATAAGGGGAAACTTCAACTAAGGTGATAAGTGCCTGGACTGCTACCACTTTTTGGAACTGCATTCATAGGGTACCTAATCTTCCTCCCTCTCATACTTTAGAGCTAGATATTGTACAAGATTTTGAATTGCCCAGTAATGACTTTGAATATTTAAGGGATTTAATGATAAATAAGTATGATGGAGGAATTCCATCTGAGGAGGATAGACAATTACTGATGAATGTTGTTATTTCTCAAGAGAAGGAATATAACACAAGAAGTAAGGATATCAAAGGGAAAAAGCCTCAAGCCAAGCCAAAAGCTCCCTTACTTTCAAACATTCCTAAAGAGGCTCCTAAGAAAGAAGCATTTTCCAAAATCCCTGCAGTTCTAAACAAAAATAATATCCCTCCTCATGCCCGAGTTATCAAAAATCATGTACCACCCAACGAGTGTGTTGGCTTTCCTTCCAATACTACCTTTCCAAGGAATGTACCATATGATATTGCCCAAGTTTAAATTCAAATCAAAGTCTCTGTTCCAATTGTTGAGTTGCTTAGGATTCCTAAGCACAAAAATAGAGCATTTGAATACTTGGGATTGAAAGAAGAGAAGATTGCCCTAGGCAAAAATGTAAATATTGTGGAGACTCCTCCAATCATTCAAGAATTAGAAACACCACCAACATTGGAGGAACTAGGTGAATCACCTAAAGTCTATTTGGGGACATCCTTGGTGGACTCTCAGATGGATGTGGATCTATTCTTCACCACTTTGATCATTAAGGATAGACTACTACACAACTGCATGTTTGACTCGAGGGCATCATGTAACATCATACCTATGGAACTCATGAATGAGCTAAATATCAAATTGAAAACAACATATGGGAAGTGCACTGCCATGGATTCCATAGAAGTTCCAGTAGTGGGATGTGTGAAGGGTTTAGTGGTACAGCTTGCAGCTTACCTAGGTAAAAATTTAAAACTTGATGTTGTCATCATTAACTGCCTAGACAAGTGGGACATCCTACTGTCAAGAAAATGGGCTACTAGTGTTGGTGGGAGTGTTCAAATGGATATGTCTTATGCCACCATTCCAATTAAATGTAGCCTTGTCAGGTTGTATGGAGAAAAAAAAATGTTCAATCTTATTGAGGATCCCAACAATGCATTCTATGAAGTATTGTACACAAATGTTGATGCTGACAACTTTATAGGATTTGCTGATGAAAAGGAGCACAAGATTGAGGAATACAGGTGTCTTGAATAACTGTACTCTCCTTGGACTCTATTATTTGATGGAGCTTGCTCCAAGTTTGGGAATGGTGCTGGTGTTGTTCTACTTTCTCCTGGTCAGGTAAAATTTGTTTTTTCCTTCAAACTCAACTTTGAGTGCACCAACAATATTACTGAGTATGAGGAACTATTGTTGTGTTTAAGAATTTCTTGGAAATATGGTATCAAGGACATCATTGTCAAAGGATACTCATAATTAATTGTAAAACAAGTCAGAAAATTGTATGCCACAAATAATCAACGAATGAAACAGTATAAACATACAGTTTGGGATCTTATTGAGATGTTTGATTCATTCAACATAGTGCATCATGATGGGAAATTCAATGAATTGGCAGAAAAAATTGTAGTGTTAGGGTCTTGGTTTGACAATTGTACAATGTCCCCATATTGTGAATACTATGTTGAGGTATTGACAAGACCTTCTATCCCTAACAACAGTAAACATTGGTAGGTTTTTGATGATGATGCTCAGATAAGAAGATTTTTGCATAAGGGAGAGTTTTCTTATCAATGCATTGATTTGGAGCCAATGGCATGTAAAACAGAAGGAAAAGAAACATTGTTTGGCAAGGGCATCATCCAGCTAAAAAACCAATACCATTCCTAGAGGACTGGTTACTCTTGAATCAAATTTTGATAATGCTGATTGCATTGTTAATAGATGCATGACAGCCTTAAGGGATATTGAGGAGCATGAATTTGGCACAAAGGAGAAGCTAAGGAAAATTTGGTTAGGCAGAAATCTTAGCAAGGAGGAGAAGCATTCATACATCCAATTATTGAAGAAATACCAAGATTGCATGGCTTGGACCTATTCTGAACTAAAAGCATATAGAGAGAATCTATTTCAGAATGATATTCCCTTGGAGTCTAATGCAAAGCCATTATGGCAGAAATAGAGGCCAATCAACCCACTCTTATCTCTCAAGATGCAAGAGGAACTGAAGAAGCTGAGAGATGGAGGGATTATTTAGCCCACTAGGTATTCTTCTTCGGTTGCAAACCTAGTGCTAGTAAGAAAGAATAATGGTGATATTAGGTTATGTGTGGACTTCAGGAATCTGAACAGAGCATCAATGAAGGATAATTATCCTTTACCAAATATGCAGAACATGCAGTAGTTAATGACTGGGTCTGAATTTTTCTCTACCTTGGATGGTTTCTCTAGTTATAACCAAGTTGTGGTGAAGGAATAAGAAAGGATCAAGACAACCTTTACTACTCCTTGGGGAACATATGTGTATGTTAGGATGCCCTTTGGTTTGACGAATGTTGGAGCCACCTTCCAAAGAGCAATGGATGTTTTTTTTTTTGGTTACATTAATGAGTTTATTGATGTATACCAGGATGATGTGACTGTGTTTTCTAGAAAGAGAAGTGACCACTTGTTGCACTTGGAGAAGATGCTGATAAGATGTAGAGAATATTTCATCTCACTCAATCCAAAGAAGTGCCATTTTGGATTTCAGAAGGTAAATTTTCTTGGTCACATTGTGTCACAAGAAGGCGTGATGATTGATCCAGAAAGAGTAGAGGCCATCAGTAAGGTCCCAATCCCAAGAACCAAGAAGGGAATTAAGTCCTTCTTTAGGAAGATAAACTTCATCAAAAGATTCATATCAAACTTTGCTGAGTTGACCATTCCAATCACTTCAATGTTGAAGAAAAACCAGGTCATCAAATGGGAGGAGGCTTCCATCTAAGCCTTCAGTGGAATCAAGGAGGCATTAAAGCATGCCCCTATTTTTACAACTCTAGATTATACAAATCCTTTCCAACTATTTTCCTTTGCTTCAGAGAACACTATTGCTTTTGTCCTATTGCAGAAGGATGATGAAGGGGATGAGAGGCCAATTTCCTTTTTCAGTAAAGCCTTGTAGGGGGCTAAGCTGAGGTACACTATCATGGAAAAACAAACATTTTCCTTTGTAAAAGAAATAAAAGTTTTTAGGCCTTATATTCTAAGTTCTAAAGTGGTTTCTTATGTTCCCCACACCATGGTGAAGGAAATCTTGTTAGAGATGGAAGTCTCAAGAAATATATGCAGGTGGGTGAACAAGTTGCAAGAATATGATATGGATATCTAAACCATGAAGTTGGTGAGAGGTTTGGGCTTGGCTAAGCTTATGACTGAGAACAACTTGCAAACTATTGAGGTAAATGAGGTAGAAGAAGAAAGGGCATGTGTTTTTGAAAGGTTGATAAGTTCTGAGTGGTACAAGGATGAAATTTTTTATCTTATACACTTATACTACCCTGAGCATTTAAGTAAGAACAAGAAAAGGGCTCTTAAGTTGGCCTCTCAGAAATATTTCATTACTGATTATGGGTTGGCTTGGAAGAACCTAGAGGGAGTCCTCTTAAGATGCATTACTGAAGAAGAAGCCCCCAAGATAATTGTTGATCTCCATGCAGGAGTATGTGGGGGACATTTTTCTGCAAGAGTCATAGCACAGAAGATCATGAGTGCTGGTTATTAGAGGCCTTACTATCTATCACCGAATCACAACACCCCTGGATGTTGATCAGATGTTCTAGTTGTGATCACTTCTTAAGAATCCAGTGTGATTGGATAACATGGGTACTATCTCCAAGTTGTGGGAGCTTGCTATCAATTGAGATAGCTCCATCCAGAGAAATGGGGAATGGATTTAATTGGTGAGTCCTCAAACTACCTGCCACAGATCTAGCTCATAATGCAGGATAAGCTAACTGTTCTAATCTAATTATTTCAACAAGTGGACCAGTGGAGAGAGAATCCCCACCATAAAGATGAAAGCCTACACTAAATTGTCATGTGATACACCATTGAACCATAGGAGGGTGTGAAAGCTTAGGGTACTCAGTCAAGATTGTTTGCTGACAATGTCATGAGGCTTTAGTGCTACACCTTTTTATGGCAATGTGCAAGGTGTATGACAGTTCACCATAATCTAGCAAAATGCAATCACAACAATTACAATCCCCAATGAAGTGGACATACTAAGTCCAGTAATAATAACTTGTTGAAGATTATTAGAAGAACGTTAGGGGCAAGAAGAATGCAAGAAAACACAGCAGGGGAAGAATACATCCACAAACTGGTATTGTTATTGCTGGGATGATATGCATCAGTGTCAAAAGGGGTCTACTGGACAAGAGTACATTTGGGCCTGGATCACCATGCAAGGAGTCAGGCACTACAAGGGCCTTTGCATACACATCTGGCTTCACAAAGCAATTTATGGCAAGAGCTTTGCTAGATCAAGAGGTACTTCCCTCTTACAATGAGCCCAACACTAACCAGATTGTATAGAAGAATGAGAAGGAAAAGAGAAGGGAAAATGGAAATCCCGACCAGAGGCATGTAAAGTTCAAAGACCACCTGTAAGAGGCATTAAATTGAGTGACAATGATTGTCACTCCCAATTTCTTGCAATGTTAGAGATCTTGTGCTGCTATGGGATAGCAGACATGAGGATAAGGGAAAGCATGGAAAGTTTGACTCATTATGGATGGGCCCTTACTCCATTGATATCAGGATTGGTGAGCATACCTTCTTCCTCAAGGACTGAGATGGTGAACTTCTTGAATTACCTGTTAATGGTAGGCATTTGACCCGGCCACGCATTTCTTGGATTTTTTTGCATCAGTCTCGGAAACACGATTCCAATGGTACCAATTTTGTGTGATTTCGTTGAGAAATGCAAAAGCTAGGGCCTTCTGAGTGTGGGCAGCTATTTTGGGTCTGGCAGGCGTTTTCTGTCATTTGATGGGAATGAGCATTAACTGACTGGAGCCGAATATATTTATCTTATTTAAATATATCTACCCTCATTAAAAATAATAAATCTAGTTTTTGTGGCGTAGAGGACGTTGTGCTCGTTCCAGAAAGTCCAATTTTGTGAAAATCGGAGTTCAGAGTCAAAAGTTATGGCCGTTTGAAGTTCCATGGGTCAAACATTGACTTTTCTTCTCTGCCCCGTGCCATGTTCGGCTAATCCACGCCCCGCCATTCCTTTAATCTGTTCTTGGCATAGTAGATCACATGGGCCCATGGATGTATCCATGTTGCTTTCGGACCATCTATAAAAGGACTGTAATTTGGGTCTCCCGATTCGCCCGGTCGTTCCTTTGTCATTTGGCATAGTGCTCACAGCCCAGGTTCTTTCGGACCATCTGGGACAAATTTTCCGATTCGCCCGGTTCGGCCGGTTCGCGCACTTTTGTCCCGCGCGTCCCATTTGCCTTCGGACCGTTTGTTCTCATTTCGGCCGATCCGGCCAGTTCGCGTACTTTCAGCCCAACTGTTCCGGGCTGCCTTAAGTCTTTTCGGCCGACTTGCATCTTCCGCGTACTAACTGTCCAGATGTCCCAGACTGCCTGTTTCAACAGTTAGTCAAATTTTTTCCATTTTTTTGGCTAGTTCGGATTTCCACGTCCCCCCGCGTCCCTTTGTCCCATTTGTCCCAAATGCTGTGCAGACCACCTGGCGGCCTTTCGGCCGGTTCGCATCCAAATGGTACCAAATGTCCCGACTGTTGCAAGGACCAGGACTTAGCCTAGACTTTCAAAATTTTTATGTGGCCCGACAATGTTGCAGAAAATGGGGACCATGGACTTAGCCATGCTCTGATTCATGATTTTTTCTCGAGAATGTTTTTTGCAATTTTTTCTTCCTTAGCACTTGCTCTCTTCTTCTTGGACAGGGGAGTTAGAAAAATATGAGGGGACCCTAGAAACAAGAAATTTTTTTCCCTGACTCGATCTATTTGCCTGGGACTTGAGAATTTGATGCATGTTATCAAAATTACCTTGAGGGGTGAATTTTGGATAACACTTACATTATGAAAGTTCTAAAGTGGTTGCTTATGTTCCCCACACCATGGTGAAGGAGATTTTTTCAGAGATGGAAGTCTCAAGAAAAATATGCAGGTGGGTGAACAAGTTGTAAGAATATGATATGGATATCCAAACCACGAAGTTGGTGAGAGGTTTGGGCTTAGCTAAGCTTATGGCTAAGAGAAACTTGCAAACTATTGAGGTAAATGAGGTAGAAAAGAAATTGCAGATGTTTTTGAAAGGTTGATGAATTATAAGTGGTACAAGGATGTAATTTTCTATCTCAAACACTTATACTGCCTTGAGTATTTAAGTAAGAACCAGAAAAGAGATCTTAAGTTTGATTCCTAGAAATATTTCATCACTAATTATGGATTAGCTTAGAAGAACCCAAAGGGAGTCCTCTTAAGGTGCATTACTGAAGAAGAGGCCCCCAAGATAATTGTTGATATCCATGGAGGAGTTTGTGGGGGGCATTTTTCTGCAAGAGTAACAACACACAAGATCCTGAGGGCTGGTTATTGGTGGTCAAATCTCTTCAAGGATACAACTCTTTTGGTTAGAAGATGTGAGTGTTGCTAGCTCTTCTCTTGAATATTGAAAGCTTCAGGGTCCCTTCCTTTATAGCCTGTATCAATTGAAGCCCCATTCAGGAAATCGGGAATGGATTTCATTGGTGAGATTTAAAACCCATCAAGTGCTGGACATAAGTGGATTCTTGTAGCCACTGATTACTTCACATCAAGTGGGTGGATGCAATCCCAACCAAAAGAGAAACACACCAAATTGTCATGGAATTTTTGTTGAACCATATCATATGCAGGTTTGGGGTACCGGTCAAGATTGTTGCTGATAATGCCATTTGCTTTAGAGCTAAACCTTTCATGGCAATGTGTAAAGAACATGGGATCAACCTGACATATGCCTATAATTACAATCCCCATGGAAATGGACAAGATGATTCCAATAATAAAAAATTTCTAAACATTATCAGAAGAACATTAGAGCAGAACAAGAGAAAGTGGGGTGAACAATTGAAGTTTTTTGTTTGGGTAGATATGGATCACTATCCAGAGGGTCACTGGAAAGAGTCCATTTGAGTTGATATATGAGACTTGTACCCTACTAGCTCTTCATATGCAAGATTGTATATATCATGTCAGTTAAATGCTAATGCAACAACTGGAAGATCAAGAGGTAGGTCCTTATGATGCTCGCATCAACCAGATTGTTGAACTTCATGAAGAGAGGAGGGAATCCCACCCAGAGGCATGTAAAGATCATAGCAAGGCTAAAGAAGTTATTTGACAAGAAGGTCACTCCCATGGCTTTTAACATTGGATATCTTGTGATTCTATGGGATAGCAGGCATGAAGATAAGGGGAAGCATGGCAAGTTTAACTCATTAAGGATGGGCCCTTACTCCATTGATATCAGGATTGGTGATCATACCTTCTTCCTCAAGGACTTAGATGGTGTACCTTATGCTTGAATTGGATTACATGTTAATGCTCTATTGGCATCTCTAAATCGAGCCTATTGTGATTAGATTCCTCATAGATTTCATGGCAAAGTGTTAATCTTGTACCTCCATTGAAGTGTATAGTTCTAGTTAAAGAAACATTTTGGTTGTCCTATCTTATTGTGTTGGTCTAACCTTTCATTCTGTAAGATTTCTCAAGGATCAAGTGACCTATTTTTATCTGGTTTCACCTCCCACCAAAACTTTATTCAAAAGGTAGCTATGTTTCTTCTACTGCTGCAAGTTTGACTCCATGTGCATACTAATACATAATATTTGTTGGCAAAACATGCAGAAGCAATCAGGGTCCTTTGTATCTTGTAGTAACCTTTTCCTTATTGTGACAAGTACCCATCCCCAAGATCTTGAAGTGACAACTGTGTGAGTGCTCAAATTTAGTCTCGTTGATCATATTTTCCTTAGAAAATCTTATCAAATTTACAGCCTCTTTCACTTTCTTTTTTCCTTTAGTTGTGCCTGGTTAATCTTTGTTGCCATTTTTCATTTGTTCTTGGGTTGTAGATCACTTATGGGTCCATGGTTTGCTCCTTGTTTCTTTGTTCCTCTGGAAAATGTCTGTAATTTGGGTCTCTCATTCTCTGTTTATCTAAAAACTCAGGTTCTCCCATATTTTCCATTCTCCACAGTCAGGATTTTTCTTCCTTGTCATTTCTTCCCTAAATAATTGAAGAAAAATGAATGGATGTATCTCTGAGGAACTTATTTGAGCCTTGTAACATTTCTAAATTCTCTGTCCTTGGAGAAATTTTCATTTTTAGGCTCAAATGATCATTTCTCCATATTTTACAGTTTTAAGGGTGTTTCTCCCAGTCAAATTTACATCCTTGCATTGACAGGGAACGTGGCCTCTTTTGGTTTGATGCAGCTCAGCTGGGTATTTCAAAAATTTCTATGAAAAGCCTCAACTCAAACTCTTTCAACGTGGAGGAACATCTTGTTTGAGGATCTACTTTTTGGTTTGGCCTTGGAGTAGTGCCAGGAGGACACGTGGAGGTTTCCATTGCTTTGCCTAGACTTTGAAAAAATTTATGCAACTAAAATAGTGTGGCAGAAAACAGGGACACATGGCGAGCCCGCGCTCATTCAGGGTCTCCGCTTTGGGTACCATTTTGAAATTGTGCCATGGAGACATGTGGAGGCTTCTATCTAGTCTTCCCATACTTAGTATTTTTCAAAGGGTTTTGGGAGGTCTGGCACACGTGGAGGAACTACACATGTTTGGGGACCAACCCTTGAGTTTCATTTTAAAGAAGCACTAGGAGGACATGTGGAGGCCTCTATTCACTTTGCATTTTTCTAAGACTTTTCAATGGCCAAAGGAAACTACCTCAGAGCATGACACATGGTGCCTTCCGCTGAGCTTCAAGCATTCAAACAAACTTTACCAGGCCAGGACACATGGTGAGCCCATGCTCGTTCAAGGTATCAAATTTTTGGGACCATCTCAAGGTGCGCCATGGTGACACATGGTGGTTTGAAAAGTCAAAGAGGCGGGGAGGCAGACCATCGGGGGAAATTTGGATTTTTTACCCCTTGACATGCAAATGACTAAAAACATCAAAATGGCCTGCAAGCCCAATAAAGGAAAGGTCAAAGCTTGCTCTGGTCAACAGTGGAGGTGCAGACTCTTGGGGAAAATTTGGAAAATTTTCCTTTGGGAGAAAAGAGTTAAAAGTAAAAATGGAAGCGCGGTTCCACTGGACCCACATTGGGACATGTGTTATTTTTCAACGGTGGAGCTGCGGGGAAAAATTGGAAAATTTTCCCTTTTCCAAAAAGAGAGGTCAAATGGTAGAATTTATCCAAGGTTCTTTAGGGACCCACCTCAGGACACGTGTCAGGATCATTTCTCGAGGGTGCGGAGGTTTGCAGAGCAAAACATGGAATTTTTTTTCCATTTTTCCAAAAGTTGTATAAGGTCAAAGGGAACCCCCGGGTCTATTTTTAAGTTTGAATCTTCCATTTGAATGACCCAAATTGAAAGTAAAGATCAACGATAGCTGAGAGTCTGAATCTAATTTTCCCCCCATTTTACTGAAACATGCCTGGAAGTGCGAGTCTTCATGATTTCTTGGTATTTCCTACACACCAAGTAGAGAGGGGAGTTAATGTTGATATCTGAGTTTGGTGGGAAGATCTAGAAGAAATATTTCACCATTAAAATGGTCTGACTATCGTGCTCAATCGAATTTTCCATTTTTATTCTCCTGAGCATACAAGGAGCTAGATTTGACAGATTCATGGTGGAAGTTGTTGGCAAATTGAAGAAAGAGTGATCTACCAAAGGAAGGATTTGAATGTGGGAGATATTTGATTAGATCTGCCCCCTTAAGCACATGACAAACTTTTACAGATCTAATTCCGGGAATCACAATTTTGATCATGGCAAGCACTGGTAGCACTCAAGGTCTGGATTTTGGGGGGGGGGAAAGGGTATCTATTGTAAATTTTATAAATGGCACAAATTTTTCGTGCAAATGGTTGGAGTGTTAGGGGTCGGGAATGAATTTTATAATAGAAAAAGCTTGATAAAGCCCATCTTTTTTAGAAGTGTTTGAGAAGTTTGTATATCTCTTTTGTGTTAAATCTGATCATGTCAAGGTGGTTACAAGTGTACAGCCATTGACAAGCTCTGAGACTATTCTAGAAACTTTCCCCTGCTGATAGATTTAATCAAATTTGAGTTATTCTGTGTTGTCTTGGGAAAAATGTGTTTTTTTTATTTCTAAATGTATGCGAGTGGTTTTTCTTGTTTTTGTTGAAATTTGATTCAATAACACAGGTCTCAATCCTTGTGATAGTTTAGTGGCATCTACAATTTCATTTCTCGAAAGAGCCTTCATCTGGGAGTGAAATAAATGATTTAAAATCACTTCTCTTTCATCTGTTTGACAGATATTATCTGTAAGCCTTTGGGTGTACCTTAGGTGTGATTTGTCTTAGATCTTGATGCTTTGTTGGGTTCTCTAATTCAAGCCTTCATGTTAGATTCTCATAGATTGTATGAAAAAGTGATAATCTAGCCCTCCATTGAAGCACATATTCAAGTTAAAGAAACATTTTGGCTGTTCTGTGGCATTCTGTTGGTCTAAGCTTTCATTTTGTAAGATTTCTCAAGGATCCGGTGAACCAAGTTCATCCTGCCCTACCTCCCACCAAAAATTTATTCAAGAACAACCAATCCTACCTGTATTACCCTTGTTTGTCCTATGTGCATACAAATGCATAATCTCTGTTACCAAAACATGTAGAAACAATCAGGGTCCCAAATGTCTTTAGTAACCTTTGCCTTGTAAAATTATCTCCATGATCTAGAAGTGACAACTCGTGAGATTCATATTTGGTGTGTTGATCATATTTTCCCAAGGTCTTCTCTATAAAATTTATGCAAAAGAAGGATTTATCATTGTTCTTCAATAACAGAGGTTACAAAATAGGTTCTCTTACCTTGGTTGAAAGGCACAACCTAAAATAGTTTGGATCAGATCACATCCTTTTAAAGTGCTACCCACTCTTTTTGAAACTTGAGTGCTAACAAGTCATAAAGATTTCTTCCTTGAATACAAAATAACATACATGATTATCTATCTACCTCTGAGTGTCTTGTCAAAATCCATGATGCTTCTTGGTCTTTGAAAGAGATTAAATTTGGGTACCAACACTACTATTTTTTTTAAATGGTGGAGATTAAGAGGTCCAAATGTGGTGCGCACACAAAGTATGTCTATTTTTGTGTCAAAAATATAATAACCTATTGTGTGTGTGCCCCCCTTTTTTTAGTTATATACATTATTTCTCAAATCACTTTAGTAGAAAGTTAGTTAAGACAATGTATGAGGTCCCACTAATTTTTGGATGAAAATAATTTTTTTATTAATTTTCAAAGTGCACACATCTCGAAAATGAAATATTTTTGTGTACAGCCGAATAAATTTGAGAAAAAATTCATTTTTTGGGTTTTTGTGTACGTGTAGAATGGAGTTAGGCACCAAATCATATGCATAGGTTTTGGAAAGAAAAGAAGGAAATAGTAAGAGAAAATATGGATAAAATCCTTAAACTAATCAAATTTTAGAAAGAATTATATCGTCACCAATATAAAATATAGCTTGACATCATAGTGTATTTTTTTTAATATTATGTTATAATGCATGAGATATTGGGGTGTACATGTGAGATTTTGAGGTTTTTCTTTCGAACAAAAAATTATTCATCGATTACACAGTCCAAACCTTAGGTTTGGACATCCAAGGAAAATCCAAGCCTATGGATTGGGTATTTCAAACCCCAAGAAGATGAAACATGCTCGTGTTATAACACACTTAAAACTGAAATTCAAACACAAAACACAAGACAAAACATTGTAACTGTGTTTAATGAAAGTTATAATGTGAGCGCATTATAACGTGAACACTTTATGGTTTGGTAAATCCGAACCTTGACATGATTGTATTATAATGTGACTTTGTTTTTCCTGTGTCGCATTATAATGCGCACAAGCCACAACATGAGTGCATTATGGAAAAATTGACCAAAAAGTATATTTTTGACCACTTTTTGGTCCCCCATATTTGTGCATTTTCCCACACACACACGCACACACATATTGTGGATTACTAATTTAATTTGATTTGAATTAGAACTAGATTTCAAAATATATATTGTAATAAATAATATATAAATGATTAAATATAGTAATGGCACAAGCAATAAAGCATGGAAAATGTAAAACCCTAAGAATGAACGAGAGATAGGAAGAATTATCTGATTTCTTAATGGGAAGGAAGTGATATGGGTAGGTGAAAGTGTTAAACAGGCTGTAGACAATAGTGTTAATGCTTACTATAAATTTTGGATCTCAGGGACTGAGCAAGATAGGGGTACCCATGGGAGGGTAGATGTACCTAGGTGCTGGTGACTAGATCTGGAAATTGGTGGCTCTGTAGATGCACAAGAATGGATTTCTTTTATGACACAAGGGTTTCACTTTTGGTTCATGTCTATCACTTTATATTTGATCCTTGGTCACTAAGGGTACGTGCAACCTCCAAGAAAGAAGTTCACATTCACATACGCACAAACGACATGAAACCTAAAAAGGAAAATTCAGAATGGGGAGTTAGACTAACCCCAACAGTCACCTGAAGAGTGAATTTACCGTCAAGCATTGTAATACATCTCATACCCCATGTTGTTCTTGAGTTTTTTTGTAGAAATTATGCCCTAGGGTTCCCATGTGCAAGTTGCACAAATATTATATTGAAATTTAATTATGTATTTTTTCATAAATAATAGTTTCTAGTGTTAAGGGTGTTAGGGGAACGATGCATTTAATCATGGGTATCATTTTGATTCAAAAATATGTATCATAATTTTTTAGGTATTTACATTAACTGAAATTAAATTTGACATCTTATAGTGCATTTTTAGTGTGAAATTAGTGATTAAATATCTTGTGTGTTGTGTTTTTACCTTCAAATTTAATAAGGAAATCTAAATAAAATAATCAACCTTGGTATAAAAACCTTGTATTACTGCCCTTATCATGTGATCCTTCATAACGTAGAAAACTAAAACCTTAGGGTGAACCTAAATCATTATACGCGATGAAACCCCTATCTTAGGAAATTTAGAACCAATATCCAAATTATCATTATACCATGCATGTTTAGGGACATTGTCACAATCCCATATGATAGGAATGATAATGGATAAACACTATCTTAAGTTGTGGCCTTTCCCTTAGGATTATTTTCCATGCTTGTGACAAGATGTTTAGATCCCATGAGTTGGTACCTCTTTAGGATTCGATTTAAAATCCAATACAACACTATATTTGACCGAAACTTGTGTAGAAAGAAGGCTTTAGGTGGAAAAGATCGTCAACTACCCTTGAAAGTCATCTTTAGGAGTTGGGGTTATGAATTAACTCCATGCACAACTTCAATTATTATTTTGTTTGCTATAATACAATACTAAGAGTTAATTTTGGAACATATCAAAATTAAAATTTATTCTTAGTTTGTGAAAATGTAACCATGAGATGATTTGCTAGGAGAAAATCAAACTATAGATCTTTCTTGTAACGTGTTTAAAACATCTTGTTATGACAAAAAGAATTCTTGATGTGTAAAAATTTAATATGAACCAACTTAAGTGAAACCATTTTAAGATGGATGTAAATGGCTTCATGGGAACCTATATAATTATTTACCTACAAATTATAATATTTATTTTGAACCCCTCAAACTCCTCTCAAACAAGAGTTTTATCTTGGTAAAAAGTATCGAATTTACCTTTAGTTTCATGAAGATTGTGGAGGATAAGGGTGTTTGATTACTCTAGTTATGACTATAATAGGGTGTAGAGTATGGAGATAAAATGATTTAATTAATGGTATTATCTCTTGAAATTATCAATATATGAAATCCTAAAAATACGTTACCCAATATTCATTTTAGTGTCTTAGAAGGCCCTTAGAAGTGTAGGAGAGTTGGATTCCTCTCGTGTAATATTTGATTAATGTTTGTGTGACTAATGATAGTGAAATGAAATTTTTTGTGTGGAATCACTTCTCTTGGAGTATTGAGAGCCTAAATGTTGAGTAAGATTTGTGTAACTTTGTATGGTTTAAAAGAATGCTAACGAAATACCAAAGTAATAACTTATGTGTAATAAGATCATGAGCAAGTTAGGTGTCAATTAGGGGAAAATGGACACTCATATTTCTCCTTATAACATTATTAGACCTTGTTTTATGTTGTTAAAAGGAGGGGTGTATTTCTCCTAGTGATATTAAACATTCAAGAGAACAATATTACATATGGAAAACAAAACTTATGATGATTAAATATTAAGAAAGACTCAAACACAACATTGAATGATAAATAAATAAATAAATAAAACATTGAATGATAAAATATTTTTAAAAATGAAATAGACATGCCTAATGGATGGAAGATTATATTATGGAAATGGAACTCAGACCCTAATCTACTTTAGATCTTAAAATTATTTTCCTAACTTCATGACAGTTCCGCATGTGTAATGAAGGTGAAACTAAACATCAAGTAAACTTTTAGGAAATAAACCCTTGGCATAAGATCCAACATTAGGTATTTGTACGTGTTTAAAATGCATGGAACTAACAATTGAGTTATGGAAAATGTTATAATTGAGAATGAAAAAAAATTAAGTGTACTTATTCAAAATTAGATTTTATTTGTAACCATCACAGGTAAAATGTTAAATGAAATAAAGAGAATGCAATCTGATTTTAAAAGGAAGGTATACATGTTAAGTGTTCTACAAATAATTAGAGTCAAATGATGAAAATAGAATTGTAATAAATATATAACCATGAAAAAAATATGTCATGGAAGGTTCCTAACTATAAATGTCTATTGCTTTTGGATCGTTGTATGTACTATGTTATTTGGGAAAAGTGGCTTTAAACTCAATAAGAATCTCACGTGTGATGTAACACCTTGTTGTGTGAAAGGAATGTTATTATGGATTGTGAAGTGTTGAATTTTTTTATTACTTTGTGTTATGTATGTGTGCTAATGTGTTGTATGACAAAATTGTTGCATAGTGAATTGGATCATATCGTGATGTCGTTTTCGTGTTGTGATGTATCATCTAGTGTCTACACATGTATTGCAATTTTTTGTTAATCACTATGTTCATCATAAATATATTCCATGTGTTACTTGATGGATTCATGTCATGAACTAGGGGCATATGGTGATCATGTAACCCCTATTTTATTGTACTTGCATTTTGGGTGCATTATGTGGAAACGTGATGTATTGTAAACTTTGAAAGTAATTTTGTGTTATACCATATAAATATACCATGTGTAAGATGTTATGGTTTTTGTACATGAATCAAAATTGTGTTAGTAATGTAGTTATGTTTTATGTTGTGAACCTTACGCTAACTGACCCTAAGGGAAGAAATTGGTAAAAATTGTATGTGTGGAGTGTGGAAATGAGTAACGTTGACCAATGACTCAAGCGGAGTACTAGATAGGAAGTGGAGTTTCACATAGACTGAAAATCAACTTCTGTTTGTTTAATATGCATGAAACTTGCCCAACGAAAACCGTGCATATTTTATTTTGTAAACACCTTATGCTCAGTAGATGGCAACCATACCTTTCCATTTCTCCCTATATAGTTGTCATATATATTTCATATGTGTACCTGGTGTATAATGGACTAGTCACTCAAACTGAGTACAAGATAGGAAGTGGAGTCTTACGTAAATTGAAAACCCTCTTCTATTAAGTTATTATGCATGGCATTTTTCCAATGCACACCATGTATATTGAATTTTGTGAACACATTAGGCTCAATAGATGGTGACATGTACCCTTTCCTCTCATGCTATGTTGAGCCTTATGGGATTATGGAGGGATGATTCAAGCAGAGATAATGACAATTATATTATTTGATATGTTATTATATTATATTTGAGCTAAGGCTCGATACATGAGTGCTAGTAACTCAATGAATACCCCTTTGATGTCCATATAGGGCCACATAGTGATTTTGATATGATATTTCTCTATACATATTTTATTCTTAAATTTGAATTTTATTTTCTCTTCCATTTCAGGAACAAAAAAATTATTCTATTTAACTTTTGGTGGAGTTATTGTCTACAATCTTGGGCATTTTATTTGGTTGTTGCACTAACATGATGATTTTGACTCTAATTGTGGCTAATTATCCATTTACTTTTCTTTTATTGAAAGTTAAATTTAAGTTAAAATTCTTCCTTGATTTCCAATTTATTTTCTCGTTTGGCCCAAAGTGATTGAATGTTATGCCGCTTGGAATATTTACTTATTGTTTTGGCATGCAAGTTATAATGTTGTTATGTGTTGTAATAGGGACATGGGTTCATGAAGGATTTGTGGTACCTATTGGCCCAATTCATTATATAGGGGTAATCCTCAAGGAGTTATAGATAACTAGTGAGTTGTTGAACTTCGAGTTATTATGTCGTGCTTGGGTTAGAGGTTTCTAGACTCTATGTGCCTAGAGCCATAGGGTGACTGACCTGTTTGGTGGAGAGAAAAGGAGAATTTGTCTTTATTTTATTTTTTGGGAGGTATATTATTTTTTTTGTGATTCTTTGGGAGGTATATAGAGTTGTGTTTTGATGCTTTGGGAGGTATATGGAGTTGTTTTATGATGTTTTGGGAGGTATATGGAGTTGTTTTAGGATTCTTATGGAGATTAGGAGGTATATAGAGTTGATATTTATGAGTCACGAGTTCTCATGTGAGCATGGTTATGTTTTTTGATGTTGAGGATTGATTCTCCTCATTGATGATATGATGTTGATCCCATTTTGACAATGTGTAGTTTCTAGTATGGTTTTGAGTTATGTAAAACCTCTATATGAGTCCTATTATGTCAGTGTGTGTGTTTGGTAAGTACTATGTTATGTGGATTGTATTAGTTCTTTTTATGGTTGGGTTGAGTTTTTGTGATGTGATATAGTCGTGAAAGTTTGTATCATGATGTGTAGTGGACCATTAGTGTTGTTTTTATGCATTTTCTGGCATCTGGATGACATTTTTTTGCTGCGCACCTATGAAAATAAATCACCTAAAATCATAAACAATGAAATCTTAAGAGCTTGAGATTAATAAATAGTGTTAAAGAAAACTATTAACTAAGTAATAATGTAAACATGAACTACGAATCTTCACATATCACTAATAAGTTCTCAAATCTTTTCTTCTTCTTTGTAGTCACAGTTTAGGAAAAATTGTTAGGAAATCAATTATTTAGTGCTCCACGGTTGATAATATAATAGTAATATTATAATGTAATTTGGTGACATTATTATTATGTAACAATAATGTATATTAGGATTTTGTTGTGTACATGAGTTTAGAGATATTTATGGAGGAGTGGTTGTAGCCACCTCCTTGATCATAGGAGAATTTTTCCAATATAATTGTATAGTTCATATGATATATAACAATGAGTTCATTATTATCGTGTATGGATTGTATTTTTGAGTGATTATATTGAATATTGTTTGCATAAATCAGCTTATAACCTGTCATCTGGTATCAGAGAGGGAATTTTTAGAGTGAATCCATGGAGAATTAATTTTTGAAGGGGAATTTCAATTTCCTTGATTGCCTTATGAATAGTTTCGAGATTTTATGCATGTTGCTAATCTATGCATTAGAAAATCATGGCTTTAAATTTATTCCTATGGAGTTGTGGTTCCATTGCTAGCAGTTTGCAGATCTATTCTCCTGAGCATGAGTCTCTATTACGGTATCACCACTCCGATCCAAAAAACAACTGTGTCCCTTCAACATAGTATGATAAAAAGGTCATTCTCTTAATTATTGCTGAGCATCACAAAAAGTGGAAGTAGAGCGTACATAAAAAGCATGGAGATCAAGACGTCTCAGCCATGCAAGCAAATTGAAATTTAAGAGATCTATCTAAGACTTCCTTCAGCTACGAATTCATCTGATAGTAGCAGGTCATGAATACAATAGCCAGTTGTGATCAAAACATCCAAGCCTGCAGTGAAGGAATCATGTATTTGACTGGGATTGGATGAGTAAACATTTGATCTCATTTTTTCTCTACTCATGTGGATGGAATTGAGCCATTAATTTTGCATGCACAGAACCGACACCTGGTAGCATTGTCTCATCGCATCAATTTAGTAGAAACTAAAATGGCATGTAGTGAAGTCTAGATAGAGGTGATGCATCAAGGAGTGCCAAACATATTCTAAGAATCTGAATAAATAAATTGCATCATGTGTGCATCTCTACGTGTAAGTCTGCATTGATCTACCAAATAATCAGAATTTGCATGTGTGGTTAAGTTTTTGTATAGAATTGGTTTAGTTCTTGTTCCACTTTCGATTGCATTGTGTTTGAAGATATCAAATCCAATCTTTAATTGGATTTAATTCAAAAATACCATAATGGAAAAAATGATTCATGTTGAAAAAATTAATGGAAAAGATTTTCACACTTAGCAAGTACGAACTCAGTTGATATTGATTAACAAAGATCTATGGGAAATTACAGATGGAACATTCAAGAAACCAATCAATGCTGGTGAAGTAGCCAAGTGGGAGAGTATATATCATAAAGAAACATAAATCATTAGACTTGGGTTGTCTGTTGCATATTTGCATCATATAGACCTTTCAAAAAGTTTAAATTTCATTTGGACAACATTGAACAAGTTATTTAGATCCCAAACTGGAAGCGTAGCAGTGACCTTGAAGTAGAAGTTGTTCAGACTCAAGATGGATGAAGGAGAAAGCATGGTACAACATATAAGTAAGTTTTGCTCTATTCTGAATCAATTGTCAGGGATAAAAATTAAAGTAGAGGATGATGATGCAAAAGTTGTTTTGTTGAATAGTATGCCATCTCGCTATGCAAACATTGTTTTTACTTTGAGAAAGATCAATCCCAGCCTAGAAGATCTAATTTCTTCACTAATAGATGAAGAAAATAAGATTGTTACACCAAAAGAAAATGCATTGTATGGTGACGATAAAAAAGGATGATCCAAATTCTTTTCTAAGAAGATATCAACATTCACAGACTCCAAGAAAAGATTCCTTTTTCATTATTGTAAAAATCAAGGACATGGTATTATGTATTGTAGGCAAAGAGCACAAGATTTTCTTGAGGGAAAATTAAAATAAAATGCTTTTATTTATGAAAATAGAAAAGAAGAAAGTGATTGGGAAGCAGGATCCAACCATTCACATGATAGAGAAGTTGATGCTCAAGATAGTGAAGAATAATTTCTTTTCTAAAAAGAATGCATCTGTTGGAGGAAGGAGGTACAGGAGGATGGAGGATAATTGGTGTATGAAGTTGTGGTGACACTATGTGTGTGTGATTTTAATTTCATTTCTGGATTGCCGTATGATTTCAGAGTTCTTGTTTTGTGTTGAATAAGTGAAATGTTCACATTGAGGGGGGGAACATGGTCTCTCAATGTTCCATTTTCATTTCCTCCTCTTGTTCATGTGTGTAATTTGTGAGTATGATTTCTAGATCAACCTTTGATGTGAGATAGTGCAGGAGATTCAGAACAGAGTACTGAAGAAGGAGATGTTCTTGATAAAAGTAGATGGTTGACGTCATGTTCCCACTACTTTCTTGATTAGTTAGACGATGTTCCCAGATATGGTTGATGGTGATGTTATGTTCCCAGTTCTCTTTTCATGGTTGATGTGTTCTCAAGTGGTCGATGCAGGTTCCCACCTTGATTGATGTTCCCATGGATGGTTGATAGTGTTCCCATATCATGGTTGATGTGTTCCCACAATCGGAGTGCACAGAGAAAGGTCAAGACGTGTGTATGTTGCTCAGTTAAAAGATTTATGTTTCTCCCCATGTTTGCACTAACAAGGGGAATGTTAGGAAATCAATTATTTAGTGCTCCACAGTTGATAATATAACAGTAATATTATAATGTAATTTGGTGACATTATTGTTATGTAACAATAATGTATATTAGGAGTTTTTTGTGTACTTGAGTTTAGAGATATTTATGGAGGAGTGGTTGTAGCCACCTCCTTGATCATAGGAGAAGTTTTCCTATATAATTGTATTGTTCATATGATATAACAACGAGTTCATTATTATCATGTATGGATTGAATTTCTGAGTGATTATATTGAAGATTGTTTGCATATATCTGCTTGTAACTTGTCAAAAGTATTTTTTCATTGGTGACATGATTCATGGATTGTTTCCTCCTTGCTCGCAAGTACCCCTTCTAACCTTTGATTTGTGACACATCGAGGATGCCACTCTTATAAGGGGAGAGGAATGTAGTGCCCTGCTAGCCTCGAGTTTTGAGAGTGATGTCTGAAAGATTTAGGTTTTTGTTTCAGGGTCACTCTTTAAATCGTTTACGAGATAACAACCATAGTAATAATAATAATAGTAATAGTAATAGTAATAGTTAGATATACTAAATTGTTATAAGATATTTTCAAAGTCACCAAAACGAGATAAATAAATTTAAAATAATAATAATATTATTAAGAATAATAGTTAAATATATTAAATTATTTTATAATAATATATATTTATTGTCAAAGTAAATCAAATCAAATGAATGATTTAAAATAATAATGATAAATAGGATTAAAAAACTATGTGTGCTAGAGGAAGGCAATTTGGTGTCAAAAGAATTGATGTCCGTAGGTGGGATGGAGATGTTGGGGCACTATGGCATGTGGAAGGTGTGTGAAACATGGCATGGGAAATTTAAATGGCCTTTAGACCTATCATTTTCCTTGCATAATGAAACAAATACCTTATTTAAGATCTAGAGGTGTTTACCATGATGAAACCCAAGTTAATTTTGTAAACTTAACAACAATTGGATAGTTACAATGAGTGTAGAAGTTGGAGCTCTTCTCTACTAACAATGGTAAAGAAGGGCTATGTAATATCATCATAAAATAAATAGAATGTTGCAAGGAATTGTGTTAAATGGAGATCTTGCCAATAGCCATCCTAAAATCTATTCCATTGTGAGTTAGATAAGTGCTGCACATGGAGATAAATTTATAACCCGAATATCTCCTCATTTTTCCTGTATACAAATTGATTGATATGGGTGCATATCTTCTTCTGAGGCATGTTCAATGTATCTAAGAGAAAAGAAAACCACTTCCTGCTGCTATTTTTTTGTTGTATGAAGAAGAAGAAGAAAATATTGAGGATTATTACGCAATTCATTCAGGTGTAATGCCTAGTTGTAATGATTTTTATTCTCCTGATTCTGAACACCTGTGCAGATCCATTCTCGGGCTAGACAATGGCTACCATTTTTCTTTCCTGATCCTTATATTTTATTTTGATTAGTGGTTGTATTTATTAAGACAATGGAAGTTCCCTTTTCTTGTTATCCCACATATGTCTATGCAAGATTTGTCTCTTTCACTCTTCCTTTCCATGAAAACTTCTATTTTCCCTTTCTCATCTCATCTTGTTAGCCACCGGAACACGGCGTGTAATTTTTTGACAAAATGCCTTAGTCAGGTGCCATCTCATGGAATGCCATGAGTGCAAGTATACAAAAAGTAGAGTTATTTAATATCCCTAAAAAAATTTGAAATTTATTCTTTTGTCGGGATTAAGTCCAAATGTCTAGTAGAACATAGTCTCAGAAAATGTGTTTAATGTTAGATAGACACATAACAACTTTGTTTAAGAGGATTTAGAAACTTCCAAGCAAGGGCAAGAGTTGGAACCCAAATAAATCAACTACATTTTTCCAATGCCTGCTTGGTTGTGTCTAAATGAAACATTGCAGTAGGTCAAGGACCATTTGTATGCCATGGTATTGGGTTTGGTTGTTTGGAAGAAGTACCAAGTTGGCCTTATATCTCATCATGTGACTTTGGTGACACTGTGGTAAGTTTTTCAGGTTTGTGGAGCTCATCATGCTCAGTGGGATATCGTATATGTGGCATTAGATGCCATACTGAATGGTACAAATGGAGCGGTTATGGATGCTCATGAACTATTTGGTGGAATGGAGAAAGAGAGTTGGAGCCTTATGGAATGCATATGAACCCTCATGGAGCACCTCTTACACTACGCACACTATCATTTCTAGGAATGTTTCATCTTACCTTGTCTTCCATATTTCTCATACATTAGTTTTTCATTTACAATGTAATTAAATTTTAAACCCTTGGATTATTATACAACTAATTGTTTTAAATAAACGTGTTTTGTAAAAAGTAAAACATCATCTCATAACTTGTGCGATCAAAATAATCCTTGGAAGTCAACCATAGTATTAAACCCCTCCTTTTGAGATGATTTGGAGAAATTCATAACCAAACTAAATAGCTACAACACCATTTTTATTGACAAGTTGAGTTTGAGTTCCTTATAAGCCTGGTAACCATTCCCTTATAAAATCTAGTAAATCGTGAATTTTGGAGACTCGCAAATCAAACTTCCAAACCGTTGAAAAGAGATGTCAATATTCGTCGGTGTTCCTTATTAAGTGGGGAGTCGTATCAAGCCTTAGATCTAGTTCAAATGACCATTTTTTCTCTTTATTTGTCCCTCTAGGATCCCTGTTAGCCCCATTTTGCATATTTAGGAAGCTACTAAAAGTGAAAAGTCGGGTTCCATTTCAGCTTTCTGTTTGAATCCTAAGTAAAGAAATGATTGTTTGCCTTCGGAAACCTCTATTGTTTTTACTTGAAAATTATCTGTAACCATAAGTTCAGAGAAAAATACATCTGTATATAGTTTTTTTGAGGAGTTTTGTAGGCATTTAGTCGTTGTTTGACCAGGTCAAAACTAGTCCAATTTAACTTGTGGCCCTAGAAAACTAGTCACCATTTGTAAACAGTTCTCCAAGTCTATGTTCTATTAGCTCATATGAATTATTGGTATATAGGAGAGCATGTAGGAATTTACCTGTTGTGTATTGTCCCATCAGAAGCTTTTTTGTAATGGAGTTTATTAGCCTTCAAGATAAAATTGGACGTTTTCGCAACTAGTAGGAAAATGTAAAAGAAGACTGTAGGACCCTTCATCAAGTTGATAAACCGATGTGTAAAATTATTGAAACTTAAAAATGATTCTACAAAACTCTATTTGGTGGCTGGTTTTGAGAAATTGAATTTTGGAAAAATAGTGTTTCCTCTCTCCTCTCTCTTTCCTAGCTCTTTCTCTCTCCTCCTGTAGTTAAGAAATGAAGTGCAATAAAATGAATATATATCTCTAACCCTCTCTATTTGTGTTTGAAGTATTCTAATTATGTAAATGAAAAAATAATTTTTTTAATTATGATAGATTTAGGTGGATTCCATATCAGCATTTATGCTAACCATGTAGTGGTTGCAGGTACCGAGCCACATAGAGAGAAAAATGTACTAGTTATTTCCTAGCATCATGTTATTTGGAAAATTTAATTTTATAGAATACATCACCATTATATTATATATTGAAATGTAATTACATATTTTGTGATAAGTATGAGTTTCTAGTGTTTAGGGGTGTTTGGGTAAATGCACATTTAATCATGGGTGTTGTTTTGATTCAGAAATATGTATTGTAAAAAGGTTGGGGATTTATGTTAATTGAAATTAAATTTGACCTCTTATAGTGCATTTTTAGTGTGAAATTAATGATCAAATCTCCGGTGTGTTGTGTTATTTACCTTGAAATGTAGGAAGGAAATATAAATAAAATAATTATGCTAAAATATAAAACCCACGTATGACTACCCTTCTTGTGTGATCCTTCATAACGTAGAAAACTAAAACCTTAGTGTAAATCTATATCATTATACTCGATGGAACCCCTAGATTAGGAAAATGAGAACCTAAATGTAATTTATCTTTATGCCATACATGCTTAGCAACATTGTTGCAATCCCATTCGATGGGAATGGTAAGGGATAAACACTATATTAAGTTGTGGCCTTTCCTTTAGGATTGTTTTATGTGTGTGTGACAAGGTGTTTAGATCCCTTGATTTGGTACCATGTGAGGATTAGATTTAAAATCCAATGTAAAACCCTCTAGGACTGAAACTTGCATAGAACAAAGGGCTTTAGGTGGAAAAGATCGTTAACTACCATACAAATTTTTCTTAAGTAGTTGGGGTTATGAGTGACCTTATGCCCAACCTCAACTATCGTTTTGGTTACTATAATACAATACTAAGAGTTAATTGTGGAACAAAAGAAAATTCTATTTTATGTCTAGTTTGCGAAAATGTAACCACGAGATGATTTTCTAGGAGAAAATCAAACTTTAGATCCTTCTTGTAACGTGTTTAAAACATCTCTTTGTGATAAAAATAATTCTTTACGTGTAAAACATTAATATCAACCAAATTAAATGAAACCATTTTAAGATGAATGTAAATAGCTCGAGGGGATCCTATATTTTTAGTTACCCACACATGATAACATTGAGTTTGAACAACTTAAACCCCTCTCAAACAAGAGTGTTATCTTGGCAAGAAGTATTGAATTTACCTTGAGTTGCATGAAAATTGTGGGGGATAAGTGTGTTCCACTACTCTAGTTGTGACCATAGTATGGTGTAGAGTATGGAGACAAAATGATTTAATTAATTATAGTATCTCATGAAATTATCGGTATATGAAACCGTTATCACCAAATAACTGCACCCTCGGAATGAATATGTGGTGGATAGGGAATTCGATGTGATTGGGTAATATAGGAGTACCTCGCAAGTTCTGGGACTTGCAGCTTGAGGTGAACCTCCGGAGAAGGTCAGCGTCCTCTTCCTAATATAGGAATTATACTACTCCTAATGCAATAAAAATAACTAACTAAACCTATACTAACATTTTCATGGGATTTAAGGAGAGAGATTTGACAGAAGTAAAACCTATACTAGAAGTGGTGATGCACCAAGAAAGGGTTTTGCTAAATAAGTTTTCATTTTCCAGTGAAGAAGGATGAAAATGACAAGGATGAACAAGCACCACAACTCAACCACATACAAAACTTCACCTCTAGATAAGCACAATACTCCCAAAACCTACAATGGAAACTTGAACTTGTATAGTATACCTGCAAACATGAGAAAGGAATAAGGACGTAGCAAAAACTATGAAAGAAACAATAATTAATCACAGAACACATTTTTTATTAGTTTAATCACATGCACAATCCGTCATTACAGTAGGAAGAGGCAATGTTTGCCATTACAATCTTTGGAGAAAAGGATTGAAAGTTCCTACAATCCACAACTAAGCTTGTGAAAAGAGAGAGGAATTGGAAAATGCTAAACCCCTTTAAATGGGTTCCTCATTTACCTTTATAGAAAATCCCAGCAGTGAGAGAAAGGAAGAGAAATCCTAAATTTCGGGCAAGAATGTAGCACATGGTGGTCTACATGTTTAATGACATTATTAATTGCACCTTGAAAGAACATTCCACCACTATTTTTCCATAAATTCAAAAATTTGAAATTATCTTCCATTTTAATAAAACTAATTTGGAGAAGTTAGCATGGTCTATGATGGGACCCATAAGTTAATTTTGCAATTTGGAGGGGTTTTAATGTTGGCTTGGCAAATGACCATTTCCCTTAACAGGGTCTTCATTTCCCATTCTCTGTTTTTTTCCCTTGTATCGAGTGCCCATTCTTATATTAAACGTTGGGCTTCATCTTTAATTTCTCGCCACATAGAGCTCCTCCCTATTTGTGGGGCTCGTAAAGATCTAAATCCCACCGTAGAGCTCCCTTGACTTGGCACTCCATGCATTAGACAATGACCGATGGCTGACCCATTTAAAACATGGCGGGATCTCGCTGCCACCTCCTCGCCATCCTTGTCATGCCATGTTCTACATTGTCGGCCTCTTTTCCTATTGCCACTCTGAGTTCCAAATATTCTTCTTAATGCCTCGACTGAGCTTCCAAGTGTTCAATATCAAACACTTCAAGCACCTCATGCCCACATTTACATTCTCCATGTGGATCGATTGGGGAGTTCCTTGTTATCTAACTTGGTCTCCCCGATAAATGTTCTTCCACCGCGGAAACTCACCTGTCAGCCTACTTACTCGATGTCGAACTCGGCCTCACCATTTGACACGTCACATCAACTCCCACACAACGCTTCTTGCCACAATTTCTCGGCAGATTAAACACCTTGATTCAGCCAACTAGGAGATTAACTCCCCATATACCTCGAAAATAACCCCGAATGGCTCTTCCAGCTTCGGATCTCGATCACCGTTTATCCTTCGCTAAGCTCATCAATGGTTTCTACAACAAAAAATTCCAACAGTTCGAAGTGGCTGGCTTTAGATTTTTGATGTCACTTTTCCCTCGCATCAACTCAGCAAGTCGGTCTCCCATCTCCGTAATTCCACTACGGGCTCAGAATTCCTCGTGTCGATTTCTTGAGCGTGGGGTTTAGGCCTTTTTTTATCCACTTGACCGTGTATTGAACCAAAAATTCCCTGAAACTGTGTATGCTCCACAATACGGCTTAGCTCAGTCGAGTGACCTAACTTTCGCCAAGTTCCCCTTAGGCTCATCACATACCAACTTCGATCTCTTTCATTTCCGCCTAACCAAACTTGGATTTGTCTTGGATTTCTCTCGACGAGCCAGTGTGCAAGCCGAACTCGATCCTCCTTCGACGATGCATTCACACCGCTTAAACACATTACTCAGTCCCCATATTTCCATTTTTCATAGCTTGGCATGTGATATTTTCATCACAGGCATCAAGTTCATTTTCCATGGCTCGTGCAACTTTACTGAGGACTCAGTCCACCGGGCTGACTCGCCTTTCTATTTCATCACCACATCAGAGCCAATATGGATCTTGCTGATGAAAATCTTTTCCCTCCACCTATTCGATGCAACTCGATCTCCTATCCTCCTATGTGTTTGACCTTGTATGCATACCGATCTGGCTATATGCCGAGCTATTTCTACTCACCATGCGCTGAGTATGAGAGTAAGTAGCTCGCCCTATCTCACAACTATTTCTCTATCCATGCGTGGCACTGTGTATTTACCCAGCCGACTCCAAGACAGAAACTCAGACAAGTGATCCACCTTGCTTCATTACAACTTTCCTTGGTCTCGATATCTGAGTCGCTCGACGTCATATTAGAACTCACCACCCATGCCACACTGTTATCCAATTTTACACACATGAAAAAACTGGACAACGCCGTCCTATTATGATCAAATCAAGACATTGGTCCCAAAGACCCACTTTCACTCATCATGTAGATAAAATGATCGAGAAACATGAGAGCGAGCTCGGTTGAAAAGTTCGATGGGAGTTTAGTCAAGGTGGTTCTGAGGGTATAAATGCCACAAATGCAAACTTTGGTGATGAACAAGCCATGTCATGATGGCGAGATGATCCGCGGTTTCAAAAGACTCGGTTGTGACGGATGCGGGGATCCATGAAGTAATTTCCAAGTGTTGGGGGGAAAATTGATGGAAATATAACACATGGTTTCCACGTCTCAGGGAGATTAGTGACCAAATTTCCATGTGGAAACAATGAGATGAAAAACTAGCACAAGCTTTCCACTCTGTGGGGATTGTGACAAGCATTTCCAAGTGGAGATAATCACTTAGCATGCCATGGGAGAAGTTATATAAACCAACGTACTAATAAGGAGCCCAAGTCTATGGCTGAGATTCGGGCGAGTGACCGAGTTACCTTCGGGGTTGACAGGACGATTGATAGGGCAAGCGAGTCGTGAGGGAACCACAAATTTCAGAAGAGCTAGTTTTGGGTCCGTGAATATGAAGCATGCTAGAGTTAGATCACTATCCAAAGGAGGGAAATATTCACATAGGCGGGGGAAAGTTTGGTCATTGGAGGCTTTAGTTTATGAGACTCATCGTCGAAGAAAAATAATAGGAGAACTATATCGACGGTCAAACAAGTCACGATTGCATGTAAGCTTGTTAATGGCGGCCGAGTCATTATCAATCAAGGAAATATCTCAATGGCTCCACCGGAGATCATGGTGGATATAGGTTAGTGATCGGGCCGAGGTAGAGAACTCTTGTTAAGCTTCTAAATGTCAGGCATAATAGAGTTGGCATGAAAATCTTGGGATTCAACGAGGAAACAAAGAGCTTGGCGACTTGCAGTTATAGTGAAATGGGGGGTTGATGTGCCACGAGCTAGTGCCAAACTCTGTTGAAATGAAGGTGAGGAAGGGCTTGACATGGATTCATAGAGGACATCGATGGTGATCATTTGACAAGGAGTCTTAGAGGAGCTCGACTTGAGCTCAACACAACAAGCTAGATAATAGTGAAGGTATTGGCGGTCGGTTAGTTAAACATCTTGGATGGCTTGGTGGGGTAATAAATGGAGCCAACTTAGAATTCATGGCAAGAGGGATGTCTAGTTCCATGTCTGCATGCAGATATCAGCGATGGTTGAAGAACGATTCATAGACTCAGTGATAGAAGAGAGCTTACTAAGATCCATGCAGGTTGGACCGAGTTCTTCGATGGCATTGGGATGGTCTGAGTCATAGCAGAAATCACTTAACCAGTGATCTGAGGAGGAGTAACTCACTTGATGTGAGAACAAAGGTTGACTAGAGCTTGATGGTGACCTTGTACTAAAGGATTTTTGAGTTATGAGCAGCAGAAGCAGAGAAATTCAACTCGAAGGATGGATTATTCTTTGTTGTCGAGGAACTCTGAAGGACCTAAGTTGAGTCACAAATGAGGTGAGATCGTGAGAGGTGAGTTGCAAAATATCACGATGGATGTTGTTTGGCATGACATCAAGAGCTTGATGGTGAGGTCAATGCCATGGAGAATGCAGTGATCCATGCAGAGAAAGTGATCTTCAGAAGACCTAAGAATGTTGTAGAGAGAACTCAGTTGGATATGGCTCGAAACATGCAGGAATAGAGGGACCTCATAATGGTCAAGCCAATGAAAGAAGAATCAAGAGAAAATATCTCATGTGAGACGAGTCGGAAGAGTTGGTTTTGGTGGTGGGTCGATCCAGGGAAGCTATGGATAGAGGGAAGCTTCGTTGACATGCTCAATTGAGTCTTCGAGTAAGCTCATGGTAGAGAATGGCATGGCATTGAAGATAGCTTGGACTAAGCTCACTCAATGGTGAGCTCATGCCAAGTTAAAAAAAGACATGATGGCTCGACGATGGTTAGAGCTCGACACATGTGAGAATAGCTTGGTTTACATTGGAAGAACGAGTTATGGGCCGAGCTTAACTTGGGAGGAGCTAAGTCGTAGGTGTGAAAAATTGAGTCGAGTCAAGACTGAGTTGGATTGGTTGATTGGAATGACAAGCGCAAGTGGGCGGTGAGCTCAATGGTGAGCTCTTCGAGGGATAATTTGGCTCAAAAGTTGGAGGAGCTCATGGCCATTCACCAAGTGAATATGGGGAAAGAAATATCAATGCAAGGGAGTCATGAAGAGGTTGTGAGGATGGTCAATCCAGTGCGTGAAGGGTTCAATGGATTTCGATGCATAAGAAGGGAAGAAAAATGCAGCAGGAATAACTTAGCAAAGAGCTCAAACATTGGCCGACATAGACATGGAGAGTGGGCTAAGTTAGCATAGCTCAGTTGAAGTGATGGAAGGAGGATCTCGACACAAAATCGGTGAGTTGACTCGACGATCCAACCACCGAGTTGGTCTATTTTGACCTTTTCTCATGGACCACCCCCCCTCTTCAATGTAAACTAGTCTTTAGGGGTCTCGCTTGATTAATTATTAAATTATTATTTTTATATTAATTTTATTTTAAAAAATTATTATAATATTTTAATAATGATATTTATTATTATTATTAAATTATTTTATTTAAATTTTCTTTTAAATAATTATGAAGATTAAGTCAAACCAGTCATTAATGACACATGATGGAAGGTTTTTAAGTGGTTCAACTAATTCTGTAGTTAATGTAGACCATCATGTTCCTTTATTTTAGGAAGTAATTTATGACTTCTCCTCTCTTCTCTTTCATAGAATTCTTCTATAGATGTAAGTCGGAAGTTCATTCCAAGGGGTTACACATTGGTTACAAAAATTGGACGTGTGACACAAGTTGGACAAGTTAGACATCTTAGGTAAGTGCATATTTTTCAAGAATCCTCTCTCTTATGCAAGTTAGCTTTGTGGATTGGGGAACTTTCAAGCCTCCTTTGCAAGACTATAATGAAAACAATTTCCTCTTCTGAATGTAATGATGCATTATACACATTGTTGAAGTAATAAAAGTGTGTGTTTTGTGACTAGTGTTAGTCCTTTCATCATCCCATGTACTTCATTTTGCCTTTATCATGCTTACAGGTACATTGTGCAAGTTTAATTTTCCATTTCATGATCTTGGAGTTTTGTTCTTATCAAGTGGTGGAATTCTGCATGGAATTGATTTTGGTTCTTGTTCACACTCCTCAATTTCATTCTTCTTCATTGGAAAACATAAAGATTGTTTGTCTAGTTGATTTTAACAAAGGGAACACATGCTTCTTAGTTTGTTGTATTTTGTTTACCCTTTCTAAGTTGCAGTAGGTGAATTTAGCTTGTGGCATACAACACCCTCTTCAAAAAAACCTTTCCCAAATTGTAGCAATACCCTTTATCTGGTGCATCACCATCCCTAGTATAGTTTTATTTTCTACAAATATCACTCCTTAAATCCCATGAAAATGTTATTATATGTCTAAATAACCATTTTATTGCACTAGGAGTAGTATAACACGTAGGTTACGAAGAGGAAGCAAATCTTCTTGTGAGGTTCACCTTGAGCCCAAGTCACATAGCTTGAGAGGTAATCCCATGTTACCCAATCACACTAAACATCTTGTTCACATTCTGGCCATTCGAAGGGTGCAGTGATTTGGTGATAGCAATTTTTTGCACGCCCGGTGGCACCAAGAGTTGGTACTTCTCTTCTCATTTGCAAAATTTAAAGTATCTTGTGACTCTATATCTCTTGATTTCAAATATCAGTGCATTAACTTATGTGAAGAATTCATAAAATATCTTCTTCAAAGAAAGGAAATTATCATCATATCTAACTATCCTTGTCTCCTCCAAGAAGATGGAGAAGAGGTGTCTCAACATCACCTATTAAACCATCACCTTGTAGGGGTCATTAAACTTCTCCTTACGGAAGATTTCCTCCACCGAGGAACAATCAACCTATCGTTGTTATGGTGAGGAACCAAGTTTTTCCCCATTTCAATGAAAGAAATCCTCTTCTGTTGGCACAATGTGACCCTATACCTATTGTGGCACTCAAAATTTTACCCTTATATCAAGGGGAAACTCAAATTACTCTAGTGGAACATATTCTTGATGTGGCCAACATTTGTGCAGTACATAATATCACAGAGGAAAACGTTACAGTTAGACTTCTTGCTACTTCCTTCAAAGGAAACGAACTTCAATGGTTTTGAGGGTTAAGTGTTCATACTATAACCACTTGGGACGAGTTAGGAGAAACACTCTATAAATAGTTTGAAGACAAGAGTGATCACCTGTCACTCTTGGAACAACTCACTACCATAAAGAGATCTCTCTAAGAATAGATGAGTGATTTCAGCTTCTGATTCCAAAGGACTTGAAATAGGATTCTGGCACTCGTAATGACTTCTCCAAATAATACATTCTTGTACTATTTTTTAGACTTGAATAGTGATGTAGCTGTCATGATCCATTCCATTGGAGAGACTACACTACCTAATGCTGAGGAAGTTTCCATAAGAGTGGATAATTCCTTAATCCAGGCTAGAAAGATAGGTTCATGACCACCAATGCCATTATCTCCAGATCTTACAAACAATCAACCTACCATTGCTCCTATTCTAGCAGCCTCCAAGTAACTAGATCAGTCTACCCCTGCCCCTTCAAACAATCTATTTGAAGTCAAGTCACTACGACAAACTTTTGGGAATGATCTTGTTACACTCAAGAGGTAACAATTTCAATATAAGTGTCCATACCAACCAAAAAATCAGTAGTATCAGGCTAACCATCCTCCTTCACAAGGGAAAAATGAGCCTCAAAATCAAACTATAGGTCAAGTTGCGAATGCCACGACTATAAAATTTAGAAATCCTCTTGTTGTTAGCTCTTCCATATCCCTTGTGTCTATCCATAATAATCTAGTTCAAGACTACAAATGGTGTTATCCTTGTTCTCAATCCCACAATCAAAATATTTGTACCAATGGATTTCTTATCAAGGACATTATGGTTCAAAGCGTATATGCCCCTCTAGAACCAACAAAAAATTCATCTACACAGGAAATAGCAAATCAACCGTAGGTACCCGAAGAAACCACTTTGTTGAATTGGCAAGTAGAATATTTTTGCGAGTTGAATACAGACTCCTCATTAGTGGTTGAAAACACTCATTCCAAAAAAAGAGCAATGGAATCTAAACCTTCCAACACCAATCAAGCATTCACTTAACAACCTTAGCCATAAGTGGTGGTTGATAAAGATGCGGGAAAGAAATTACCAAAAACACATGCTAGTTAAGTTGTAAGAAAAGAAGGTGTTTCGGGAATCATGGTGCCTAACAAGCACTTTCCAAAAGAGTGTTCTAACACCCAAATAAATGTCAGAAAAGTAGGAGTAATTCCCTTCAGTATTGTATAAAAAATGAAGAAGACCAACCTAAGTGTTACTATGTGGGACGCACTCTTAATTCCTTCTCAAAGAAACTTTTTGTGGGAGGATCTAAATAGTTTTGGTATAATCAATAGATCATCGGGTCATGGAGAAGAAACTGCTATGAGTTTTTGTCAACCAGAAGGGAAAATTATTCCTAAGGCAAACAAACCACCATCATTCTATATTTCCCTGATCATTGGCAATCATTTGGTACATAATTGCATGATGGATTCTGATGCCAGTAGCTCAGTTATGCCCAAGTAAATTACAGATGTGTTCGAAATACATTATAGTCCAATATCAAGAGGATTTGTTTAGTTGGATGGTACAACATTTCAGATCATTAGAGTCATCAAAGGACTATAGCTTACTATCCATGCATGTCCATGTTTTTCATTCACACAAGACATATCAATCAACAATCTTCCTCCTCTCTTCGCCATTTTCCTATCACGAGATTTCACTGCCAAGATGGGAAGTTACCTGTCAGATAATTGGTCGCATATGATACTTAGGACTCGATACATAACTAAAGTGACTATAAGGGTGGAACCAATTTTCCATAATCATGTGGAGCCCTACACTGACAGTCCCATAAATGGGAATTATACCATTCGTGAACCAGAATAAGAAGATATTGATCATGAACCAACAACTCTTGTGGAATAATTTCATGATACTATGTTGGATGAAGTGAGTGGAGATCATTACTATGATCCCTACACTTATTTTTTTGTAGAGGAAGAAGTTTGTTTTCTACTTTTGGAGGAGATAGGATTAGGCACATACTGCATTCATGAAAAAGGTACAATCATACCACAACTTGTCAAACACAAAAAAATTATGAAGGATTGTGGAAATTGTTCTTCAATGGCTCAAGGAGTAAGAATGGGTATGGTGTTGGTTTTATGTTAATTTCTCTAGAAGGAGATAGGTACTTCTCATATTTTTAGTTGCAATTCAGTTGCACTAATAATGTTGTGGAATACGAGGCACTTGTGTAAGGAATTTAGCTATCCCAAAAGAAGGGAATCAAATCCCTTACTATTTTTGGAGACAATAATTTAATTTTTTATCAGGTGACGACATGCAATGCATCTAAGAATGATATTTTAAGATCATACAAGAACTAATTTTGGGATTTGATTGAATATTTTAAAGCTTTTGAGATCCACGTGGTTACTAGAAATCAAAATTAATATGTTGATATGCTTGATACGGTTAGATCAAAATATGACATACCTGTTGATATCATGAAATAAGAGTGACAATCCATAAAAATGGTGGTTTGACATGCAATTCATGATAATGTGAGTAGCTAGCAAGTGTTTGATAGTGACAAACAAATTGTCCTTTTCCTACAAGAAGAGGCAGAGTTTGCTCCAAAAATCAAGATAAGCTGCAAGAATCATATGGTGATCAAATCATAAAATTAAAAAGAAACAAGATACCAAAAGGCTTAGTTACTCTTGAATCTATCTTCAGTTTAGATGATCAAGCCAAAAGACAAAGCTCTAACATGATGGTCAAAGAAGAATATTTTGAGGAAGTCAAGGTAGTAAATGAACAGTTTCTTAAGATCAGAAAAGCATGTACCTTAGAAGAGAAAAAGGATTTTGTCAAAATTTGTAAGAATATAATGATAATTTTACATGAAGCTATAAAGACCTGCATGGTTTTGATCTAGATCTACCACAACATACTATCAAACTCGATCCTAATGCCAATCCAATTCACCAAAAACAAAGGCCAATTAATCCCAAAATCAAGCCACTAATGAGAAAGGAACTAACCAAACTCATTGAGGCCTATATAATTTTTCCTATCATGCATTCCTCTTGGGTATCCAATCTATTTTCCATGTAAGGAAGAAGGATACCGAGAGATTCAGTTATGTGTGGACTTCAGGAATTTGACCCATGCCATCATTGAAAGAGTCATTATCCTCTTCCATCAAATGGAAAAAATCCTTCAAACAATGGCAGGAGCTCAAATATTTTATTTTCTTGATGAATATTTGGGTTATAGTAAAATTCTATGGTCCAAGAAGTCCAATTAATTCAAAATGGATTTCACTACCAAGTGGGGCATGTATGACTTACAACAAAATGTCATTCGGATTGTCAAATGTTAGGGATACTTTCCAAAGAGCCATAGACATGGTAATTAATAGGGACTAATCAACGATGTCATTTTATGTTTACCTTGATGATATAACTATATACTCTAAGCATGCAGAAGACCAAATCACACATCAAAGGAAGTTTTTTTGAAGGTTTAGGGAATTTAGGGTTTCACTCAATCCTAAGAAATGTATTTTTGTAGTGCGCGAGGAGAAATTGTTGGGGCATGTCATTTAAGTGGAAGGATTCATCAATCGACTCCATCCTGAATTCAGTTTTATTATGTCCTTATCTCTCCCAACTCACAAGAAGGGTCTCCAGAGTTTTCTGGGAACCACAAATTTCATGCGAAGATTCATCCCTCAATTCACAGCATTGGCTAAACCAATGACAGTCATGTTGAAGTAAAATATGCCATTCTCATGGACAAAGAAAGGAAGGGAGAGCTTCAAAGGCATAAAAATGGCCATTTCTCAAGCTCCCATGCTGGTTAACCCTAGGTTTGATAAATATTTTATTCTTTATGCTTTTGTAGGTCAAAACATCATTTCAGGTATCCTCACCCATAAAAATGATGATCTGATGGAGTAACCAATTGCTTTCTTCAGTCAATCCCTTAAATACTATGAGCTCAAATATTCGTTCATTGAAAAACAAGTCTTTGTAATTGTTTGATATTTGAAAAAATTCAAGCACATGTTGTCCAATAAAAAAATTCATCTAATGGTGTCTCATCCAGGTGTCAAGTACTTTTTTCTGAACAAAGAGATGAACAAAAATCATGTTGGATGGATCATGAAGGTTATAGAGTATGAAGTAAATATCAATGTTTCCAAACATATCAGAGGTAAAGGTTTATGTCAAAAACTTTCTACAGACATGGAATTAAATGGTGATGAGGATGTGACACTCCTAAACACTGATGAAGGTGATGATCAGGTTGACTGGTTATCTAAAATGAAAAATTTCCTTTTCTAAGGAGTATATCCTATGAACATGGATAAAAATAAAATATGTAATTTCCATCTTCATTCTATTCCATATGTTCTTATAAATAATGCTCTTTTTCAAAGGGATTTGAATGGTGTTCTCCTTCGGTGCGTGGAACTAGAACATGTAAGTAAGATAATAGAAGAGTTTCACAATGGACTATTTAGAGGAAATTATTCTGCATGAAAAACTACTACCAAGATCATGCGAGACAGTTACTATTGACTAGATTTTTTCAAAAACGTCAATCTTTGGGTAAGGAAGTGAAAGGAATGTTCCTTTTTCACCAAGAAGTAGAAGTTGGCAGCTCTTCCACTGCATCTAATTCAGGTGGATTAACCCTTCGTTAAATAGGGGTTGGATTTAATTGGAATGATTAATCCTCCATCAAGTGATGGACAAAAATGGTCTTTGATACAATGGAATATTTTACTTGATGGACAAAAGTAGTAGCATTAAAGGAGAGTAATGAGAAGATAGTTCTTGACTTCTTAGAATGTATAATGACAAGGTTCGGTGTTCCATTTACAATTATTTTAGAAAATGCAATGGATTTTCTTGGTCTAAAGTTGAGTGAATGGGATGTTAAGAATGGTGTCTACCTTAAGACTTTGTCCAATTACTATCCGTAAGGAAATAGATTGGCTAAGTCTAGCAACAAAAACCTCGTAAGGGTTATCAAGCACACAATGGAGACTAATAGGAGGACTTAACACACACAACTTAAAACTAATTAATGGGAAGATTGGATCACACCTAAAAGGGCCATTGGAAATTCTCTTTTTATGCTTGTATATGGAAGAGAAGAAAACCTTCCACTCTCCTTGGAGTTTCCAACTTTCGAGTTAGCTCATTAGCTTGAAGTTATGGAGAATAATCCCCTGAAAATCAAGTTTGTTGAACTCATGGAGTTTGAAGAAGTATGAAACAAGGCTATGAAGACTTTGCAGTTCACCATCAGGCTTAGGTTAAGAAATGTTTTGATAAGAAGGCGTATGAAAGGCGTTTTCAAGATGGATATTTAGTTCTCAAATGGGATGAACATAGAGCCAAACAAGGAAAACACACCAAGTTTTATGCTTTCTAGAGTGGGCCATACATCATCACGAGTTGTAAATAGGTGAAATATCTAGGATCAATGGAGAAGAACTTCCCATTCATGTGAAGGGGATACATCTCAAATATTTCTTATGATATCTTTCCCCTGTATAGTTTAGTTAGTTGTTTTCCTGCAAGTGCTTTTGCACATTCTTGTGTGTTGTTTTTTTTCTTATTTTCCTTTTTGTTGTGTTTTGTGTTGTTTTGCACATTATAGCATCATTAGAAGGTTTTAAAGAAGAATAAGGTATGAGGTTTCAAAAGATGTCTAGGATTTCAATAATGTTGAGTATTCATCAATTGCGGTATATTTCCTGTCTAGTATTAGTAAAACATTTAGGGTCATGTATCACAGAAGCTCTGATCATCTTTGGGATTCCAGTATTGAATCCATGCCCAATGGATGAATTAAGGTTAATAGAATTATGCTTAGTAGGAAATCATACCCGAGAGGTCACCAAAAGTTTTATCCAATTTTGCACACATGACAAAATTAGACAATGGGGTCCTATTATGATCAAATCAAGACATTGGTCCCAAGGACCCACTTCCGGTCATGACGGAGATAAAACAATCGAGAAACATGAGAGTGAGCTAGATTAGAGAGATTGGTTAGAGAGCTCAGTTAAAAATCTCGATGGGAGCTCAATCAAGGTGGTTCTGAGGGTTTAAATGGTACAAATGTGGAATTTGGTGATGAATAAACCATGTCATGATGGCAAGATGATCCGTGGGTTCCCAAGACTCAGTTTCCAAGGATGCGGGGATTTATGAAGTAATTGCCACGTGGTGGGGGAAAAATTGATGGAAATATAACACATGGTCTCCACACATCAGGGAGATTAGTGACCACATTTCCATGTGGAAACGTTGAGATAGAAAACCAACACAAGCTTTCCATTTCACAGGGATCATGAGAAGGATTTCTAAGTGGGGAGAGTCACTTGGAAAGCCAAGGGAGAATTTCCACAAACCAAATGTGTTAATAAAGAGCCCGAGTCTATGGCCAAGATTTGGGTGAGTTGCTGAGTTACCTTCTCGGTTGAGAGGATGATTGATAGGGCGAGTGAGTTATGGGGGAATGACAACTTCATGAGGAGCTAGTTTCAGTCTGTTGAATATGAAGCATGGTAGAGTTAGATACCGATGCAAAGGAGGGAAATATTCGCATAGGAAGGGAAAAAAAATTTCATTGGAGGCTTGATCTCATGAGACTCGTCGGTGGAGAAAAATCAGAGGAGAAATATCTTGATAGTCAAGCAAGTCGCATATTTAGAGAAGTTTGTTAATAGAAGCTAAGTCATTATCAATCAAGGAACTCACTTGGTGGCTCCACTGGAGATCATGATGAATATAGCTCAATAATGAGGTCAAGGTAGAGAAATCCTATTTGCTATGGATGTGGTTTGGCACGATTTCAAGAGCTCAGTGGTGAGGTCAATGCCATGGAGCATGCAGTGAGCCGTGTAGATAAGAGCTCCATGAAAGTGAGTAGAGGGCTTTATCGGGAGCTTGTAGAAATACATCATGCCAAAAGACATGAGAATGTTGCGGAGATAACTCAGTCAGAGATGGATAAAAGATGTATGAATAGAGGGATCTTAAAATGGTTGAGCCAATGAAAGAATATTAAAATTAAGAGAGATCATGTGAGATTAGTCGGAAGAGTTTGTTTTGGTGGTGGGTTAATGTGAGGAAGCTCGGGATAGAGGGAATATTTATTGACATTCTCAAATGAGTCATCGGGTGAGCTTGTGGTAGACAATAGCATGGCGTTAAAGATATATTCGACTGAGTTCACTCGGTGGTGAGGTCATGAAAATTTTATAGAAGACACGATGGCTCATTAATGGTTGGATCTCGACGCATTTGAGCATAGCTTGGTCAACATTGGCAAAATGAGTTATAGGTTGAGCTCAACTCAGGACAAGATGAGTTACAGGTGTGAAGAAATTGAGTTGATTCAAGACCGATTTGGCTTGGTCGATTGGAATGACAAGAACAAGTTGATGGTGAGCTCGATGGTGAGCTCGTTGAGGGACAACTTAGCTCAAAAGGTGGAGGAGCTTGCTGCCATTCACCAAGTGAATATGCGAAAATAAATATTGATGCAAGGGAATCGTGAAGAGGTCATGAATATGGTCAAGACAGTGCATGAAGGGTTTAATGGATTTTGATGTAGGAGAAGGGAAGCAAAATTTGAGAGGATTAAATGGGATCTCAATAGGAAGAATTTTGCAGAGATCTCACACATTGGCCATGATAGACATGGAGAGTTGGACGAGTTAGCATAGCTCGGTCAATGCGATGGAAGGAAGAGCTTGACACCAACTCAGTGAATTGGCTTGGTGAGCCAACCATTGAGTTGGTATTTTTTGACCTTTTCTCATGAACCCCCTCCCTCTTCAATGTAAACCAATCTTCTAGGGGTCCCGCTTAATTAATTATTAAATTAATGTTTTTATTAAAATATATTAATAATGATATTTATTATTATTATTAAAATATTTTTTTTAAATGTTCTTTTAATTATATGAGAAGATTAAGTCAAACCATTCATTAATGACACATGATAGAAGGTTCTTAAGTGGTTTAACTAATTCTGTAATTAATGTAGACCATCATGTGCCTTTATTTTAAGAAGGAATTTATGACTTCTCCTCTCTTCTCTCTCACAGAATTATTCTATAGATGTAAGTTGAAATTTCATTCCAAGGGGCTACACACTAGTTACAAAACTTGGACATGTGACACAAGTTGGACAAGCTAGAAATCTTAGGAAAGTGCATATTTTTCAATAATCCTCTCTCTTCTACAAGTTAGCTTTATGGATTGGGGAAGTTTCAAGCCTCATTTCCAAGACTGTAATGACAACCATTTACTCTTCTGAATGTAATGACGCATTGTACACATTGCTGAAGTAATAAAAGTGTGTGTTTTGTTACTACTATTAGTCCTTTCATCATCCTATATACTTATTTTTTCCTTTGTCATGCTTACAGGTACACTATGCAAGTTTAAGTTTCCATTACAGGATTTTGGAGTTCTATGCTTATCAAGTGGTAGAGTTCTACATGCATTTGAATTGTGGTTCTTGTTCACCCTCCCCTATTTCATTCTTCTTCACTAGAATACTTAAAGATGGTTTGTTTAGTTGAGTTTAACAGAGGTAACACATGCTTCTTAGTTTTTGGTATTTTTTTTACCCTTTCTATGTTGCAGTAGGTGAAGTTGGCTTGGGGTGTATAGCACCCTCTTCAAAAAACCTTTCCCAAAGACTAGCAATACGCTTTATTTGGTGCATCATGATCCATAGTATATTTTTATTTCCGTCAAATATCTCTCCCTAAATCCCATGAAAATGTTAGTATATGTCTAGATAGCCCTTTTATTGCACTAGGAGTAGTATAGCATTTAGTTTAGGAAGAGGAAGCTGACCTTCTCTGGAGGTTCACCTCAAGCCCAAGTCCCATAGCTTGAGAGGTGATCCCATAGTACCTAATCACACTGAATGTCTTGTTCACATTTTGGCCATTTAAAGGGTGCATTGACTTGGCGATAACACATACAATGAGCTTTCAATGCTCCAAACACCGAGTTCTCGTGTTGTATTGATCATCCAACATCACGGTGAACAACTTGCCACTGCCGAGATCAATTCTAAGCTACCACCCGAGTTTTATTTTTATGAGACCCATGCCAATTTATTCACCGACCCTATACCACTTCATTCACAAGCTCTACCCCAGTGATCCCACCCTACAATGCTAATCCTGACTATAATAACACCAATACATTCTCAAATCTATGATCCTCCACTGTCATACACATGGCTTGGTAATCCATTTCATATGTTGTCCTCTACGAATACTTTGACTTATTTTTCAAGGCATGGCTCACCAATATATTCTTATATATCCTGACATATCACCACTCAACATGGAAAAGTCGAGCGTCTCTCTCTGGAACTATGACTCCTTTTCAGAATTAGTGAGCTCCTTAATTTGAGGTGATCCTTATCCAACACGTAAAAATATGGTAGGACCTATGCTTTGCACCAATCACCTAATTAATAAAAAACATTAATTTATTTCCATTTTGTGATAGGCACAAAGCGTGGGCCCTACCATCTTTGTGCATGTTTGTTACGATCATCTCTAATTTGATTGTTTCTTCCTAGAGACTCCAAAATGGCTCATTCGAGTCCTGAGTTCTCCCTTGCGAATCTTCCAAGCTCTTCCATTTGTGATTTCTCAGGTTTGGTTTGTGAACTCTTCAAACATCCTAGAACTAAGTTGGTTCTTGGTTCGAGCCACTTCATCTTTGTTAAGACGACTTGAATCTTTACATAAGCTTGTATGAACTACAATAGATCTCAGTTTCCCCCTTTAGCAAGTAAATCACACCATTTACTAACATGAATCACACGAGCTGATATACACAAAACCTTAGGCAATTCACCTGATTATATTGATTAGCTCATCTTGCTGCTCGGTGAGCCATTTGAGCTCAAAGTCCCCTTTCCTGGCATTCTCACACTTAGCTTCACAAACTCTGGATTTCCACTATTTTTTTGAACCATGAGGATTAATAAGTATCAATAAGTCCCCCTAAGATCAATTTATTAAATTTGACCAATTTTTACCATGGTGACCTGAAGTGGCCCCACTAGGATCAACATTGTTGTTCCGAGCAAACTGAGAACCTTCAATAGCTGAAGAATGGAAAAGTAGTCCATGATGATCCTGAACTTTCTCGGAGAATCATAAAAATATTTCAAACACAAAATTAACTCCAAAATGTCTCATGAAGGCATTTCCAATGTTATGGGCCAATTTTACTTCCATTTTCCATTTTTTCCTGAGGGGTAAAAAATGTATAACAGAAACCCTAAAATATGTTACCTAATATTTTTTTTAGTGTCTTATAAGGCTCTTGGAAGTGTAGGCAAGTTGGAGCTCTATCGTGTACTATGCGCTTAAATTTTGTGTGACTAATGATAGTAAAATGAAATTTTTTGCTGTAGAATCACTTCCCCTAGAGTCTTGAGACCCTAAATGTTGAGAAACAATATTGTAACTTGATAAGGTTTAAAATAATGCTAATGAAAGACCAAAGTAATAACTTAAGTGTAATAAGATCACGAGTAAGTCAGGTTTTGGTTCAGGGAAAATGAACACTAAAAATTCTCCTCATAACATTATTAGACATTGTTTTGTGTTGTTAAAAGGAGGGTAGATTGCTCCCAGTGAGATTAAACCTTCAAGAGAACATGATTACATATGGAAAGGAAAACTTATGACGTGTAACTATTAAAAATAATCAAACCAAACATTGAATGATAGAATCTTCAAAAAAAGGAAATAGAAATGCCTAATGGATGGAATATTATATGGAAAGGGAACTTGAATGCCAATCTCCTTTAGATATTAAGAATACTTCCTAGCTTCATGACATTTCCACCTGTGTCATGAAGGTAAAACTAAACATCAAATAAAATTTTAGGAAATAGACCCTTGGCATAAGATCCAACATCACGATATTAGTACATGTTTAAAATGCATAGAACTAACAATTGAGTTAAGGAAATTATTGTAATGGAGAATGAACCAAATTTAAGTGTACTTTTTAAAAGTTAGATTTCATTTGGAACCATCATAGGTTAAACGTTAAATGAAATAAAAGTTTAAAAGGAAGGAAGGTATACATGTTAAGTGTTCTACAAATAATTAAAGTCAAACGATGAAAATAGAATTGTAATAAATATATAACCATGAAAATAAAGTGTCGTGGAAGGTGCCTAATTGTAAATGAGTATTGTTGTTGGATTGTTGTATGTACTTTATCATTTGGGAAAAGTGACTTTGAAGTGCATCATGTGTTTTCATGTTATCTATGTGGGTTCATGGTTGTGCAAACACCTCATGTGTTATGTGTTATGCTAAGTGATTTCATGTGGTGTCATGTATACGATAATGTAAGTAAAATATTTATTCTGTTTTTATTGTTGTTGTATTTGTGTTCCTATTGTTGTGGGTGTTAAAATACCTCCTGCCCACACTAACCACACTATTTTTTTATTTCAAGTTAAAATTGGTATTTATCCTACATATCCACATCCTAATTAATCTTGTGAGTCTACCATCATCCATTTTATTCACAAACTTAGTGAAAATTTATATAGGAATTTCAGGTTCCTCTCAGTGTATGATACTGATGATCTAATTGAATTTTCTCTCCACTTCAATTAGGTCATTTGGTATTTCATGCTAAATACTCGCCCCCATTCCAACCATAATTCCCATACTCCTAATAATGACCATTGTCCTAATAATGCTTGGTATGTAACTAATTATGAAAATTTTGACAACCTAACCAAACATATGATGAAGCATTAACTTTCCAAGTCAAATAAAATGAAAATGATCTATATAATCATTATTCAAAGGAAAAAAATAGCTATAATCTAAACAAGAGAAAAACTATTTTCACCCAAATCTGGTTTACTCCAAACATTTTTAGAGATTCTTCCCTCCTAAAAAATTAGTAGGTGTAATATGTAATCTCCTTACCTAGTTTAATTATTCTTCTAGCCCATATAATATTACAAAATTACCAAGCATTCAAGCTAACCAAAAACCTTCTCATTTTATATTATTCATTGATCTCCTAATAATTTTTTCCATGCTTAAGATCCAATCTAATAAATGTCATGATGTGGATAACCTTAAATCTTATTTTTTAAACATATCATGGGAAAAAACATTAACAATTCATATTGTAGACTTGTTTAACTAGATGGTGAACCATGGATTTCCACATTTTTGGACCACCAATGTCATCCATCCCATCTAAAAGAGTGGATACATGAACAATCCTAGTATTTGTGATATTATCATGGCTAAAAACACCTTTGTTTAAATATTTTATACAACTCTAGGCATTCATACCTCTATATGGAAAGTGTGCAAAAGATCGAGAACCAAAGGACAAACAATTTTTAAAGGGGACTTTATGCACCCAAAATTACATAAGTGCAACATTGAAATATGACATGTCTTTAATGATGAAAAAAATCAATCTAAGATTAAAATTAGTTCCATATCTATTTCTCTCCTATACATCCCTCCTTTGAATGAACTCAACCCCTTCGCTTTGTTCTTAGACTTCAATTTTTCCCGTAAGACTACTTTTTATATTTTGGCATTAATTTTTACTAACAGTTGCACAACCACCCCTCAGGTAACATGGGATATTTTTTTCATGGTTTGAAAGAAAGTTAAAACATGAATTATTTAATGCATGTTTTTATTTCAACTTGTTTTTCTCTTGCATCTCTGGGTTAAATTGACTAAATTTAGGCTTGCTAGATTGGTCTTGAGTTCCTCCTCCCTTCTTCCTAAAAATAATATGTTTAATTCTTCTCCTCATGCTAAATCATTCTTTCTTGATTGAAATGTATTCTTGACATATTATCCTCTAACAAAATATGAAAATGGAACTGTTATTAGCATCATGGGTTGAGTATTTTATATTTTTGATAAGTTTTATGCTACTAGATTGTGGAGAGGGTTATAAACAGATAACAAATTATGTACTCTATTTCCCCACTACTCATAGTCTAGTTACCTTCCTTGTACAAAACCAACCATCTATTTTCTTGATCTTCTACTGATATTCACTACCTTGCTCACCTGGATCAACTAGAACTCATATTATTAATGATATTGAAGCTAAAGAGTCATTATATGCATCACATTTCTAGTAAAAGCTACCATAGTACTGTAGTGACCAGGTTGCAGTTGTATTCAATTATTTAGTGTTTTTAATACATGTATTTTTTGTTAGAAGTGAAAGAAGTAGTTTTTTAATTTATAAAAGAGGAAGATCTCATCGCTTCCTTTACATTGTAGTATTTATTTTCAAAAAAATCTCGTATAAGAATTTTTCCCTTAATAACTTCTTCCCAATTTATCCATGTGGATGTCCTCAGAAAATTGGTTGGAGTAAGAAGTGAAGAAATCCCTACATTTCATTTATTATTCATTTCCTCCAATTAATATAGAAATAATTTTACCTGGGTAGGTTAGAAGACAAAGAGGAAATTACTTCTGAGAAGCTTTCTCTTTCCAGAATACTTGAGGAAGAAGTATTCTCAAAGGAATTTTTTTAATCAGATTAATAACTTTTGGGTGCTTTCTCATTAAAGTAGTACTATCAAGAAATCTTGCAACATAGGAATAGCCACATCTGGTTATTCCCTATTTTAGGTGCATCTTATTACAAGAAGTAATAGATTTAATTTCCAATCATTTCCCTATGTTTGTATGAGTAGATTTATTTTTATTTTAAATATTCTAGAAAAAAATAAAAACAAAATTTTAATTACTTTCTTTTAAAATCTTGTTAAAATACAAATAAATAGAATAAGTATCTATATTTATTTTATTTAATTAAATGGGAAGGAATTTAGTAAATTATAGGATAAAATAATATTTCCTTTTATTTAGATTAGATTTCTTTTCATTGTTTTCTTTGTATTAAGATTTAGATTATTTTAAATATCCAAACCAAAAAAATAAACTTACTAATTAGGAATTCACACAATGTGTTCATAGCCTCTGATTATCCTTTGACCAACATAGCTATTAAGAATTCATGATATCATTTCATAGCCTTTTATTATCATTTGAATACCTATCCATATCCATCTCATCTTCCACATTTGAGTTATATCAGCACAACCTCATAAATTCAAGTGCACATGGAATCCTGTCTCATATTTCCTATGTACATTGACTACTAAATCGATCATCATTTATTCACTTTTACAACTATTAATAAGCCTCAAGTATTATTTTTTTTGCAGAATTTTGTAAAAAGTATTATGATTTTGGGTCTTCCACCTTTGGTAGTTTCACATGTGACGATAATTTATGATACCATTTTTGAAAAGGTATGAGTGAGAAATAGGATACAAATAATGTCCATTGTACCATAGGTATTAACAAATATTTCCAAATCTTTTTTAATTTTTTTTGTATTTACGTTGATGACATAAATGAACTAATTTTAGATACATTAGGCATAATATATGGTTTCTTTCTCTTTCAAGTCTCTATTACAGTTATTTTATTTGTAGATGAAATTATTCTATTTTCTCACTCTATGAAAGATATCTATTTTTTTTATATCTTAGCCTTATTTTATGATACATATGGGCTTCAAGTTAAATTAGTTAAAACAAAGTTCATGGCTTTAAACATCTCTATCCATAAATAAGGTGAGATAATTATTACTTATATATGGGATATGGTTAAGATGGTCTCTTCATATATGTATTTGGGGATTTTCTTCTTTTCACCATGCTTTAGCTTGACTCCATGTATAAATTCTAGACTATAAGTGGTTTTATCTCTCACCACCCTTAAAAGCATTATTTTTATCTACATTTTTAAGAAAATTATCCGAATATGCATCTATTTCACTCATTGGTCACACATCCCCTTTTATACGACTATGAGGTCAAGAGACCATACCTTCAAGCTGAGGAACCAATATGATTATAGTGAGTGATTTTCACAATAGTATCCAAACATGTTCATGCCAAGATATTATTCATGCATGCCATTATCCTTGTAGAATTTGGAATAATTCCTCTCATTTCATCAATACATTTTTATTTGGTGAATCTGTTTAGAGACTAAATAAATTAGGAAAATCCCAAAGTGGTGACCTAAGGTATCCATACCCTACTTTTATATCATCTATGGAGAATGTAAATCATTGGGTTGTTATTGATATTGAAAGGCTGCCTTGTATATATTTCCCATGGATTCTCCGCATCTCTTACAGAAAAAGCTAAACAAGGGCCTTTTTATTGATATGTGTGAAGCATATATTAAGTCCACCTAGCATTAACGTATAGATTTGATCACCTCAAAACTACAACTTTACTTAGAATTATATCCTAATTTTACTTATGGGTTCATCCAAATTCCATGTGGTACATTAAATTATAGTTACCTTACAACCTGGATTCAAAAAAGTGAATAAATTTAAATCCATAAGCAACTTACTATATTATATGGATTATAGAAATACTAGCTCTCACTTTTAAATAGTTAATACAACCTTTTTCCAATTTTGAATGTGTTTACCTTATCTAGAGTCCACCTTTCTATTCGAATTGTGAGAATCATTTCCTGAATATATTTATTCTATAGGGTAATTAAGAATGTGGTCATATAAAAGTGTCTCTTATTGTCGACATCAATCTTATTTGGGAATTTATTTTTCCTAAAACTGTAATATTCTAAGGTACTTGGCCATGAGAATATTTCTATTTTCCTTTTCTTATGTTTTTTTCTCCTTTTATTAGCATCTCCTCTTTGTGTATCTCTTCTTCTTGTTATCTTATATATTCAAATTATATTTTCCTTTGTATTATTAAATCATGGTTACATGTTCCTTAGAATCATTTATTCATGATCTTGAAATTGTGAATGTACACATTTTTTGTGTAGACACTTTTGACCATCCTTTGGGAACCCATGGTTTTCGGCTCCTTTATTAAATTATCCCCACTATTTTATGTTGGATTGTGCTCTAATAGGGTACTAAATTCAACTCGAGAACTACATAAATGGAAATTTGGTGCATTAGTGGATTTAATATAATATATACATGAAATCAGGAGACAAAACATAATTGTGAATGTCCCAAAGAAACTAAAATAATTTAGAGTAGGCGAATATTTGAATCATTTATTTCTCCATTATGAAACTTGTATTCAAATAAGTGATTTAGGTTAAATCTAGAGGCTACTTACTATATTATATAAATATTGTAAATACTATCTCTCACTTCTAAATAATTATCATGACCCTTTTCAATTATAAATTTACTTACTTAAGGTAGAGTCCACCTAGATTCCATTCTAATTATGAACATTTTTTCCTATATGTATTAATTCTATAAAAAAATTATGAATGAAGTCATATGTAAGTGCCTCTTATTCTAGACATCAAATTTTTATATGTGAGCATTTATTAGTCATACAAATGTAATATTATAATGTAATTGTGTTAAGTAATTTTTCTATTTAATATTTTTTTTTTGTTTTTATCCTTATATTCCCATCTTCTCCTTTTATATCTCTTCTCCCTATTCTGTTATGCATTCTGATATTTTCCTTGATAATTTGAAATCACGAAATTGGGTCTTTTAGAACCATGTATCTATGATCATATGTTAAAAAATAATAATTTTTTTCTTTGTAGACTTTTTTGAGCCTCCTTTAGGACCCCTATGGTTTCTGGGTCCTTTTTCAATTTCAAAACAATTTTATGTCATATTGTGTGCTAATAGGGTATTGAATTGAACTCAAGAGCTATATAGATGCACATGGACATTATTACATGTAAAACATCATATACATGAAATTAGGAGACATAAAAAATCATTTTGAATGTGCCAAATAAATTGAACTAATTTAGAGCATGAGCATATTTGAAGCATTTAATTCTCTAATAAGTATTCATTATATTACATTAAATGTCATATAGAGTAGATACTACATTATATATTTCTACCAATTTAAATAATTACATTATACTTGGTGTGTTATTTCCAATATCATACATTAATGAGGGGGCTCACAAATATAAAGGAAGTTATCCTCTTCTCTAATGTAACACAAGCGACAAAATATATCATTTATTTATCATTTTACAAAGGTACCTACTTTATTAGTGTTTTGAAAAAAGAGACCAGTTTCCTTCAGATCCAATAATGAAATATGGGGTACACATTACATTCCATTATCCCTCCAAGTAAAATAATTACATTATGCATAGTTCCTTATTTTCAATATTATACATTATTGAGGGACATCACACATAAAGCAAGTTATCCTCCATAAGTGAAATAAAATCCCCAAAATAAATCTTTTATTTATTCATTTTTAGACCTAACTACCTTATTAGTGTTTTAAGGAAATATATCAGTTTCTTTCACCCATGCAAAATAAAAATGTGAGAGATATTTTTAGAGCCCTTTTTTTAATGAAAAAATCTTAATACTCAAGTTTTACGACATGTCAACATCATGATTTTATGATAATAGCAAAGTGATGTAGCACTTTTTGAAGAATATGGTGATGGTTCCAAGAGAATATTATGAAAATTTGGGTTAGGTTCCTTGTTCTCTAAATTTTTTATGGGTTCTCATTATTTGCTCACAAAAACCCTACATTTTTTTTTCTTAAATATTTTATTTACATTTATGTGAAATGGGATAGTTTATATATATATAATATATATATATATATATATATATATATATATATATATATATATATATATATGTATATGTATTGAATTGTTAATGTAAACCCATTTTCTCATGAAACATTGTTGTGAACTTGTTATAATTATTAATATTCTATTTTCAATTACCCCTCCTAATACACCATTCCTACTATAAAATACCCCTTATATTACCAGCTATTACATAAACCTATTTTTGTGTGACATTTTTAATAACCCTTTGGTATTTGTATCCCCTTCATATTGAATGTGTTCTTTAAGTTAAAATAATAATTGAAAAATGTGAATAGCTATTAAACAAAAACACTCTATTCATAGAAAAATGGATCTACTCAACTACTACATTAGAATAGTATTAATTTTGTATGCAACACCCCCATTCACTTTTTTAATGAGAAAATGGAGATACCATTTTTGAATGATTTATTACACTGAGTTTTAAGCTTCAAAGTTAAATATTAAGGGTAAAATTGAAATAATAAACAACTCTAACATGAATAATAAGGTATTTGATATCCCTTTCTAAGATAATGAGTTTTTTGAATAAGAAAGTCCTAATCTACTTGAATATAATTTTGGAAATACTTTCAAAGTTTAAAACATGTTTTCAAAGGATTAAATCATTTTTATATATATCTAAAATAATATTTCATGGCATCTTTTAGTGTTGAACTTGTGTGCATGGTATATCAGAAGAAAAAATTAGAATATTTTAGGTTTTTTTGGATTAAAAACATATTTTCTACATCCACATCATGTCTAAGCCTTATGTTTTACATTATATTTAATCCATCAAATTTAAGATAGAAATAAAAATCCATGGGAGGATAGTGCTTGTAGAATTGATGACACTTGGCAAACATCAGTCAAAGTTTTAAAACTTGTCTTGCATAGTTGCATTGATTAAAGAAACCTTTTGTAGATTATTCGCGAAAGGATTGAAGGAAACCAATTTTCAAAGGCTTACGGTAGCTGGTGATGGAGATTCATGAAATGTGTTGTAGATCATAACACTGGATGAAATAGAGCTCTATGATAAAACTATGAATTCTGGTTTATACTAGCACAAATAAAATATAATAAATTTCCTTTATTTTATTATTCAATGAAGATATTACATATTTATAAGCATTTCTAACTCCTTCATACATGGAGGTTATAAATAACTAATAGATCATGATATTTACTCAAGAACATACTATTCTCACTCATTGCTAACTAATAGTGAGGTATAACTCACATCAAAATATCACAACTCATTTATCTCATAAAGTATTATTACAAAAATGTAGCAATATATATTATTATCTCGCATAATTAATTCACTCACTACCTATATGGAATATTTACATACATACATACATACATACATACATACATACAGACATACATACATATATATATATATATATATATACCCTTATCATCTGATATTTGTGTTTGAGACTGTGAAATAGATGCCTGATCAATTCTAGAAGATTATGGGTCTATTTCCCTCTTCCTAGAATGTGTTTTGGATGCTACATTGGAGGCGTCAGTATTCAAACCAAAAAATTCTTCTGTTTGCCAATTTAGTAGCATATTTTCATTAGAAGTCTTGTCTTAGCTCTCTTAGGTGGATGGTCTGGTGGATGATTCAGGTGGAGTGGATATGCTATGGACCATAAGGGCCTGACTCAAAACTCCATTTGGGAAAAGATTCTGGTTGTGAGGATGAGAACAAGGATAGCACCATTTGTAATCTTGAATAAGGTTATTCTATACTGGTACTATGGCTCTAGAAGAAATGGCAGAAGAAGGGTTCTATAAGTTTAAAAGATTCACACTTTTGGCTAGACTAGTGGCCTAATTCTAGGCCTAATTATTTCCTTGAAAAGGAGGATGAATTTCTGGATATTGTGATTGGAATGGTTGAGCATATTGGGACTACTGGATTTTAATTGCTACCAGCTCATTTTTGAAGGTCTACAGTAGTGATTTGACTTAAAATAGATCATTCGAAGAGTACGAGGCTGATTAAGCTGGCTAATTAGAGGCTGCTAGAATAGGCAAAATGATAGGCTGATTATTTGCAAGATCTGGAGAAAATGGCATGGGCAGTTGAGGAGCTATCTTTCCATCCTAAATTAAGGAATTTTCCACATTTATAGCTATGTTGTAAGTATCAGGTAATGTATCCCCCCCATGGATTGGATCATAACTACTACATCGCTATTCAAAAATCACAAATAGTACAAGAATGATTTATTTTGAGAAGGCTTAATGAGTGTCGGAATCCTATTCCAAGTTCTATGAAATCGGAAGTTGAAATCGCTCATATACTCATGGGGAGCTCTCTTTATGGTAGTGAGATGTTATAAGAGTGATAGGTGATCACTCTTGTCTTCAAACTATTTACACATCTTCTCTTCTAATTCATCCCAAGTGGTTATACTGCCAACACGTAACCCTCGAAACTATTGAATTGTTTTTCCCTTAAAGGAAGTAGTTAGAAGTCTCACAACAACATTATCCTCCATGATGTTATGTACTATGAAAATTCTTACCACATCAATAATGTGTTCTACTTGAGTAACATGAGTTTCTCCTATGTAAAAGGGTAAACTTTTGAGTGCTGCAACAGGTATGGGGTCACGTTAAGCCAACAGAAGTGGACTGCTTGCATTGAAATGGGGGAAAACCTTGGTTCTGCACCATAGCAACAAGCTGTTTATTATTTTTTGGTGGAGGAAACCTTTTGTATGGAGGATTTGAAGGACCCGTATGAGATAAAGTTGCAGCCAATGGAGTTTAAAAACCTATGTTGCTTCTCTTTGGAGGAGACAAGGAAATTTCAATATGATGATAACCTCCTTACTTTGAAGAAGCACTTGTATGAATTGTTCGCATAAGTTAATTCATTAAGATTTGGAATCTAGAGATATAGAGTCGCGAGGTACTTTGAATTTTGCAAATGAGAAGAGAAGTACCAACTCTGAGTCCCACTGGGTGTGCCAAAAAATGTTGTCTCCAAATCACTGCACCCTCCAAATGGCTAGGCTATAAACAGATCGTTTGGTGTGATTGGGACAAATGGGATCACCTCTCAAGTTGTGGGACTTAGGCTCGAGGTGAACCTACAAATAAGGATGGCTTTCTTTCCCTAAACTAAGTGTTGTACTACTTCTAGTGTGAAAAATTGGCTATCTAATCAAAGGCTAACATTTTCCTAGGTTTTAGGGAAAGAGATCTGCAAAAGGAAAATATACTAGGGATGGTGATGCACTGAATAAAAGAATATATTGAATCTCAGGTAGGGTTAATGTGAGTAGGATACGAACACCATTAATCACCTTCACCTATTGTAACCTAGAAAGGGCACAAAGTACTACAAACCAGGAGCATACGTTCCTTTGTTAAAACTTGAATCATACAAAATAGAGAGACCAAATTGTATTGAACACACAATTAACTAATCACAAGGACAAAACACATGCACATATCAAACATTCATTTTAATGATGATGGATAACGATAATCTAACTTTAAATAATAGAAGGAAAATAATGTTTCCACAACTAACATAAAAGATGTTATATCACTTTTCCATAACATGAAACAAAATAATCTGAAATAAAGGCAAGCTAATCATCTATACTAAGGAATCATACATTCACAAAGCATATATAAATCAACCATTTAACACAATAAATTAGGTTCTTATAGGAAAGATATCTCTCTAAATATAATTAAAAGGTTTTTTAAATCTCTGGAGTACTCTTCTAAGCTTGAAGAGCAACTTCCCAACAAAAATGATCTATATCCAGTGACTCCATAAACTTAACTATTTATAAGTTCTTTAGGCTGAGCCATGACAGCTGGGCCTTCAACTAACATTTTAATAAAAATAGAAATGTCATTAGTTCAAGGGAATAGGCTCCCATAAAAATAACAAATTTGTTGCAAGGGTTTGACTCAGTCAACCTTGCAACTATGATTGATCTAGAGATTGGATCTATCGTTTCATGGATGCTCAACTTTGGCCTGGTTCTACAATTCCTTCTTCCTCTACAAGTTTTTTTTTTGTTCCTCCCTTGCATCCATTCAATATTTATACTTGATGAAATGTTAAATGATTCCTTGAATTTCCATATCCCCTGACCCACATGCATAGTGATTTACCACATCTACTGTTTTGATTTCCCTCCTAATCTTGGTTGGAACTCTTATAAGTTTACTTTAAAATTTCTTCAATCTTCATGTGAAATTTTGGCATAAAACCAACCTATCAATAGATTTTCTACCGAACATTTTGGTAACTTCATCATCACGTTTCACTAAATCTTTGATTTTTTTCTTGATTTGCTCCTCTAGAAGAGCATTGATATTTTCGTTAAGGAATTTATAGTTAACAATATCAAATTATTGTGATATGTCATTCAAATAATCTATATTCTCCACTCGTTTATCATCCAACTTCTTAATTAAATCTTGCAGGACTTGACACTGGAATTCCATGGACTTCTGATATTCGAACAAATTTACAACATCATCAATTACATCCTCATGGAGGAGTATATTTGAATCCTCATCTCTGATCTCACTCCATGTTGAAAAATTCAAATTCAGGTTGTTATTGTCTTTTGAAAAAGCTTCATCCATTTTGAAAAAAGTAGTTTTTCCAACCTGAAAATCATTATAAATTTCAACAACTTCTTTAATTAAAGGATTAGCTTCTTGCAGTATACGTTCCATCCATCCATCTACTGATCTTCCTTTCTGGCCTATGTTTTAGATCTCATGCTAAGAAATGTCATCAACAATAGATGAAACTATCATAGTCGTAGTAGTTGAGACTTCAGTAGATGGAGTTGTCTTTGTTACCTTTCATAGCAATGCAGTGAGCTGCTCGACCTTAGCCTTAAGCTCATCCTTAGAAGCTTTATCCTCATCATATTTTTCAAGTATATTTCCAAGAGAAGTGTGTACATCTTGTTTTTCTCCTTCATAAGTGGCTTTTCCAAATGAGAATCTAGAAATCTAATAATCTACAACTTTAATTGTTTCCTTATTTTTCCCCTAAATGGGACTGGAAACCTCCATAACTTGTTCCCCAGATGTATTCACTATCAGGCTTGAAAAAATATTTGGCCTCTTATCCTATCTCTTTGGGGTATGTTCCAATATGCTCATATTTATTACATCTCACAGAGGCACTTTCTTCTTTTACTTTGGATTTTTCTGAAACAACCATTCTGGAATAGATGAAGTTGATGAGCACAGAAAAGTTGATTCAATACCTAAAACATTAGCCACAAAAAGGGTACTAGCAACATTAGTTGGCATTTTAATGGTAGTGGTAGTAATGGATGAGTTGGATTTGAGGACATCCATAGGAGTTGATATAATGATGTTAGGGGATTTCATGGAAGAAAATGGAAGTGTTAGGGGAAGTGAAGAAGAAATGGGTGACCAATTAGTTTCTCCAGCTAAGAGAATTGGAAGGGATGAGAATACTTGGGCCATAGAAGGAGATGGGAAATACGATATGATCTAATAAGTGGAAGGAACTGATGTAGGAAGTGACAATGGAAGAGAAAGGGGAAATGATTAGTCTTGTGGAGCACTAGGAGAATCACTGACTTCAACAATTTCTGTCATATGTGCTGTAGGAGGCATGACTTTGGGAACATGAGCCTTGGAAAGAGATGATCTCCCAACAAAAAATGAAATCATTTTTAGAACTATATGGGTCTTTTGGCCCGAATGTTTCCCCTTTGTGGGTGTTGATTGGCTCATGGTTGATGGGGATATTGTATTTGTAGGTTTCTCTAACCCCTTGGGTGAGATTCCCAATGTAACCAGTCAACTATGAGTTCTTTACAAAATGGGTCCCACCCTCTCCTTTGTGTTGCAACATTCTTCCACATACTAATCAATTCATGACAATCATTGATTGGAAATATTATTATTTTTATACACTACATCCAAAACCTCATCATTTTCCTAGATGTCTTTTGGTACGTCGGCTATTCCAAATTGTTGAACCTCATCCAAAGTTATCCTTTCATAGTCTCTTTTTCAGATGATGAATTCATCTTGACAATAAATCCAAATATCTTCCAACTGGAGTACATGGGAACTAGACTGAAGTGTTTCGCTAAATTTACCCGAATAGTCAAAATTAGTCAGTGGATGGAAAGTCCGCAAGTTTACCTCTACCATTTCTACATCCACATTCTTAGCCTTGTAAATATTTGGGCAAGTGTATCTTGCAATTGAAATAGGAAATTACATTCCCACTTTGTTCCTTTTATTCTGGATCTTGTGGTAATCTACTAATTTCCAAAACAATTCTAATAAGACCCACTTGTCAATGGGACATCTAGGAAACTTGCTAGGGGAACCCACAAAGGAAAGAATTTAAAAGTAAGTAAATGTTGGGAACTGAAGGTAGATATCTCCCCACTCATGCACATCCTTGAAGGATTTGTCAGAAATCCTTTAATTATACAATTCCTTATCAAAATGGTAGAGGATAACAACAAAGAAGACATCATTGATCCTGTGGAAGTGTTTTTTCCCCTCGTCTAGTGTGTGTTGATGATAGAAATCATAGGTTTGATAGGTACTTTGAATACCCTTGGTATTCAACCCAGTGAAATCTCCCATAGTAGTTGTGGTATAAACCAAGAAGGATGTCATATAGAAACTCATTGAGGAATGCACTCTACTCAACTGATAGAAAATGGAGCTACTGATATGCTCCCCCAACCTGATAAATTCCTTACTCTTTTTTATGGTAGCAATATATAAGAACATCAACTCTTGGAATTCCTTCACAGAGAGAAGACCTGAGACTCTACTCAGTAGCACAATGATGTCATTGACCTCCTGAATGAAGTCTGACTGATACATCGTCTTTGGTAATTTGGCAACACTTTTGGCTAGATAGGTTTTCAACATGATGCTCACGCACAACCCTACTTCTTTGTCCCAATGTTCCATCACTGAATCTGGTGAAATTGTGGTGTAATATTCAACATCAGGGATTTTGAGAAAATCTTCAAAGAAATCTAGGTCTAGGAAGATCACAACTTTACCATCGACATCTTTAACTAAAATATATTCTTCATCATAGTGGGCTACTGTAGCCAAAAAAAAATTTAGGCAATGCATGGATGTGGGAAAACTGGCAGTAAGGGAAAACCCACTATCATATATGGCTTGCATCCACGGTTTCTTTTTTGGGGCCTTCACCCTTGCCAAAAATTATAGAAAATCAATTTTTCCAAGGTCGGTGTCCCCTATGTTTCCCAGGTTAGAAGATAAGAAAGAGTGAGGGGAAACCCCGAGAACTAAGTATTTCATCTTTTCCCTACCCTTGGATGTAGGAGTAGACATCAAATTCTAAGTTCCAAAATGTGGAAGAGGAGAAGTCCAAAAACCTGAAAATCTCCAACCTCTGAAAACCCAAATGTTAGAAACTTGAAGAGGAGAATTCCAAAATCCTAAACTGGAAACCTCCGAAAACATGAATTGGAGAAGTTTGAAATGACATGTTCTGAAAAACCGAAGTAGGGAAATCTAAAAACCCGAAATGTAAACCTCTGAAATAGAAAAGTTTGAAATCCTAAATTGGAAACCTCTAAAATGAATAAGTTCAAAATCACAAATTAGAAACCTATGAAAACCCAAAAGTTATAAGCCTTAGAAGAAAAGACTTCCGAAGTTTGAATGACACAATCCCCAAAAAATAAGAAGGGCCGAACAACCCAAATCTCTAAATTCTGAAAAGAGAGTTTTCCGAAAACATTGATCTCTGAACATTGAAAAACAATAGGTGTAGAGAGGGAAAATTGGAGAACTCGAGAGGATCTTTTCAAACTTTGAGTGCCTATAGAAACTCAAATCTTGGAAACATGGTGTGTAATGAATTTTTCATTTCCCAAGGTATGTAGAGGAAGAACAAAGAAAATAAACAAGGAGTAAACAAAACAAAGGATATTAAACCAAAAATAAATTGACCAAAAGAAAAATACCTTAAAAATGACGTCAAAAAGTATGAGATATAGTAAAAATCATTTTGTCAAAGAAAATTTTCAGGTGAAAATGTGATTTAAATAGAAAAACATGATATTAATGGTGAAATTCCAATCTGTACAGATGTAGGTAGGAATTAAATGCGTAGAGAGCTCCAAAATTTTGAAACCAGAAAGCCCAAAATTTAAAAATTTTAGACTTTCAAGGTTTCATAATTCGGAGATCAAGGGATGGAAATCGTGGAATGGCTCAGAAGAGTCTCAAAACTTGAAAGCTTGAAAGTCCAAAATTTCATAATTTCAAATTTTCAAACTTTAGAAGTCTGAAAGAAATTGACTCATAAATGATCGAGAGAGTTCCAAAACCTGAAAGCCTGAAAGTATGAAATTTTAGACTTTTGGACTTTGGAAGTCTGAAGGAATTTTTCCATAAAACGTGACTTAGAGATCCAAAGCCTGAAAGTTTGAAATTTCAGACTTTCTAGGTTTCATACTTTAGAAATTGAAAGGGAATTTCCTATAAATCATGAGTTAGAGTTTCGAAACCTAAAATCCTGAAAGTCTGAAATTTCAGACTTTCGGGGTTTTGGACATCGAAACTTGAAAAACACAATTTCAAATTTAAGTCAGTTAAACCCCGAAAGGGAAAATCCCTAAACTCTGAAATCCAAATTTTCAGACTTCGGGACTTGGAGAAAAATCAATATGTAGAGATATTTTGTATCAATATTCTTTCAAAAGAAAATTCCTGATCAATTTCAAAGTCTTCTTCTCAAGGTAGATTAAATCGGTAACACTTGCAAAGATAAAAAATCCACTTTTTTCTTGAATAATTGTCAACACAAAAGATGAAGTACTAAAATCTAGAATGACTTGGTTACATTAGACCACAAAGATCGATATGTACCAGATCAAGCTTACCATGAAATCTATATGTAATCTTCTAGTACGAACCTCTGTGTTGTTTTTCTGCTAGGTAGTGAGGACACTTAGTTGTATCTTTATGAAGAGATGGTAACCCATGTACCATATTTCGTCGACAAAGTGTCTCAAGATACTTGAAACTAACATGATAAATTCTTCGATGCCACAACTGTGGTGAGGTAGAGTTCTTAGCCACAAGTTCCTAATCATCTCTGTGGAGAAAATCAAGCTAGAACATGCATACCACATTGGAGGCTTTTGCAACTATTTTTGAGCCTCGTGATTTGCCTCGAATTAAACACGTTTTCTTGCCAGAGTGACCATTAAATTCAATTTTTAAGTTGTGATCAAGGAGTTGACTAACTGAAAATAGATTTTTAGTCGACTCAAAGACATATAAGACATCTGATAGTCTATAATTGTGTGAACCAAGGGGTAGAGAAATGTTCCCAATCCCTTGAACTGTATATGAAGAATCATCACCTAACAAAACATTGTTTTTTGAAGGCATGTCTCTCATTGAGGTTAACCAGTCTGTGTTTCTGGTCATGTGTCAAGTGGCTCCTGAATCAACATACTAGACATCACTAGATAACATGGAAGGTTCATTTTATCGAGCATTATACAAGTAGTCTTCATTATCTGACTGTTCTTGTTGCTCAACAATATTTCTTTGTTAATGGGGTCTTCTTTTCCAGTTCCCCTTTTCTGGCACTTTATTTTAGTTAGAATGTCCCTTGTGAGATTGTTGTTGTGGAGGTCTAGAGTTGCTTGATGAGCCTTTATTGTAAGTATTATACAAACAATATTACAATTCATGTCCTCTTTTACAAATTGGACAATTATTTTTCTGTTGATTGTCCCCTTGATGCTAATACTGATTTTGGGAATTTTGATAGGAATTAGGTTTTCCTTTACCTTTTCCTTTCCATTTTTAATGTGAAGAAAGTTCCTACTCCTCTTCATCATACTTAATATTTATAGCTTCCTCTTAATGCAGTAGGTTTACCAGTTTGTCAAAAATAATTGTTGTATCTGACAAGTTTAGTGTTGTTACAAAAAAGTGGTAAGAAGAAGGACTCAGAACAATGGGAACAATAGCTTCATATGTGACCACTTATCCCAGGGCTAGAAGTGAATCCCTCAACTCTGTAACTCTTCTTAAGAAAGATTCAATTTTCTAATTCTTCTTGAAATTCAGTGTGTGTAACTGACTTTGCAAATTCAATATGACATTCTTGTTTTTGGCCTCGTAAAACATGCTCAACTTATCCCATGCCTATTTGGTTGTTTTGGCATCTCGAATGTGGGGTTGCACATCATCAAACACTCTAAAAAAGATGATGATTTTGGACTTCTTATCTGCTTTATCAAACTGTGATTGTTGTGTTGTATCAGTAGATGCTCTGGTTAGAGTACCAATCACAACAGGCTAGATCTTTTCAAACTCAAGTCATGTTTTAATTTTTGTCTTCCATACAACATATTTTTCTCCTCTGAGTATTTGTGAATTAGGAAGAAAACATTTGGGGGAATTGGTGCCCATTTTGTACAAATCACTGATAGGGTTAATCTCTTATCACTGTACGTATATGATCTCCAAATCTATATAACGTTAGTCTGATATACCGAACCTTTCTATAAACATGCCCTTCCAGTATACTCGATGGTATGTGGAAGAAGCTCTCCCTTTCTATATACCTAGTGATATGTGAAAGAGGTGTTAACGTCTGTGAAAGAATTCAATATGTGGTACCAAAACAGTATTAAAAGGGGTTTATGTGATTATTGACACCGGCTCAAAGAAATATCCTCATACGCACACATAACTTCGCTATATACTTGGATAATTTCTTAGTCCGTATTTATGTCATGTAATAATTTACAGATGGATGGGATGGCTCATAGTGTGTGCACTGTGACCTTATTACCCCCTATTGATTTAAAGGGTTGATGCCCAGATGGCCTTGTTGCATCTATATTAGTCGTTAAGTGTAGTAGTAGTTGTGACAACTTTACCCATAAGTGCTTCCCAGAGGAAATGTATATACTGAACAATGCGAATGAGATCTAGGATATCATGAGTGTTTTTGAACCAAATTTAATTATTTTTCTAGTGCAATATTATGCCAATTTTTCAGCAGTTACAAATTTTGTGGTTGACTATGGCAACCTACAGATTAGTACAATATACTGAAGTATACAAATTACATTAAAAAATTTAGAAAAATTGAATGGCAGGAAATTTTATTTTATTTTGTAGGCCTTGGTGGCCTTCGGAGCACAAAAGGATCCTCTATGCAAAAATTTACAAAAACATAGCTGAAAATGTAATTTTTTGGTTTACCCCCTTTAGAAAATGTTGCTCGAAATGAAAAATAGGCCTAATAGGAGAAAAACAAATTTTCCCTAAAATAGGGTTTTTCTCACTAAAGGTTTAGGGGTGGTTTTAGTTATAACTAAGCAATTTAGAGGTGGTTCTTGCCGCTAAGTTCCCCTCCAAATTTGGTGGTTTCAAAAAATCACCACTAAATTTCAATATGTTTTAAAAAACATGAATTGAGGTGAGAGTTGAACCCCTTGCTTCCATTCCCCAATACTAACCCCTTAATCATCTTCTCTATGAGCGTTTAGCTAATAATTCGAAGCAATTGGTATTTAATTTTAAATCAACATCAACCCACCTTTGAAAATGGTGACCTGGAAGAGTTGGAGCTTCATGTGGACTGTGAACTTGGAGGAAAAGTTAGGGTTTTTTCTTGACAAATGGATCTACAATCTCCTTTGCATTTTTATTTGCTATTCTTTGATTTATTCTTCATTTTGGTTTATTTTACTTTGGCTGCCCTTTGGACTGATTCATTTTTTTTTTAATGTCATGTTGAGTTTTAAGCCTCTTGTTTTTAATTGTGTTGTATGCAGGTCATGGTCATGGAGGACTTTAATGGGCTGGGAGGAGATTCATAGCAGGGTCGACGGCTCTAAAATACATAGGTCTCCTTTCCTTATGTAGGTCGTTGTATATGTAGGAGGGACATATTGAATGTAGTTTAACTCATGGCTCGATCGATAGGGAGTGCTCATCCCTCTACACTATGGAGTTTTTTTTTAAGGTCTCAACCGTAGGGTGTAGATCATCATGACTCAGCCCCAAATGTTTTATCTTGTCCAATGTAAAAAATCATATTGACTTCTCAAATAACTTGATCCACCAATGAAGAGCTCAATTTGGATTTATAACGCAATGAGCAGGGTTTGGTGGGGCCTTGACAGATGTCTAAATAAAAAAGCTCAGTTTTTATTCCTGTAACTCACCTATCTTGATGAATATCTCGGATGACTGATGGAGACCCCAACTCAGTCACTATGGAGTGTAAACACCTTGTCAGGAGCACACTTACAACTCTGAGACAGTCCTCTAAACTTAGCAAACTACTAATATTAGCTAGAGATAATACTATCACTAGTTTTCATGACAAAACCCCTAATGGGGAAAAAATTATTTATTTATTTTAAATTTAAGGGAGTAAATTTTTCCTGGTGTAGGGGGAACAAAGACAAAAAAAATTTGCCTTACAAACATTTGGATAATGGTAGGAGGATATGAGGATGCAGGGTGTTCTGGGAAGTTGCTGGAGGCAACACAGGCTTTCCTAGAGTGCAGAATCTTCTCCAAACTTTTTGCTTCCTCTCTCCAACCTTCTTTACTTCCCAGGTCTAGATTCTCACTCTGGTACCAAATGTAATCTAAGTAACAGGGGAAAAATCCTAATAAATTATGTTGATATCAAATCAACCAAAATTACAATGGAGTGTTGTAATTTTTATAAGAATTATATAGGCATATACAAATAGATAAACAGGTTGCACATTTACAACTGGGAATCAAATACACATAATAATATTATTAAAACAATATAACAACTCCAATAGTTTTTTGAATAAAGATAATTAAATGTTTATGATGAAATATAACCATATAACATTAAATGAATAAACTAATTAATATACAATGCATAATTAATAAAGGTAATAATATTTTACCCTAACAAAAACCACATTAAATGTTGCCAAAAACTGAGCCCTCTGCATATTCATTTGGTTTTATCGCCTATGGTGGCTGCTTTGCAGGACACTTGTAGACCCCATGCATCTTTGGGTCTTCTCTCTCTCTCTCTCTCCCATTCTAAATTTGCTCCTAAGCGACACGTGGAAGCCTGTGATCCACCCTTTTTACTTTGACTTTTCAGCCTTCCTGGGCTTCCTTGTGTTATTAGCCACGTGGTAGATCCTCACTCCTTGAGAGTATTTAATTCTTTGTGATTTTCCAAAGATGCACCAAAGATACATGTGGATATCTTTCGTGTCCAATTCTGCACTTAGGAAAAATTAAGCCCCATAAAACAAAAAAGAACATGTGAAGGAAAAAGGGGTAAATTTTCACATGGATTTTTAGGGGCAACATAACTATTACATTCCTTGACCGAAAAAGAGGATTCACACCCTAAACACAATACTCAAATTTGAATCCAACATGGTCATATCTTTGATCATACGTTTTTCACATTAACAAACAAGTCAGAGTGTGTTTTTCAATGGTAGACACTAAATAAGACGGTGAGATAAAAATGAGCACTAACACCAGCTTCGAATCAGGGATGGGCACCCCCAATGGGTGCAACAAGAACCATAGAAATGAAACACTGAAAGGACCAAGTGCCTAAATCCATTAGGTTATAGAGTTACTTAAAACACGCACAGGGTCAAACACATCAACACATTTCACAAAAAGAAACTGAGGAACCGAGGTAACTGGTCACTATAGAATAGGAGAGAAAAAATAGAAACAAAAACAAAAACAAAAGGGACAAAAAAAAAAATACTATACACTGTACATGAATCCATTCCTTTTTCATAATCAGTCTAAGAAGTGCTTCAGGTGCCTACCTTTAGCATGTAACTCAATTAAATCTCCATCCAGGTCCTTTAGGAAGAAAGTGTGCTCACTAATTCTTAAGTCAATGGAATAAGGACCCATCCATAAAGCATCAAATTTACCATGTTTTCCCTTATCTTCATGTATGCTATCCCATAGTAAAATGAGATCTACAACATTGAAATTCCTAGGAATAAATTTTCATCAAATAGATTCTTGAATTTTTCTTTGAACCTCAGGTGTTTTTTGTGCGACTCCATTCTTTCTTCGTCCAACTCAACTATTTGATTATTCATATCTTCATAGGATTCACTTCTTCATCCTCAAGCTGATGTATGAATTGATAAGAGGATAGTTGTATATGTAAGGGTAGAAGATCCCGGACTCCATAGACTAATTCAAATGGGATATTTCTAGTATATATTTTGGTGGTGATTCTATCTGCCCCTAAAGAAAACTTCAACTGCTTACACCATTTCCTTTTGTTAACCTCCAATGTTCTTCTAATGATTTTTCAAAAAAAAATTATTGCTTGATTCAGCTTGACTATTCCCCTGAGGATTGTAGTTTTATTTATATGTCAGATTTATCCTATATTCTGGGCACATGTTTACCAATGTGTTAGTTTTAAATCTCATTGCATTGTCAGTAACCATCTTTACAGGTAATCTGAACCTACAAATGATATGATTTAGGATAAAATCCATGACAGTTTGATTATTTGTATTTTAGTAGGGATAGCTTCAACCCATTTGGTAAAATAATCAGTAGCCACCAATATCCATTTGTGCCCTTCACTTAAGGGATATGAGATTTCTCTGATAAAATTCATGCCCCATTATTTAAAAGGAGTTTCTATTGACACTGGTTGCAAAGGAAGGGCACTTGGAGCTTTCATTCTTCCTGAGAACCTCTGAAAACTTTCACATTTTATAACCAAGAAGGAAACATATTTGAAAAGTGTAGGCCACCAATAACTTGCCCTTAAGATCATATGGGCAATCACTCTTTTAGCGAAATTGCCTCGACACAATCCCCCATGAAATTCTGCAATCAATTTGGGAGCTTCATCCTCTGTAATACGCATCAAAATAATCCCTTTAGGTTTCTTCCAAGCCAACCCATAATCAGTGATTATATACTTCTAGGAGGCTAGTTTGAGCATCCTTCTTTGATTCTTATCCAGATGTCCTAGACACTCCAGATTATTGAGGTAGAATATGATGTCCTTATACCATGTGGAATAAATTATGTTCTCATGGACATCCATATTTCCCTCTTGAATCTCATTAACTTCCATTACTTGCAATTTTCTCTTTTCCATCAATATTGAAAGGCCTAGACCTTTAACCAGCTTCGTGTTCTATATATCCATATCGTATTCTTATAACTTGTTCGCCTAACAAAATATTTTACTAGAAACCTCCATTTCTAATAAAATTTCCTTGACCATAGTGTGGGGAACATAGGTGAAAATCTTAGAGCTCAAGATAAAAGGACTAAAAAAATTAGTTTCTATTACCAAATAAAAGGTCTGCTTCTCCATGATGGTATACTTTCATTCAGCCCCTGTAAAGCTTTATTGAAAAAGGAAATAGGTCTTTCATTTCCCTTTTCATCCTTTTACAATAGTACAAATGTAATAGTGTTCTCAGATGCAAAGGAAAATATCTGAAAAGCCTTCTTGTAATCAGGGGCTGCCAATACTGGAGCATTTTTCAATGCTTCTTTAATTCCAGTAAAATCGTAGAGATCTCCTTGCTCCCATTTAATAATTTGGTCCTTATTTAACATGTTTGTAATAGGGACAACCATTTCAACAAAATTAGAAATGAATCTCCTAATAAATTTATCTTACCAAAAAAGGAATAGATCCCTTTTTTAGTTTTTGGGACAGAAAATTTACCGATTTCTTCAACGCATTTAGGGGAAATCATGACCCCTTATTTTGACACAATATTCCCAAGAAATTTTGCCTTCTGCACCCCAAAATGGTACTTTTTTGTGTTAGGAATTATTTAATAGTACTCCATTGTAATATTTTATATATTTTTGATTGTTGTTATAGCCACGCACATAAATAGTTGTGGACGTAGATTGGTTGGTTGTGAAACACCCGTAGAATAGGTGTGCGAGATTCTAGGGTGGGTAAGTAGTTGAGAGTTTGTAGGACTATTGACCTTAAGAATAGGATTTCCTAATCCTATATATTTGTAAACACTCTCGAATGAAGATATGCTATATTATTTATGTGTATTCATTGTATAAACTGGTGTTATGCTTTTCATTTGGTTTCAGAGAGGTTTTGATTAATCTTTGAAGAGATGTTTTCTTCGATGTTGTTAATTGTGATGGAAGGATATTAAGAATTTAAGGGGCAACGTATGTCTGAATATTTCCCTCTTTTATGCACAAGAAGATTTGAGTGTCGTATGAAGATAATAGATTAGTTTCATATCTGTATCGATTACTTTCGCATGCGGGAAGACAACATTTCTTTGTGAATTACAAAGTGCAATTTTAGATTGAAACGATGTTTATGACTGTGATTCTATTTCTAAAAAATTACATTCATTCTTCGGATTCATGTGAGAGGAGGTATGATTTGGTGCATTTGTAGCTGACTCGGAGCTTACGTGAAAGGCGATTTTAATTTCCATTCTTCTCATTGGAAATCATGTTAATATTTGTGGCGAACTCAACTATTAAGTAGAATTTGGTGCCAGTTTAGACGTCTTCTATCAGTCCCACAGTCAATCTCCTTTAGGTAGGATCTAGAGCTCTAAAGCGTAGGTATGTTCTTCTATTTTTTGGAGTCCACTCTGTATTCACATTTTCTCGAGATTTTAGATTCGTTGATGGACACAAATCAGGTGAAATACAAAGCCACGATTACTCTTTGATACCACTTCTTTGACAGATCTTTCAATCACATTCGGTAGCTGAAGTCAATAAAGTATCCAACAGACTCGGTATTGATCCATAATGTTGTTCTTTGATCTGCACATATTGTTTTAACGCCACTATATACCATGGAATTTTTTGCAAGCCTACAAATTCTGGTTTGTGACTGTGTATTGAAGGCTGGTATAAATCAGGGACAATAATCTCTGATAGTTCTGATTGATTGATTTTCTATGCAAATATGTAATCAAATTCATCCATGTAAGGATCTTCAACATGTCGTAAGTTTTTCATGAGAATAAATGTTCTTTTTTTTCCTATATTTGACAATCATGGAGAAGATAGAGAATTCATTGACATGAGTATTGGATATCATAGCTTATAATATTTTTTGTCCTTATTGTTAGTCATTTTGTGGTCTTTAGTGTCTTGTTGTGTTTTTTAAATTTATAGGTATACTATTGTCGAAAGTGTCATCTTCCAAAGTTTGAAAAATAAAAAAAATTGCCCGCATTTCAATTTTGGATGCATTTTCGCTTGTATGCGACGTCCAAATTATTGAAGGTATTTTTAGCTTCATGATCACATCCGGCTGAGCTAACAGCATGAAACTAGAGGTAGGAGGCATAGGAGGATGGAGGTCATTCAGCGACCTCTCGTCAGTCGCCAACGACAGGGCCGCATAAATGATTTGGTGGCATTTTTTTTTAGTTATGTGTTTTCCTCAGTTTGCAGTGTTCCTGATTTCAATAAGTGGAAATTTCACATTGAGGGGGGAAACATGATCCAATGTTCCATTTCCATTATGTCAGCTTTTTCTATGTATGTACAAGCAACAGATTTCATCAGAATTTCCTATGTTATTCCCTGCACTGAGATGTGATGAGGGCTAAGAATAGTACTAGGCATATCATGATGTGGTTGTAGGTAAACCACTTGAAAACCTTCATTTGTGGTTTGTGGTAAACTAATAGCAAAACCACCATTCTTGGTTGTTGGTAATCCATTTACAAAACCATCACTTTGTGGTTTGTGGTAAACCAATTGCAAAACCACCATTCTCGGTTTTTGGTCAACCATTTGCAAAGCCATCCATGAGGTTTGTGGTCATCCTGTGAAAATCACCAGATCATGAGTAGGTGCAAGTACAAAGGCAGGTTTTCCCCATGTTCACACTAAGGGGGGGAATGTTAGGAATTATTTAATAGTGCTCCATTATAATATTTTATATATTTGTGATGGTTGTTATAACCACGCACATAAATTGTTTTGGACGTATATTGGTTGGTTGTGAAACACTCGTAGAATAGGTGTGAGAGATTCTAGGGTGGGTAAGTAGTTGAGAGTTTGTAGGAAGCTTGACCTTAAGAATAGGATGTCCTAATCCTATATATTTGTAAACACTCTCGAATGAAGATATGCTGTATTATTTTTGTGTATTCATTGTATAAACTGGTGTTACCAAAAAAGGAATAGATCCCCTTTTTATTTTTTGGGACAGGAAATTTACTGATTGCTTCAATGCATTCAGGGAAAATCATGAACCCTTATTTTGACAAAATATTCCCAAGCAATTTTTCCTTCTGCACCCCAAAATGGCACTTTTTTGGATTTAATGAAATGCAATATTCTCTACATATTTTCAGTATCTTTTCTACATGACTCAAGTGAACATTTTTGTTTTTGGAGAATACTTTCACATCATCTTGATAAAGTGCAATGAAATCAATAATGTAACCTGAGAACACAACATTCATTACTCTTTGAAATGTGGCACCAGCATTCATCAAACCATCCTCACATATACATAGGTACCCCATGGAGTAGTAAAAGTAGTTTTCATTCTTTCTGATTGCTTTACCACCACCATGTTATACCCTTAGAATCCATCTAATGTGGACAAAAACTCATCTCCAGTGAACAATTGTAACATGCTATCCATATTAGGAAATGGATAATTATCTTTAATTGAGGCCTTGTTCAAATTATTGAAATTGACACATAACCTTATGTCTCCAGTTTTCTTTCTAATTGGCATCACGTTTTCCACCCATGAAGAATATCTTGTTGGCTGTATGATCCCTCCATCCGTTAACTGTTTTAATTCTTCCTACATTTTGAGGGAAATAAGTGGATTAATTGGCCTCTGCATTTTCCTAAATTGTTTTACATTAGGTTCCAAAGGTATCTCCTGTTGAAAAATATCCTGCCTATATACTTTCAATTCTGATTAAGACCATGCCAAGCAATCTTGGAACTTTTTCAATAACTCAATGAAGGACTGCTTTTCCTCTTTACTCAAATTGCTACCTAGTCATACTTTCCTAGGTTTTTCTTCACTTCCCAGATTATGCTCTTCTACATATCTTGAAGTAGACATATGTCTATGAATTACCCTATCAGCATTATCAAAATTTGACTCTAAAGCCACCAAACCTCTTGGAAGGGTATTGATTTTTAACTGAATAATGTCATTTTGAAACATACTTTCCTTATCATCACAAATAGAAACAATTGCTTCCCAATCAAAGTATTGATTAGTAAATTCTCCTTCATTCTATAAGAACCCCTAAAATTGGGCATCATCATCAAATAATTGTCATTGTTTAACATTATCAGGTATAAATGGTCTTGACAACACTTTTATATCATAATCACAGTAAAGAGAGACAATAAAAAATTTAAACCTAGATCTAAGCATTTCCAACCTATCTGCTACAACATTCTAATTTTTTTCATGATACAGTATGTTAAAGGAGTCAAATTTTTTCATATAATCCCATGCCTCATGTTCATATTGTTTCATTCTTTTATTCTTATTGGCATATAGTCTTCTAACTTATTTGACTAGGAACTTCGAGTCTCCTTTAACAATTATGTCCTTGATACCATATCTCTATGCAATCCTCAAACCCAAGAGTAGTGCTTCATACTCCACAATATTATTTGTGCACTCAAATTTAAGCTTGAAGGAGAAATTAAAGATTTATTGACTTAGAGACATAATGAAAACTTGAGAGTTGTTTCCCAAGTTGAAGAAAGATCCATCAAAGATTAAAGTCCATGGAATACCATATTTTTTAAGAAACTTAGTCTTATCAATACCATGCTCCTCAAAATTTGAATAGTCGAAAAAATTGTCAACATCTACATTTACATATAATACTTCATAAGAAGCATTGTTACGGTCTTCAATTAGATGATTTTTTTTTTCTCACCAAAGAACTTGACAAGGTTCCCTTTTACTGGTATGGTGGCATATGACATATCCATCTACACACTTTCACCCACACTAGCATCTCACATTATTTACAGTAAGATACCCCATTTAGTAGGGAAATCCATAATGACTACATTCATGGTTAAAAACTTACCAGGATAGGCCACTAATTACACAACTAAGCCCTTTACATATCCTATCACTAGTTTTTCTATTGAATCCATAATAATACATTTTCCAAACGTAGTTGTTACCTTGATATTCAATTCATTAATTAATTTAAGAGGCATCACATTACATGAAGCCCTTGAATTGAACATACAATTGTGCACGAGTATGCTCTTAATGATTAAAGTGGTATAAAAAAGACAATCATCAAGCTAAGATTTAATAAGGGATGTACCAAAATACACTTCAACAGATTCACCCAAGTCTTCAAATATTTATGGCACCTTCAACTCTGAAATCACAGGGGGAAGATCCACATTATTTACATCCTTTCCCGGGGGCATTCCTTCCTCCTTAAACCCTAAATACTCAAATGCCATTTTCTATGTTAAGGGATCCTAAGAAATTCAACAATAGGTATAGTGACTTTAATTTAACTCAAAATCTAGGAAATATCACAGGGGATATATTCGGGTAATACTGTGTTGGGAGGGATGTTAATCACCCCTTATTGTGGTATGAGGCTCTTCATGGCTTGGGCATGGACAAGGGTACAAGATTTGATGGGAATATTTAGATGCTTGTTAAGCATGTCTATCTTAGGAGGATATTTTGGGATATTAGTGAGAAGGGATTTTTTGGTTTGGGTTTTGGACCTCCTCCTTTGATAGTTATACTTCTGAGATTGTATTCCTTTTCTTGAGATACTACCACATTCATCAGAAGCTTTTAGCACTCCTTAGAAAGAATTCCTCCATCATACTTCTTAATCATTAGAGCCCTTAAGTATTCAAATTCATGATTAGGAAACTCAAAATATTGAACCATATCAATCTTAACATCATCAATGGAAATAAAATGAGATACATAGTGAATGTAGTACCCAAAATCCTCACTAGTTTGAGCACATATCAATTAAGTGGAGGAAACTCCGTGCCATGAATCATCAGGAAACACCATCATATAGACATCTCCAAAAGTGGGGTCATCTTCAGGCTCTTCACCACCTTCACTTAGATCACACGGAGGATGGGGTAAGAAACACATGTCACACTAGTCAATGACATGTTCCTCTTCAACCATAAACACTCTTGTAGTCAGTGGATCAGGGACAAGTTTATTTTCTATCTCATATTGTTTATTACTTCTTGACCCCATATGTCCCTTTCTTCTATCCTCATTCCTCATCTCACCTGTTGGATGAACACAATTCTATTCATCCCTTAAGGATGACTATGAACCCGAGAGCTCTATCTTATTCCCTTTTCAACCCTGGAAAGTTTGTATGAAATTTATTTTTCTTCCCCCACCAGGGTTTTAACAAATTCTTCTAGATCCACTTCCTTTCTTGTTTGAGGATTCTCAAGATTTATAAATTGAACACCCTCCCTCTTGGGAGGCTTTCCTGCAACCTTGATATTATTCTCAGTTTTCACCACCATTGATCAGGGGATCATTTTCAAAATTTCCCTAAACATCCCTAAATTATGTTAGTGTAGAAGACCATCTCGAGAGCTTTCCAACGACTATGAGAACACGAAAAACAGACATCGGGAGCTCTAGATATGTCTGGTCAAAGTTTAGACATCGGGAAAGTCAATTCTAGTCAACTGGTCAATATTGGACCAATCACACTGTGACACGTGGCTTGCCACCACTCGTCGAATTCGCTCGATTTGCCTATTGGGAGACGACAAGTGGATTACATGCTATGGACTGAGTTAATTATTTCTAGACCACATTATATGGGTCGAAATTATATTTACTTGGTAAGTACACTTTCCAAATGGCACGCATATATGCCAAACCACTATATATATATATATATATATATATATATATATGTTTATACATTAGTATAAACTGCCACATGCTATTGCCAAACTTCCATGCACATGGAGGAGGTGGTGAAGTGGTGTTGTGGGAGGAAAATGCCATACGTGGAAGCTTCCACATGGAGGAGGAAATGAAGCAGTGGTAGGGGGATAGGCGCATGTGTGGAATGTTCCACATGAAGAATGGAGTGGGTAAGGTTTGTTAAAACCTTACCCAAATATAAGTGGCGCCAAATGTGGGATATTACACCCACATCAACATGCAAACTTCCCACTTCTCCTAAGACGCTCCCTATGGGATTTTTATCCCATTAAATATCAACATGCTAATCTGCCACTATGGGATTTTTATCCCTTATCAAATGCTATACCGCCCTATATGGGTATGTAATCCCATTATACATGCTACGGGTAAGGTTAAAAAATAGCCAAGGATAATATGCAATGCATTTTTTAAGGGCCCTATTTTTTGTATAAATAGGGAACCCATTCTATTGTAATGGACACACATTAGTCCAATAGGCTTATTATTTGTTAATATTTTATTTGTGGGATGTGTCAACAAGTATTGTCTATTGGCCTATTATTTTAGGCAATAGTAGATGAAATATTTGTGATTGGGAGTAAATTGTAAACTACCCAATAGGCCCATTGAGCCACACCAATTACTTGTAAATCCTGGATTGTCGACCGGAGTGCTAGCTTCACATTGATAGCATCGGGAAGGCCGATCAAAGCCGAAGGAGATTGTGCATTAGGAAGGTAAAGAATGATTCGACTGATCATCAGAAGTTTTTTGAAGAACTGCTGTACTAATAGGAAAGTAAAATTCCATTAGGTTTTCTTTTGAAAGTACTATTGTAACTTACAAGTTTTGACTAGTGGAATGGTTCGACCACGAACCCGGAGACGTAGGCAATTGCCGAACTCCGTAATCAATCTGTGTGCAATTGTCATTATTGTCTTGCATTAATTTTCAAATTGGTTACTTAAAAGGAGTAAATTATCGGCAAATATTTAAAGCCTATAAGGGTTCGAGATCAAGTAGTAATAATCTGATTATTTTCGGATCAAGTTTGGTATCAGAGCTAGTAATCGACACCTGCAAACTTGCTAATCTCCGAAGCAAGTTGGTATCGAGTAGGTTAATCAGTACATGTTGGTTTGATAGGGATGGCACTGGCTTGTACTTCTGGATTTCCAGATTGGTGGGATAGACTAAGATACAGGTTTAACATACTCATTAATTTTCTCGTAATTCTATTTGGATGATTCCATTATATCTCATATGCAGATAAAACCTAAAAACTATTGTGTAGGGTAGAATGTATTGGTAAGACCCCTTTGAGGGAAACGTTTGTATACATCTAACCAGACATGGCACATTAGTTAAAGACCCAATTCTGGGTAATGTTTGTACTCTGTTATACTTGCATTAGTAAGACCCCCGGAGGGCAATTATTTTGGTGATTTTGTTAACACCATAAAATACAGTATATTTTCCTTGTTTAGTCATTGTTCTGGTAGGGAGGAGATAAATTAAGTCAATCCACATTACGATGTAGTGGAGAAGACCAAGTACATAAGCCACCAAGTAGGAGAAATTTCGTGACAGGTTTACCATGCAAAATTATTTTCCTATAGAATTGGTATTTTAAGCTTATTGTACAAGACTCCAAAAATGGAGCATTTTTAAAAAATTGTTCTAAATGATGTATTAGGATATAATTTCCTTACACTTGTATTTGAAAGTTATAAAAAAAGAGACCCTATTAGGGGCACATATCTCCTAATCAGCTTGTGAGTACCTGTTATAGCTTGGATATAGGAAATAACTCATATAAAGCTTGGAGATTGATCTTCCATTTGTGCAGACAATAGAGTTCTCAAAAGATCCACTTGGAACTTCATTCTATGTAGAGGCATTATGACCATGCAACATAATGGTATCTAAATCACCATTGGAATTGATGTTGGGTCAAAACTTCATTCTGTGTAGAGGCATTGTGACCGTGCAACAGAGTGGTACCTGATATTGTATGTCAACAAGCAAAGCTCTCAAAGTATCAGCTCGGAACGTCATTTGGTGTCAAGGCATTGCAACCACACATACAAATGGTAGATGATCAAAAGACTTAGCATCATGCATCAGAGGCTCGAGGTCTTGCAAGAGGCTTATCATCATGCATCAGAGGCGTTGAGGTTTGTAACAGACTTAGCATCATGCATTGGAGGCTTGAGGTCTGTTATCCCGTAAAACTGGAAAGGGTAATCTTATGGGTAACCATACCAAATTTTTGTTCTGGTCCCTTGTCAGGGACCCCTCTGCGTTCGGAACGTTACAAAACCCTTTCCCAGGAAATTTGGTTTTTCGGACTTATCCATTTTTGGTCTTTTTGGGTTAGGCACACTTATTATTTGTGCAACACAGGGTAAATCTGCACCCCCTTCATATCCTTTGGCGCACCCTTTAGCATGTCGACACACATTTTGTTGCACCTCACCATGTTGCACCTTTCTTGCATGTGCCAAGGGTGCATGCACCTTCATGTCAACAATACTTTTGTTGCGTTGTGTTTTGGTGCACCAAGGGCGCACATATTTCCGTGTCGACAGGTGTTTTGATGCGCCACTTCAAAAAGTGGTTGGCACATTTATTACACCTTTTCCTATATATAGGTGCATCCACCTTGTCATTATCACCAGTTAGAAAACACATGCTTGATCTTATTCCTCTGCACCTGTCAGCATGCCTATTGTCCTCGTGTCGCGTTCATGGACCATGCTTCGCTTCTCACGTTATATATTCTGGGTAGGTGGTCTTTTCCCCCTCTATTTTTGTTGGTTGTTGTTTGTTTGTGTAGTAGGTTGCATAGGTTTTTCAAAATCCTCCTTTGCTGCCCTAGTTGTCTTTCTCCCATGCTCCCCCTTCTCTTTCCAGATCTGCTGGTAAAGAGAGCCTTGCCTCAAAGCACTTGGGTCTTTTTGTTGTACCCACTTCTCTATCCGCGGAACCCTGTAGAAAAGGCTTAACACCCATTCAAATGCCAAAGGAGAAAGAAGAGGCTTAAAAATTGATAAACTACATTTTTTACCCTTTGGCGTAATCACCGCCCTTGTAACATGAGGTATAGTCATGCCAACGGCGCATCCACCATGCTTGCTGCATAAAAAATAGTTGCACCCTCTTGGCGCACTAAATGCATGTGTAACATTGCAAAAAATTGTGCCATCAGCGCACCCTGCATCCATGCAACACCAACTGTGCTTGTGACAAGTATAAAACTATTAGCGGTGCAGGCGCATCCCCTATTGCAGCAACATCATGTCATGCAGACCTCCCATGCGTTGTGCCAAGTTCCCTTTTTCACACCTGAAGTCTATGTTACACATGCTAAACTTGTGCACCTTTGGCACACCAAACCCCCATGTAACATAAAAATTATATGCACCTTTGGCGCATCCTGTCCCCGTGCAACATGAAAAATACATGCGCCTGGTATAAAATGCATATAAATGGCATCGACGCACTCCCGCTTGTAACAACAAAAAATTTCATGTGCAGTATCCATGCGCCTTGCGCCCTTTGGCGCTAATTTGTCCCTTGTAACACCATTTTTCTGTGTGCCACACTATTTGGCCCCACAGCCTGCAATGTTCATGCACCTTGCGCCCTGATGCCTTAAAATTGCTAACTCTTCCTTCTGTCAATACTTCAATGGGAGATCAAACAGCTAACATGACTCTCCTGCGTTGGGTTTCACTTCTTCTTCTTACAAATCAACAATTAAGTTCAGAACTACATATTTCTACATCAAGCAAGAGAACTACCAAGTCTAAGGGTAAAGCCAAGATTACAGAGGAAGAAATGAAGTACAAATATCAAAGGGTCAGGATGCCCGAATCCCAGGCAGAGTGTGACCTAGATATAAGAGACTTAGAACTTGGTCAAATTGATATGGAGGACTTCTGGGCCAGAACCAGAAGGGTCACAGGAAGTCTGTGGACGGACAAACTAGTAGGCAGTGGCCTGCATTTTGCTGGAGGGATCCCGGTCAGTGTTGTGAACAACGAGTTCATGATGGTAGTAGCCCATTGCTATAACAAAGACACAAGGTGTGTCCAGAATGAGAAAGGTGAGGTCATGATCAACCTCACTACCCGGCACTTCGAAATAATGCTTGGCATTCCTCACCACCGGCACTTTGTGGCCGTAAGCCAAGAAGATTGCACCAAGGCTTGGGAAGATAATGAAGATCAGTGTATGCAATTAATGAATGAGGTATACCTAAAAAATAAGAAGGTGGTGACCAGATGGCCACAAGTCATTCATCGCAGCGATTTCTCAAAGGAACTCAGTGATCCCATCACGTTCCTAAGCAAGGTATTTGGGCTTCCTGATGCCCACTACTTTCATAAATGGATTCTTAGATACCTGGAGAAAATGAACAAGAATGTGCCAGATCAACGCTTTGAGTGGGCAGAGATCATAAGCAGCACTATATCTGAGCAACTCCAACAACTCACCACAACGGGGAGGTTATACATGAACTCCTATGTAGTTTATGTTGTAGCGTCAGAAAGAGATTATCCAGAATTGATGTGATACAGGGTTTGGCCCCAAGTAAAAATATATGAATACTATCTAGAGCTGAAGCTGGAGAACAGTATTCCTCAATTTAGAAATATTAACTATGCCTTCTTCTACGGCATCGTCTGCCTTTCGAGGCCAAACATGACTCATGGTCGTATGACCAAGAGCATTTTTGCAGCAACAAAGAAATGGGGGGCCTTATTCACTCAATTCCCCACCTTCACTTATCTAAGGGTAGCAAACTTCTTGGGGGAATCAACCAAATTGCCAAGATATGCCGGCCCCAAGCTGATCCTGTTGGAGCTATCAAGAAAGCTCATAACCTATCACGAGAAGTGCTTGAAGAGAAAGAAGGGTGGAACTACTTTCCCCCTCACAGTGGGCAGGTACACTTGTCTCTCTCACCACAAAGCACGGGAGATGTTTGTAGAGCTGGAGCTGCTAAATCTAAAGCACAACTTCCTGGCAAGGCCCACTTTTGACCCAAGGAATTTCCTGTCCAGGGCCAAACTCGATCCAATCCACATTCCATAGATCCAGGATATTTATATTGACCTGTATCATGAGGTCAAGCTCAGAAGGAAAGACCATTCCCACTTAGCCTTGGCTGAAATCATCCAGTACGGCATAGCCATCATCGCAAAAGGTTATCAAACTGCTGATCAAGAAGTTGATCAGGTATATCTTGACATGGGTGGGGACGACTGGCCGTTCGCTATCATTGATAGAACCAAAGCACCTCAGACGATAGAAGAAAGGGTCAAAGAAACTTTGCGGAGAACAGAGCACTGGTGTAAGATGAATGGTCTCATCTACCTCAGAGTTGATTTCAATACATCTCCATTGGGCAACACACCTTCCAAACTGAAATATCTACCAAAGAGAAAAGGTAAAGACAAGGAGGGTGAGTCAAGCTCTGCCCAAGAAGAGATTTCTGAGAGTCCCCCTTCCACCACACAAGAAAAAGTTATAACTCTGGATTCTCCAGAGAAAGAAGCGGCTGAGGATGTTCCGATGGGCACATCCACTCAGGATGTTGCCACTACTAAAACTATTGAGGTTCCTTTTATCTCTTCTCCCTCTCCTCCTTCCCCTCCTCAAGTGACCATTCATTTGGTCGTATCCTCTCCCCCATATTCTATTGTTCCCCCTTCCTCATCCTCCGTCTTCACTTCTCTCGCAGAGCTATTCCCCACTATTTCTTCCCTCATCTCTCAGCTCCCTTCCATTCCCATGTTTGCCCCCCCTGCAGTATATCTTCCTCCCGTGAGCACTTCCTTGGCCTCTCTCTCAATGCCACCTCCAAGTGTCTCCATGCATTTTTATTCTACTACTGCAGCTGCTCCATTTTCTATTTCCGGCCCCTCTCCCATAAGTCCAGCATGGATCTCTCAACACCTGAGCCAACAAAAGAGGAAATTTCCCATCGCACTGATGGACTTCTCTATCATCCCATCAAATGGGACCAAGAAGCAAAAGCCTTTAACCCGCTTCTCTCAGAGTGCGTCAGGAGAAAGAGTAATGGAGATAGCTTACCCCAATCCTTTAAAGGATAAAAAGGATCTGTCTTCAACAAATTATACAGTGACCCAAGTCACGATGGGGACATCTTTAGAAAGCCTTCAAGGAGAGGCCCTATCTGCAGTTGACACCCTTTGCAAGAAGCTCCAGGAAGCAAAGGAGGAAAATAGGCTGTTAAAGGAACAAAATAAACATCTCATCCAAGCCTTGCAGAAGATGGGCAATGCACCTCCTACAACTGCCACCGAAACTCCTGAGCCTCTGAGCCAGGACAAGATTAATGAATACGTAAAAATCAGTGAGCAGGGTATGAAAGTTTCCGCCTGGAGGAGCCAAATCCTAGAAGAAAGTGAGGGAGTGATAGCTAAGTTCACCAATTTATACCACAATATCAATCGGGCGAACAAAGAGCTCCAGGAGATAGCAGGACCCATCTCTGAAGAGTTGGACCATGCCAGGATGCAGCATGAGACCTTTCAGAAAATGCTCGACTATTCAGTCAAAGATCCAGTCAAGTTCGGTGTTTTTGGCCACCCCATAGCCCTCAGCAAAATCCTTTCTACTCTAGATTATCGGTTCGATCAACTGGAGTTCGTCTTAGAGAAGATTGAAAAGATAAAGGAGGAAGCCCTGGATGCAATGCATCAAATGGAGAAAATTATCCTGAGAATGTCTCCGGGATTGTTCACTCCTTCTTTCACCTTAAGAAAGGTAGAGGAAACTATTCGGATCTTCAAGGATATCGTTTCACAAGGGCTAGGACCAGAGGTCACTTTTGACATTGAATCCATCAATAACCTGCTGTCCTGCCGTGACTTCATTGGGTACCTGATAGACGTGGAAAATGAATATTCCAAACTCCTAGAAAATCTCACAGATGAGTGGGAGACTTGCGAGGCTATCAGTGATCGACACAAGGATCCTTACCAGGATCAACTTCAACCCATGATCAGCAAGTTCATGGAATATCGTGCCCAATTCCACATCTCGTCGCCTAAGCAACAACAAAAGTAGGATGCCCCCTTTCAGCTGTGGGACGATGATGAATAATCTCTTTCTTCCCGACCATCTCCTTATAAATATCTAAAGTATGTTGACACAAATGATGACATCATCCATGTTGCACCATGGGATGATGTCATCCACAAAGTTGTCAAAAGTCAACAAATAACTTTGAGATATTTTGTAAGATATTTTTGTAATTAAGTGGTTGGTTTGTTTTTGCCTTCTCTTCTTATCTTCTTCTATAAATACTTGAATACTTGTTGTATTCAGTTGTGGATATTTTTCAGATAAGAAATAGGAGTAGGAAGAAAATATTTTGAACTTTTTGTAATAGAAACGAATATTAATACAATATTTAGACTTTGTGCGTAATACATGTGTTTTACATCAGACCTTTCTTATGTTAGATCTGTGTGATCGTTATATTGAATCTACTTCTACTTTGTTGTCATTTATTCATTAGTATTGCTTTATTTGTCTGTGCAAAGTAGGTTCGGCTCTGTATACTACCAACCCAAATCATAGACCTTCTGACCTTTCTGCTTTGGAATTCATTTCTTTTCTCCCTTCAGATCTTTCCTATCTTCCCACTCCGTTTCTTTCCCTTCTTTTACATTTCGAAATACCTCTATTGGGATGAGATCCCAACCCTTGAAGGCAGAATATTGTGAGACTTGCACAAGATTCCTACCGGTAGAATAGCAATAAACTAGTTTCACTTTGCTAACTTAAAGAGGGGCTATGCCCTGCACACTGTTGGCTCGTCTGTCCATAGATCTGTCCATGCGAAAGATTTTCAAGCCAACAGTTTTTGGTGACTCCAATGGGGAACGAATAGATCTAGTAGACCTATGGTGGTGGTGTGTTTGAAAATTAAGAAAAAACCAAAAATCACTACCTGTTTGCAAAATTAAACTTTTTGTTCAAAATCTAAATTTTTTGCAAAAGTGACCCAAACTGAAAATTTTCTTCAGAGATCCATAGATCTGGGCTAGATAGAGATCTTTAGTTCACTGAGTTTTTACAAAAATCCGTATTTTTTCGTAGATCTGAGTTTCTGACAGTTTACCCAAAATTTTCAAAACTCTTTGAAAAGTCAACTTTAGATCTGAAAATCAGCTTACTAAGTTTTACCATCATTTTATCCTTGTTAATCAAACAAATAAACCACAGTCGGTTTTCAAAAGGAGGATAAAATTTAAATATTTAGAAAAGTACATGCTGCTGATTTTTGTCAGAATAATCAGAAAATCAGCAGGTACAGCCAAAAAGAGTTCTTAAATCTACTCCAAAAATTACAGATCTGGAAGGTACACTGGTAGGTGAACCATTTACTCGTAGCATGAGAGCTCACAGAGAAGTCGATCTTACCTTCGACCTGCTTCAAAGGCACAACTTCAGTATAACACCAGCTCACTTCTCATCACTAAGTTTAGCTGACCGGTCATCCAAGAGTGTCTCACCTCCACGAAGGAAGCATCTCTCATCAGGAACGTCTACATCACTTTTTAGTGCCTTGCTGCTCAATGGAACTATGCTTCCAGCCCGTGTTATTTTTTCAGTCACCCAGATGGCAGTACCTTGGGGAAATGCTATGGGCCCCCTGGCTTTGCCGCATTCTGTTCACGCGCTCCCACATGGAAACTGAAAGAATTTTCCTAAATTTGATGGGAGTGGAAACCAAAGCACGGATTCATGCATATCTGCATTCATCATGTCATGCAGTATCCTAGATGTGACCCATGAAGATGTGTCGGTTCACCTTTTTCTGGAAACTTTGCAAGGGCCCGCAGCAGAATGGTTTCAACATTTGCCGGCCAGATCTATTACTAGTTGGGCCACCTTGCAGGCTGCTTTTGAAGACAGGTATAAGCCTTTCGAAGACGTGTTCACGTTACTGTCAAAGATCACTCATCTAAATAAGGAGGCCAATGAAACTATACATGACTTCATCACCCGTTTCAATTCACTGATCAACCGTGTTCCGCCTACCATGCTTTTAACACCGGAGAATCAAAAGTGTTTCTTCGTAAATGCTATGAGCTCGAAATTAAGTTTCTTACTCCTGCAAGAACAAGTAGCTACCTTGATTCTCGCCCAGGATGCTGCCATCCGAATCGAAGATAACTTGTTAATATTTGGCGAATTAAAAAGAGAATCATCCAAGCTTAAAGCTTCGAGCCCCTCTCCCACTACTTCGTCTGATCTGGCATTTCAAAAGATGGTGAATGAATTTCTCTCATTAAAGAAGCAGTTGGCCCAAGCTTCCCCCAGTTCCTCGTATCGCGATATTCCATGAAGAACTTTCATTCCTAATAGCGTCCCGCATAGGCTGCGTTTTCCTGCAACTACTCCGCGGTTGGCGCTTGAGGCTCCTTCGGTCAACGCTTTAGCCGAAATCGAAGAAGAAGACCAAAATTATGAAGAACCTTCATCTCAAGGTGAGGATGATCAAGATGTCAGTGAACCAACTGGCGACTCTACTATCAGGTATATGGAAGAATCTGATGAAGAAGAGGGTACCCAAGGATATGAAAGTGGACAATCATATGCTATTTTTACCCACTCGCAAGGAAAAGAAGCAGAGGTCGCTGCCAATGTGCAGAAAGAGGAGGCTGCGTCATCCACGCCCCCAACTATTGCTAAAAGAGGTAATCCTCTTCCTGCTCAACCCCCTGTTAAGTCTTTTACAAAGAAATATTTTCCTCCCATCTCTCCTCCAAAGCAACCTTCTTCTATTTCCATGGGGACCAGTAACTTTACCCTACCATCACGAAATGAAGGACTCATTCCTCCATCAATGCAGCCCTTGGCCATGTTTGACATAATTGACCATGCTAAAAAGACCAAGATCCAAATGTCTGAAGCTGAGTACCTTCAGTCAAACCCTGAACAGCTTGTAAGGTTGACTGAATACATCCAAATTCAGGCTGTCATAACTAATCAGGTTTCCCTAAAAGGAATCCTTTCCACCCCTCCTTCATCCCACATTAATGTTGCCTCGACTTCCACATCAGGCAAGATAGAACCTTTCTACCTCTCCCTCCTAATCAATGGCCACAAACTAAGCAACTGCATAATTGATTCTGGAGCTTCCGATAATGTCATGCCGGTAAAAGTCACCCATGCTCTGGGCCTCACCCTTACCAAGCCTTTTGGCTGATGTTATTCCTTGGAAGCCAAGCAAGTTCCGCTGATCAGTCAAATCAAGGACACACAATTTGCATTTGCAGCATTCCCAGAGAAAAGGGTAAAAATGACCGTCCTTGTTGCCGATATTCCAGCAGCCTATGGAATTCTGCTGGGAAGGAGTTTTTGTAGTGACGTTGGTGGGGAGATTCATATGGACTGGTCTAAGGCCAGGATCTTGGTCAAAGGTGTAATGCAAACTTTGGAGCCTGAATCGCAAAAGAAGTACCTGGTTACTAACTCCGATGACCCTAAAGCACAAATTCTCTTCGAATCATCAGGGATGGGAAACTATTTATTTTCTACCGAGTCTGACAAAAAGGATGTCCTCATCCAAGAAAGGGATCTTAACAAGATCTGGAATTTGTAGTTTGATGGCAGCTGCGCGACTAGTGGGTGTGGCGCTGGTGCCGTGCTTATATCTCCCGAAGAAGAGATTATTCCTCTCTCTTTCAAGTTACAATTTTTCAACACAAATAATACTGCTGAGTATGAATCTCTGCTAGTTGGCATGCAAGCCGTGAAGGAAAGAGGAATCAAGAATCTTAAGGTAAAAGGTGATGCAGAGCTAGTCGTAACTCAAGTTAAGAGGATATACCAAGTGAAGAATGAAAGGCTCAGACATTACCGCAATGCGGTGTGGGAAAACATCGAGGAGTTTTATGATTTTTCAATAAAAGCCATCCCAAGAGCTCAGAATGACATGGCCAATTCATTGGCCATTTCAGCATCCCTCATGCTCCCTCACCCAGGTTTGAAAATAGACAAATATACCATTGAGGTGGTTTTCTGCCCAAGTGCGCCGGATAATTCTCAGCATTGGCAAGTATTCAACAATGAAAATCAACTCATTGCCTTTCTAGAAAAGGCAGAAAATTTTAGTGAACTTCATTTTGAAGGATCTACTTCTACATGCCATGAATCAATTACCGATAAAAATGAAGAATCAAAAGGAAGCGACGACATATGTCAGCTCAAAGGAAATAAAATCCCAAAAGGCCTGGTCTCCCTAGAGTGGTTGTTTGACAGGCATGACCATTTTGTTAAAAAGAAAAGACGAGATGATCCTAACTCCTCCCCAGAAACTGAACCGGTCAATTTAGGTTCGATAGAACATCCGTAGTTTGTAAACATTGGAAAATGTTGCACACTTGAAGAGAAGCGGAAGTTTGTCAAACTTATGAAGAAATACATGGATGTATTGAAATGGTCCTATGCTGATCTAAATTCTTTTAAGCCAAAAGACGTCCAACATGACATCCCATTGAAAGAGGACGTCAAACCTTTTCGCCAGAAGCAGAGACACTATAACCCTAAGATCTCAGGTACTATCCAGGTTGAAATTTAGAAAATGCTGGACACACGGATCATTTTTCCTATCCATCACAGTACTTGGGTGGCAAACATTGTGCCAGTGCGCAAGAAGAATGGTGAGATATGCATATTTGTAAATTTTCGCAACCTGAATCAGGTGTCCCTGAAGGACAACTACCCGCTTCCCATAATGGATCAGGTTCTGCAGGCAGTAACTGGATCAGAAATGTTGTCCATGCTTGATGATTTTTCAGGCTACAATCAGATTGAAGTCTCACTTGAAGACCAATTTAAAACAGCATTCACTACTCCTTGGGGTATGTTTGCTTACACCAGGATACCTTTTGGCCTGACCAATGCTGGTGCCACTTTCAAGTGAGAAATGGACTTCACGTTCAAATGTATGATGGGGAAGGTCATCGTAGTCTACTTAGATGACTTAACTGTGTTCTCCAAACAATGAAATGATCATTGTGATCATTTGGAGCAAGTATTGATTAGTTGTTGAGAGCACGGGATCTCCCTGAATCTGAAGAAGTCTGTTTCTGGAGTCACAGAAGGAAAATTGCTAGGACATGTTGTTAGCAAAGAAGGAACAAAGATAGATCTCGAAAGAGTTAAGGCTATTCAAAGCCTTACTTTACCTACAAGCAAGATCGGTGTTCACTCTTTCTTCAGAAAAGTGAATTTTCTCAGGCGCTTTGTTCCTGACTTTGTTGAAAAGAATCATCATATATTAGACATGATGAAAGGGTCACCAACTTTCCGGAGCGAAGAAGGAAAGAATTCATTTGAGGAAATTAAATCCTCCGTCTCTCACGCGCTAGTCCTAGTATGTCCCAATTTATCCAAAGATTTTATTATGTATAGCTATGCATCTGAGCACACTGTTTCGGCCATCCTAATGCAAAAGAATTCTCAAAATGTTGAATCCCCGATTATGTTTATGAGCTCTCCTCTCAAGCCTCATGAATTAAATATGTCTCAGTTAGAAAAACATGCCTTCACCATGGTCAAAGGAGTCAAGAACTTCAGGTATTACATTCTAAACTCTCATACAGTAGTGTTGGTCCCTGACACGACAGTCAAGTCAATTTTAACTCAACAGGAGTTAGGAAGCTTGCGGGGGAATTGGATTGCAAAATTCCAAGAGTATGACCTGGATATAAAACCAACCAAGTTAGCAAGAGGTAGAGGCCTATGTCAACTTATGGCTGAAAACCAAGATTCAGAAGTTCTCGGAAAAAAAGATGATTACACCCATGGAGCACAAAGCCAGCTGGAGAAACCTGATTTTCTGCCTATGGTCCTATTTTTCGCGACCAACGACGAGTGGTATTCCAATATTGCTTTCTTTCTTACCTATGGTGAATGCCCAGCTCATCTAACTACAAAGGAGAAGCACACTATAAAGCTCAGAGCAGCCAGATATATCATCTGGGACGACGGTTTATACAAACGTGGAATAGATGGCATCTTCTTGCGATGTGTTGACAAACCACAGCAAGTGAAGTTACTTGAGAGTTTTCATAATTCAGCTGTGGGGGCCATTTCTCCTCTTCCGTGATGGCAAAAAAAATCATCCAGGCCAGGTACTATTGGCCAACACTTTTCCAAGACACAGCCACTTGGGTAGCAAAGTGTGAGCGTTGCCAGTAGTTTGTCGATAAGCTAAAGTTGACTGCTTTTCCCCTTAGGCCAGTCATTGTCGACGAACCATTTAAGTAGTAGGGAATTGATTTTATTGGTGCACTTAATCCCCAATTGAGTGCCGGACATAGTTATGTCCTGACAGTAACTGATTACTTCACAAAATGGGTGAAAGCCATACCTGTCAAACATGCCACTTCTGAGGTTGTTTGCAGTTTCATCAAAGAAAATATCATTGTCAGGTTTGGCATTCCAAATAAGATTGTTGCTGATAATGCTTCCAAATTCTCCTCATGAGAAGTTGTTGGTTTTTGCTATGAATACGGAATAACTCTGGCTCACGCCTTAGATTATTACCCTCAGGGAAATGGTCAGGAAGAATCCAGTAATAAAAACTTAGTAACCATCATACGAAAGCTAGTGGATGAAAATCAACGAATGTGGCATAAGTCATTATACGAAACTTTGTGGGCGGACCGCATCACTCCCAAGAAGTCTCTTGGCATGTCACCTTTTCAAGTGTTATATGGCACCGATGCCGAAATTCCCATTTTTGTGGAACTCCCTGCTCTACGCTTGGCACGAGCAATCGAAGATGAGACTTTCCAAAATTCCCTTGAAAAGAGGATCATGTATCTAGCAGAACTCAAAGAAAAGAGAGTAAGAGTGGTCGACAGGATCACCGAACATCAGAATCAGGTTATTGGCTGTTTGTTTTTGGGGTTAGATAGATATGCTCTGTGAGTACCGAGTGGGAAACCTCATCCTTTTGTTGTTTTTGCAAAGAGAGTCCCCCATGCACTTCATGGAAAATTTCCAGATCTCCCTAGTAAAGAGGATCTTTGCAAGATCTAAAAAAATCACTTGAGATCTCTTTGTTTTAGCCTGTTCATCATCCAGACGGAACTAGACTCCCGCTTGCAGATAGCGGGCAACATCTGAAAATCTTCAGGAATGTAGAGCTTGCTCTCAGAGGAAGAACAATTTACTTCAAAAATGTGATAGTTTTTGTCGTCTGTTTTCTTTCTTTGGTTGTGTGTTTCCTTTTGCGGTCACCCTTGTTTTTTACTCTGTACCCAATGGATAGTACACGTCGCGCCAACTGGCGCATTCTCTACCCCGGATGCCTGTTTAGAGATAGTCCCCAGAAAGAGCCAATTGTTATCCCGTCAAATTGCCAAGGGTAATTCCTACAGCTTACAACACCAAAGTTTTGTTATGGTCCCTCGTCAGGGACCCTTTTGCGTTCAGCATGTTGCAAAACCCTTTCATGTGTAATCTGGTTTACTAGAATTAGCCATTTTTGGTCACCATGTGTTGCGCACACTTGCATTGTCTATGCAACACCAACCTTACTCTGCGCCAAGTACATATCCTGTTAACAGCGCACCCTTTGGCGTGTCGTCACACATTTTATTACAGCAACATCATGTCATGCAGACCTTCCTTGCATGCATGCCAAGGGTGCATGCCCCTGTGGTGTCAACGAATACTTTTAATGTGTACATGCATTAAACCTGTGCCCTATGGCAGACGTATCTTCCGTGTCGACTAGGGGGTGTTTTGATGCGGCACTGAAAAATATCAGTTGGTGCCGTTATTACACCTTTGCCTATATATAAGCGCAGGCGCATCCCTGTCATTATCAACAGTTACAAAACAAATGATTCATCTGCAGTGTCCTCTGCACCCTGTCAGCATGCCTATCATGGCGCTCGTATTTTTGGTCCCTTGCAGCACCCCTGTATTCTGTGTGCCAGTACTATTGTATCCCTAGTAACCTGCATAGGTGTGTCAATAGCGCTCCTTTGCTGCCCTGGATGCCTTAAAATCTGCTATACTCTTCCTTCTCTTTCCAGATCTACTAGTAATGGAGAGCCTTGCCTCAATAGCTAATATGGATCTTTCCTGCGTTGGGTACCCCACTTCTTCTATCTTGTAGATCAACTGTAGACTAGAGGCTTCAGACACCTATTCATATGTCAAAGGATCAAGCAAGAGAATTACCAAGTCTAAGGGAAAATCCATTTTTTACCCAGAGGAAGAAATGACCGCCCTTACAAATATCAGAGGGTACAGTCATTCCCGAATGGCACATCCGCAGAGTGCTGACTGCTTAGACATAAGAGTTACTCAGAACTTGGTGCACCAATCGCATATGGAGGACATTGTAAAAAATTGGGCCATCGGCGCAACCAGCATCTAGGGTCAATAGGAACCGTGCTTGTGACATGGATAAAACTGGTAGCGGCAGCAGGCACATACACTTTTTCTGGAGGGATCCCGGTCAGTGCTGTGAACAACGAGTTCACCGATGCCAAGTAGCCCTTTTTCGCTACAAAAAAGACACAAGGTGTGTCCAGAATGAGAAACTTGTGTGCCTTTCGTGCAACAAACCTCACTGCACGTACACTTAAAAAATTAAATGCGCCTTTGGCACATCCTGTCACTGTGCAACATGAAAAATACATGTGGCCGGTATAGCCAAGAAGCATATACACCAAGGCTTGGGAGGATAATGAAGATCAGTGCTATGCAACATTAATGAATGTCAGGTGTACCTAAAAAACAAGAAGCCTGGTGACCAGATGGTTCTGATAAGTCACTTCATCGCAGCATTTTTCTGTAGAGTACACTATTTATCCCCTACAACCTGCAGTGTTCATGCGCCCTATGCCCTGATGCCTTAAAATTGCTAACTCTTCCTTCTTTCAATACTTTAATGGAAGATCAAATAGCTAATATGACTTTCCTGCGTTGGGTTTCACTTCTTCTTCTTGTAGATCAACAACTAAATTCAGAACTATATATGTCTACATCAAGCAAGAGAATTACCAAGTCTAAGGGAAAATCCAAGCTTACAGAGGAAGAAATGAAGTACAAATATCAGAGGGTCAGGATTCCCGAATTCCAGGCAGAGTGTGACCTAGACATAAGAGACTCAGAACTTGGTCATATCGATATGGAGGACTTATGGGCCAGAACCAGAAGGGTCATAGGAAGTTCGTGGATGGAAAAACTAGTAGACAGTGGCCTACATTTTGCTGGAGGGATCATGGTCAGTGCTGTGAACAACAAGTTCATGATGGTAGTTGCCCGCTACTACAACAAAGACACTAGGTGTGTCCACAATGAGAAAGGTGAGGTCGTGAACAACCTCACTGCACGACACTTCGAAAATAATGCTTGGCATTCCTCACCACCGAAAATTTGTGGCCGTAAGCCAAGAAGATTACACCAAGGCTTGGGAGGATAATGAAGATCAGTGTATGTAATTAATGAATGAGGTGTACCTAAAAAACAAGAAGGTGGTGACTAGATGGCCATAAGTCATTCATCGCAGCAATTTCTCAGAGTAACTAAGTGATACAATCATGTTCCTAAGCAGAGGTATTTGGGCTTCCTGATGCCCACTACTTTCATAAATGGATGCTGAGATACTTGGAGACAATGAACAAGAATGTGCCAGATCAACGCTTCAAGTGAGCGGAGATCATAAGCAGTGCTATATCTGAGCAGCTCCAAAAACTTACCAAAACGGGGAGGTTCTACATGAACTCCTACGTAGTTTATGCTGCAGCCTCGGAGAGAGATTACCCAGCGTTGATGCGGTGTGGGGTTTGGCCCCAGGTAAAAATATATGAATACTATCCAGAATTGAAGCTGGAAAATAGTATCCCCCAGTTTACAAAGATTAACGATGCTTTCTTCTATGGCATCATCTGCCTTTTGATGCCAAACATGACTCACGGTAGTACGACGAAGAGCATTGTTGCTAGCAACAGAGAAGTTGGGGGCATTGCTCACACAATTCCCCACCTTCACTTATCTAAGGGTAGCCAACTTCTTGGGGGAACCAACCAAATTACCAAGATATGCTGGCCCCAAGCTGATCCTGTTAGAGCTGTCAAGATAGCTCATAACCTATCACAAGAATTTCTTGAAGAGAAAGAAGGGTGGAACTCCTTTCCCCCTCACAGTGGGAAGGTACACTTGTCTCTCTCACCACAAAGCATGGGAGATGTTTGCAGAGCTGGAGATGCTAAATCTAAAGCACAACTTCTCTGGCAAGGCCCACTTTCGACCCAATGAATTGTTTACCCATGGCTAAACTTGATCCGATCCATATTCCACAAATCAAGGATATTTATATCGACCTGTATCATGAGGTCGAGCTTAGAAGGAAAGACCATTCCCACTTAGCCTTGGCTGAAATCATCCAGTACGGCGTAGCCAAAATCCCAAAAGGTTATCAAACTATTGATCAAGAAGTTGATCAGGTATATCTTGACATGGGTTGGGACAATTGGTTGTTCGCTGTCATTGACAAAACCAAAGCACCTTAGACGATAGAAGAAAGGGTCAAAGAAACTCTGAAGAGAACAGAGCACTGGTGTAAGATGAATGGTCTCATCTACCTCAGAGTTGATTTCAATATATCTCCATTGGGCAACGCACCTTCCAAACCGAAACATCTGCCAAAGAGCAAAGGTAAAGACAAGGAGGGAAAGTCAAGCTCTACCCAAGAAGATATTCTCGAGAGTCCCCCTTCCACCGCACAAGAACAAGTTATAACTCTGGCTTCTCCAGAGAAAGAAGCGGCCGAAGATGTTCTGATGGGCACATCCACTCAGGATGTTTCCACTACTACAACTATTAAGGTGCCTTCTATCTCTTCTCACTCTCCTCCTTCCCCTCCTCAAGTGACCATTCCTTTGGTCGTATCCTCTCCCCCATCTTCTATTGTTCCCCCTTCCTTTTCGTCCATCTTCTCTTCTCTCGCAGAGCTGTTCCCCACCATTTCTTCCCTAATCTCTCAGCTCCCTTCCATTCCCATGTCTACCTCCCCTGCAGTATCTCTTCCTCCCGTGAGCACTTCCTTGGCCTATCTCTCATTGCCACCTCCAAGTGTCTCCACGCATTTTTCTTCTACTACTGCAGCTGCTCCCTTTTCTATTTCCGGCCCCTCTCCCATAAGTCCAGCATGGATCTCTCAACACCTGAGCCAACAAAAGAGGAAAGTTCCCATCACACCGATGGACTTCTCTATCATCCCATCAAAGGGGAACAAGAAGCAAAATCCTTTAACCCACTTCTCTCAGAGTGCATCAGGAGAAAGAGTAATGGAGATAGCTTACCCCAATCCTTTAAAGGATAAAAAGGATCTGTCTTCAACAAATTATACAGTGACCCAAGTCATGATGGGGACATCTTCAGAAAGCCTTCAAGGAGAGGCCCTATCTGTAGTTGACACCCTTTTCAAGAAGCTCCAGGAAGCAAAGGAGGAAAAGAGGTTGTTAAAGGAACAAAATAAACATCTCCTCCATGCCTTGTAAAAGATGGGCAGTGCACCTCCTACAACTGCCACCGAAAATCCTGAGCCTCTAAGCTTCAATATGCCAAAATTGGCGAGCAGGGTATGGCAGTTTCCGCTTGGAGGAGCCATATCCTCAAAGAAAGTGAGGGATTGATCGCAAAGATCACCAGTTTATACCAGAATATCAATCGGGAAAATAAAGAGCTCCAGGCGATAGCAGGACCCATCTCCGAAGAGCTGGACCATGCCAGGATGTAGCATGAGACCTTTCAGAAAATGCTCGACTGTTCAGTCAAAGATCTTGTCAAGTTTGGCATTTTTGGGCACCCCAGAGCCCTCAATAAAATCCTTTCTACTCTGGATTATCAGGTTGATCAACTGGAGTTCGTCCTAGAGAAGATTGACAATATAAAGGAGGAAGCCCTGGATGCAATGCATCAAATGGAGAAAATTGTCTTGAGAATGTCTCCGGGCTTGCTCACTCCTTCTTTCACCTTAAGAAAGATAGAGGAAACTATTCAGATCTTCAAGGAGATCGTTTCACAAGGGCTAGGACTAGAGGTCACTTTCAACGCTGAATCCATCAATAACCTGCTAGCCTGTCGTGACTTCATTGGATACCTGATAGACGTGGAAAATGAATATTCCAAACTCCCAGAAAATATCACATATGAGCAAGAGAATTGCGAGGCTATCAGTGATCGACACAAGGATCCTTCCTAGGATCAACTTAAACCCATGATCAGCAAGTTCATGGAATACTGTGCCCAATTCCACATCTCGTCACTTGAGCAGCAGTAAAAGTAGGATACCCCCTTTCAGCCGTGGGACGATGATGAATAATCTCTTTCTTCCCGACCTTCTCCTTGTAAATATCTAAAGTATTTTGACACAAATAATGACATCATCCATGTTGCACCATGGGATTATGTCATCCACAAAGTTGTCAAAAGTCAACAAATAACTTTGAAGTATTTTGTAAGATATTTTTGTAATTAAGTGGTTGGTTCGTTTTTGCCTTCTCTTCTTCTCTTCTTCTATAAATACTTGAATACTTGTTGTATTCAGTTGTGGATATTTTTCAGATAAGAAATAGGAGTAGGAAGAAAAAAATTTGAACTTTTTGTAACAAAAACGAATATTAATACAATATTTAGAATTTGTGCTAAATACATGTGTTTTACATCAGAACTTTCTTATGTTAGATCTGTGTGATCATTCTATTGAATCTACTTCTACTTTTTTGTCATTTATTCATCAGTATTGCTTTATTTGTCTGTGCAAAGTAGGTTCAGCTCTGTATACTACCAACCCAAATCATAGACCATCTGACCTTTCTGCTTTGGAATTAATTTCTTTTCTCCCTTCAGATATTTCCTATCTCCCCACTTCGTTTTGTTCCCTTCTTTTACAGTTGGAAATACCTCTATTGGGATGAGATCCCAACCCCTGAAGGCAGAATATTGTGAGACTTACACAAGATTCCTGCCGGTAGAATAGCAATAAACCAGTTTCACTTTGCTGACTCAAAGAGGGGCTATGCCCTGCACACTGTTGGCTCATCTGTCCATAGATCTATCCATGTAATAGATTTTCAAGCCAACAAGGTCTTGAAAGAGGCTTAGCATCATGCATCAGAGGCGTTGAGGTCCATAGAGACTTAGCATCATGCATTGGAGGCTCGAGGTCTTGAAAGAGGCTTAACATCATGCATCAGAGGCGTTGAGGTCTGTAACAGACTTAGCGTCATGCATTGGAGGCTAGAGGTATTGAAAGAGGCTTAGCATCATGCATCAGAGGCGTTGAGGTCTGTAAAGGGACAAGGCATTGTCCATCATTGACATCGGATCAATCAAAGCTCTATGCAACATGGAGTTCCTTCAAACTAGTTTGGATTCTGCAGAATCAACTCGGAGCCAGGAGCTGTGTTATAGAATCAAAGAAGATCCTTGTTGTCAGATATCAAGAAGCTTAGCACCGCACAGAAGGAGTGTTGAGATTTCATTCAGAAAATTAGCACCATAAAGCAGAGGCGTGGAGGTCTTCTTTGGATATCAGAGTGGCGCAACGGAAGTGTCGTGGGCCCATAACCTACAGGTCCCAAGATCAGATTAGAGTTTTTGAAGTGAGAAGGTTGGAGGAGAAGACCCAAGGGTCTACTACAACAGCACTTCCGAGGTGGCAGCAGATTTTTTCAGATTCAGGACAGTATGGAAGCTTTTTGGGACAAAAAGCCTTTCTCAGTGGGGAGGTGTGATCAGGGGATCATTTTCAAAATTTCCCTAAACATCCCTAAATGGTTTCAGTGTAGAATAACATCTTGAGAGCTTTCCAACGACTGTGAGAACGTGACAAATGGACATCAGGAGCTCTAGATATGTCTGGTCAAAGTTTAGACATCGAGAAAGTCAACTCTAGTCAACTAGTCAATATTGGACCAATCGCACTGTGACACGTGGCTTGCCACCACTCGTCGAATTCACTCAATTTGCCTATCGGGAGATGATAAGTGGATTACATGCTATGGACCGAGTTAACTATTTCTATACCACATTATATGGGTCAAAATTATATTTACTTGGTAAGTCCACTTTCCAAATGGCACGCATATATTCCAAATCACTATATATATATATATATATATATATATATATATATATATATATATATATATTAATGTCTATACATTAGTATAAACCACCACATGCTATTTCCAAACTTCCATGCACATGGATGAGGTGGTGAAGTGGTGTTGTGGGAGGAAAATGCCATACGTGGAAGCTTCCACGTGGAGGAGGAAATGAAGTGGTGGTAGGGGGGCTAGGCCCATGCATGGAATGTTCCACGTGAAGAATGGAGTGGGTAAGGTTTGTTAAAACCTTACCCAAATATAAGTGGTGCCAAATGTGGGATATTACACCCACATCAACATGCAAACTGCCCACTTCTCCTAAGCCGCTCCCTATGGGATTTTTATCCCATTAAATATCAACATGCTAATCTGCCACTATGGGATTTTTATCCCTTATCAAATGCTATGCCACCCTATATGGGTATGTAATCCCATTATACATGCTACGGGTAAGGTTTAAAAATAGCCAAGGATAATATGCAATGCCTTTTTTAAGGGCCCTATTTTTTGTATAAATAGGGAACCCATTTTATTGTAATGGACACACATTAGTCTAACAGGCTTATTATTTGTTAATATTTTATTTGTGGGATGTGTCAACAAGTATTGTCTATTGGCCTATTATTTTAGGCAATAGTAGATGAAATATTTGTGATTGGGAGTAAATTATAAACTACCCAATAGGCCCATTGAGCCACACCAATTACTTGTAAATCTTGGATTGTCGACCAAAGTGCTAGCTTCGGGAAGGCGGATCGAAGTTGAAGGAGATTGTTCATCAGGAAGGTGAAGAATGATTCGACTGATCATCGAAACGTTTTTGAAGAACTGGTGTACTGATAGGCAAGTAAAATTCCATTAGGTTTTCTTGTGAAAGTACTATTGTAACTTACAAGTTTTGACTTGTGGAACGGTTCGACCACGAACCCGGAGACGTAGGCAATTGCTGAACTCTATAATCAATCTATTTGTAATTGTCATTATTGTCTTGCATTAATTTTCAAATTGGTTACTTAAAAGGAGTAAATTATCGACAAATAATTACAGCCTATAAGGGTCTGAGATCAGGTAGTAATAATCTGATTGTTTTTGGATCAACCATTGTGAAGGTTTGCCTCATATTTCTAGGGTCCTTGTCCCTAAGATAATATGTCACATTCTTATCAAAGGAATCACAATATTTAATAAAGCGAGACTGATCACTAGGTTTTAATATTATAGGAAATCTATTTAAATTTTTGTTGAATCTCGTGTTAAAGTCCTGAACCGACTCATTAGAGTTTTTCTTAATATTCTCGAATTCAAATAGAAGAAATATTTTATCAGTTTTATCACCATATTGTGTCTTAAAAGAATTTTTTAATGGGAGCCAAGAATTAATAGAATAATCCAACAAATGTTTATACCAATGCCAGGCATCTTCTTCTAAATTATGCATAAAGATTTTCACATAGATATCCTCATGTTCAATCTCAAAATTTTCCATGATGTTAACAAAAATCCTGAGATGCTGGTCACCACTGATAGCATTGTTTCCTTGAAACTTTGGTAACCTATTTCTTAGATCATTCAGTACTACATTCAGATATCTCACCATCCCCTGAAAATTTATGGGTCGATATATATTTACAACAAAGGGGGTTATAGGTGGAGGTTAAGCCATGTTATTGATGGGGACATAGAAAACAATGGGGTTGATAATTTTTCTAGTAGCTATCGACTTTGGGATAATGGAATAGGATCTCCCAAGGATAAATCCCTTAATAACTCTCTCTCTCAATGAACCTTCCTATCTTGAAACAACAAAAATATGGATTGAAAAATAACATGATGATTTGCAAAGTACCCTTACCAATAGGAGTATGTAAATTACCTCTAGGGTTATGCATTTCAGAATGATCAGACGTACTACAGTAGTTTTCAACGAATGGCTGATCCAAATCAGGAGTAGGGATTTGTTTTCTTTATGTCTCCTAACCACATAATGGTTTCCATATTTTTATTCTTACTTGACTTGTTTTCCCAAATTCTAGAAACAATTTTATAGTTAGATCCAACTTGAAGAAAGACCTTCTTCCTTCCAGTTCTACAAAATTTTCAACCAATTTTTAGAAATAGAGACTTAAGGTACTAGTATAAACCACTTAAAACAACTGGATAATTGAATTTGAACACTAAGATATTGTATCTTAGATGTATAAACCACCTGAAACAACTAGATAATTGAATTTGAACACTTATTTCAACAAAGCTTAGCAAATTTCATCATTCTCTATCAACATTTACTCCTATCCGAGTGAAATTTAATGGAAAGCCTCCTCAAACCAGGAAAATATCAATTAATTGAATTTAGATTGTAGAAACCTATAATTTAGCTTGAGAAATTTAAATACTTAAATTGCACTAATTATACCCTTTCCTGCAAATTGACGACATATCGTCAATATAGTACACCTCCTCTTCTATCACCGTTAATTAACTACATCACACTAGTTAATTAACCCTTCTATCCACAAAATATACCAACTAACAACATTCTGTTAATCAGGTCCCATTTTATCTAAATTAATTAACTATTTCTAATTAATTAAGTTGCCCTTTCTATCTACATTAATTAATTATTTCTAATTAATTAATACCCCTTTTTGTCTAGATTAATTAATTATTCTTAATCAATTAATTCTCTGTTCTATTTAATCAATAAATCATCACTTATTTGATTAAAAACATTCTCATAGTCTAAATCATGTTGATTATTCCTCTAAAAAGCTTCTATAATCTTGCGCACCTATTAATTAATCACTTCAATTAATTAATAAAGCCCTTCAAACCCCATGGATCACTAAAGGATAAACTAAACTCTCCTAAGGTTGACTGAACCCTTTCTAAACCTCCCTTATCTAAAACTAACCCAACCTCTCCATTTATCCCACATGAAGGAGGATGTAGATATTCTTCTATCCATTGGGCTATATAAAGAGTCCTCCTCTTACATTTACACTTACACCTATTCCTTGAGAAATAAAAGTGAAGCATATAGAAAATACACTATAGGCATTTTGTCATCTTGGAGCATTCTTCATTGGAGAAGCTAGATACTTTCATTTCTTGTATTCATCCATCCAAGTTTTGAAGTCATATGGGGATATGTCAAGTCATCTTGTAGTCATGGATTGACAAGACTCCATTCTTGAAAACCTTGGGATTCAAACATACAATCAAACCTTTGATTGCTAAGGATCTAAATAGGTTCTTTTCATTTGATTATCATTCAATAAAGATAGAGATTAATGGATTAACAGGTTAGCTTGAATATTTGTTCATGTTCTAATGTAATGATGTTATTAGAATAGTCTTGTTTAAGCTCTAAACATGATGGTGCATTGAATTTGATTTAGCTTTGTTTTAAGACTACTAGGTGTTACTTATAACTCTTTTTGCATTGCTAACAAATACATGTATTGTTGGTGTGTGTGATTATCCAGTCATCATCCACATCACCTAGGTGAGTCATCTCACCTTGCGAGAGTCATAGGTCTTAGGAAGTCAAATGACAAGTGTTAGATTCTGTCATAGAATCTGACATTGTCATTTGCATCAATGTGTCATAAGAGTTACATTCCTTATTTGGAATTGTAACTCCTCTTCTAGTGGCGTCATATGCGTCAGTCAATATCATATGTGCTAGTGGCATCATTGAGTTTCTTTCCATGTTTAGGCATGGGGGTTACAAAGCACCCCTATTTGTACTTCCTATTTTTCGATCTATGAGCATGAGGAGACCCATTCTTCTTACTTGCAATCTTCTTTCCATTGTTTCGAATCTTGCATATTGCGTTGGCTTGACATTACCATCGGAGTGCAACTTTGTTGTGGTGCATCGCTTTTCGATATCGGTTCTCGTGAATCCCTCTTTCATGGTATCAGAGCTGGTTTTGGTAAACGTGCACTCTTCATTTCTCAGTTGTTTATTACTTCTGGTTTCTTCTCATTTCCTCGTGTGCAAGTTTTTTTTATTATCATTTTGGAATTATTGCTCACCTCGTATTGAGGTTTCAGCAGTTGCAAGTTAAGGTATTTGGTTGGTTTGCTTATCAGCTGAGTTCGTATTTGGATATTTTTAGATCTTTGTGGCTGTCGTTTCTAGGTTGTTTGTGTGTTTCCTACTGGTTGTGTTCAGATTCAGCACCTACAGGGTAAAAGAAGAGCTTGTTTTTTGGCATGGACCTGTGATTACTAGCTCTCATTGTCTGCTTGCTACCCGTGCATGGTTTGGGCTTCTACCCGTGATCTTGTTTTCATTTGCTGGTTGTATTTACGTGGAGAGCATACTCTTTTCTTGGTGTGGCTTGTTTACATTGCCTTGAGTTCAACCGTAGCTTTGGTTCTCTGCATCGTTTCACCTTGCACTTGGACTATTCATGGTTAGCAAAGCTCTTCATCCTCTTCATCCTCATTTTTTCCTTTGTGTGGGATCTAAAGGTGGCATTTTTCCTGTGCTCGTGGGCTTTTTCCTGGGCTCGTGGATGTTTTCCCTATGCTCGTGGGAATTTTCCTACCCTTTGGACATTTTCCCTATGCTCGTGGGAATTTTCCTACCATTTGGACGTTTTCCCTATTGTCTTCGGCTGTTTTTCTGTTCAGTCGCGGGGTCCGAGGCTTGGTTTGGGAATCGGGTTTAGGGTAGGGGGGCGGGGAATCGCTGCGTTCCGTGGGGCCCCGGCGGGGGGGACGGGGGGGGGGGAGGGGGGGGTCGGGGTGGGGGGGTGGGGGGTGGGGGGGGCCGGGGGGGGGGGGGGGGGGCGGGGGGGGCTCGGGGGGGGGGCTTTGTGGGGGGGGGGGGGGGGGGGGGGGGGGGGGGGGGGGGGGAGGGGGGGTTGGGGGGGGGGGGGGGGTCCGGGGGGGGGGGGGGGTTTTTTTTTTTTGGGGTGGGGGGGGGGGGGGGGGGGGGGGGAGGGGGGGCCTGGGAAGGGGGGGGGGGGGGGGGGGGGGGTGGGGGGGGGGGGGGGGGGGGGGCGGGGGGGAGGGAAAATGCTTTTCTCTCGGAGGGGGTGGAGGGGGGGTTTTTGCGGGGAGGGGGCTCTCTTTTCTTCTCTGGTTAGGGGGGGGGTCGGGGGGGGGGGCCCGGGGGTGGGGGCGGGTGATTTCTCTCTCTTTTCGCTTTTCGTGGAGGGGGGGAAGGGGGGGGGGGGGGGGCGTGGGGGGCGGGGGGGGGGGGGGGTTGGGGGCGGGGGGGGGGGTGGGGTGGGGGAGGGCGGGGGCATTTCGGGGGGGGGCGGGAGGGGGGGGGGGGGGAGGGGGGTCTTTTTGGCGGGGGGGTCTTTGCTGGGTGGCTTCCTTTCTGGGGGGGGGGGGTGGGTGGGGGGTTTTTCTTTTTTTTTCCCCCGGGATGGCATCTTTTGGAATGTTTAGGCGTTCTCCTAGTAAGGCAATTTTCTCCTTGGGGAAGGATGCGAGGGGGCGGGGGGGGGAAACGCTTTCTTTCCCCGGGTTTCTCCCCTGGTCATGCCTGTAACATCTACAACTATAAAACTTGGCATTTTCTCTACATGTAGGCATTTTTTGGTTGTTTGGGCTTTTTCCCAGCACGTGTGGACAGCTACAGTTCTTTTGCCGGTAAATCTCTCTAAAAATAATTTTTTATTCATTTTCTTAAAAAAATTGGTTTTTGTTATTCTTTTACCTTATCACTCTTCTAAAAAACGTGTTGTTTCATTACTTTTAAAAGGTATAAGGTAAAAAAAATCTTACTTTTTATCGGCATTGTAAGTTTTTTGGCTTGTTTTATTAACCTTCTGTCGAGTGCCGAAGACGAAGGGTGAAGTCTGGGATTGGCAGGTGGCTAATCCCCCCTCGTAATACAAACAAACCCTATCTCAAATTCCATGCCATTTCCAACGGGCATACATACGACACCTTTTGCATGCGTTTAGGGCACTTTTTTAATCCATTTGTAGGCTTATTGGCTTTTTTCTCATCAATTGCGGGAATTGGTTTTTGTTATAAATTTTGACTTGTTGCTCAGTTTTGAGCACTTATTTAGTCAAAGTTGCATTTTTTTTGCACTCTAGATGATGGGATCATTATTTTTGTAAATGCACTAATTTTATAAAGTGCCGCATTCTGGGGGTGTCTTTGTATTGCTTAATTCAGCTAATTTTTTCTTGAGCTTTGTTCTATTCCTTTTTTGTGTGGACTTGTGAGCACATCTGCCACATTCTTACGACAAAGGGATTATTTTGTGTGACATGAGATGTTGTTTCTCACAAAGCTCTTTCTTCCCCCTCTTGCTTCTCTCTTTCTGTGCTTGCTTGCAGTGTCGATCTGTTGTGCCCTACAAACCTTGATTGTTGTCTCCACCATTGCGCATTATTACACTAATTACAAGGTAAGTGACAAATTGGTTCTCAAAACACAGTCGCATCTGGTTGTAATCAACTCACTGAATTATAAAGTGCCAAACTCAAGGGGGTGTAATTTTGTTCTGGGGTGGTTGTTTCCTTTCTCTCTCCTTCCTTCCTTGGTTCTATCTCTTCATTATAGATATCTCTAAAGTACCAGTGCTCACACCTTTTAATTTCTTTGAATGGAAATCTAAAATTATATTGGTTTTGTGAAGTAAAAGTGTTATACCAAGTTACCATGGGGTTAGAGACTGAACCTACTGATGAACCCAAAAAATCTAAATGGTTCAACCGTTGTGATGAAGCCTCAGGTCTTATCTGTATGTCCGTCTCTCTCAACTTGCTCTTCCACATCGAAACTTCCTCAACACCCAATCAAGCATGGAAAACGCTTGATGATATGTTTGGGAAGCAAGATGAGATGAGATTGCATGAGTTGGAGAATGAACTACTAGGGTTAAATCCTAGTGACTTTAAAAACCTACAGGCCTTCTTCTCAAAATTTGTCCACACTAGAATTATTCTAAAGGAATGTAAAGTGGATAAGAAATACTCTCAATTGATCTTGTCAATTCTTTCTAAGTTAGGTCCTAAATACTCTATTTTTGTTTCAACTTTTCACGCCACGAAAGCTGCATTGGGTAGTACTTGGACTATGCCCTCCTTTGACAGTTTTTTGTCCCAACTCATTCGAGATCAGGAAAAACTCATTCAAATGGGGACTCTAAAATCCAAGTCACATGCCCTTGTGGAAAATAAGGGCAAGAAAAATGAAAAGAAGAAAGAAACTAAGGACCAACCTAAGAAAGAAACCAAGACCAACCAACCCCCAGGTAAGCCCATCACTCATACTTCGACTTCTGAGCCTAAAGAAAAGAAGGAAAAGTATAAATGCTCCTATTGTAAGAATTCTAGCCATGACGAACAACATTTTTTTCGGAAACAAATTGATCACTTAACTCATTTACTTGAGAAGAATAAAATAAGTGTTCCTGAATCCGTTAAACAAAATGCTTAGAAAGGTGATTCTTCTATTGCAAAGGAGACTAAAAATGAAAAGAAGAAAGTTAAGGCCCTCGTAGTTAGATCAGTTCCATCATCAACTTGGATTATCAATTCCGGTGCCTCGCACCACATGGCTTCTTCAGAGGTTGAATTCTCTAGCATTGAACCATGTGGCATGTCCCAAATCACGTTGGGTGATGACACTCATGTGTCAGTTTCTGGTAGTGGATCAATAGAGATTGAAGGTGGAACATTTAACCAAGTGTTTAGTGTTCCCAATCTCTCTACCAATCTCTTATCAGTTTACCAAATGACCCACCTTGGTGGAGGAATGCGAGTGGAATTTGGTCCTAACTCGGTGATTATTCATGAGCTTAACTCTGATTGCACTGTGGCTGAGGGAAAGGCAGATCACCATTCACAGTTGTATACCTTTTCCCACTTCTCTTCTGATTCGATGCCCAATGCCTTGCTCACTCATGCAAATGAAGTTAGCAAGTTATGGCATGAGCATTTTGGGCATCTAAATTATTGTTACCTTGAACAATTGAGCCAAAATGAAATGGTCAATGGGCTACCCCGAGTTAAGTTTTCTAAGGGTCTTTGTGAGGGTTGTACCCTTGGAAAGCACCCTGAAAAAATCTTTGACAAGGGAAAATCCTCGAGAGCTACTCATCCCTTGGATCTTGTTCATAGTGACGTTTCTGGCCCTTTGCTGTCTCTTTCTTTTACTAGATCTCTCTATATACTAACCTTCATTGATGAATTTTCAAGTTATACTTGGGTATATTTTCTTAAGCTTCAGTCTAAATTTTTTGAGCATTTTCAAAACTTTAAGGCTCTTGCTGAGAAACAAGCAGAACGGTCTATCAAGGTTCTTCGAACTGACAATGGAGGTGAGTATGTGAGCAACAGGCTTGAGGATTTCTACACTTTTGAGGGGATTGCTTTGCAACGTATAGTTTCTTACAGCCCTTCCCAAAATGGAGTTATAGAAAGAAAGAACTGAAGTTTAAAGGATATGGCTACTTGTATGGTTCACTCGAAGTCCCTTCCTCCGCAGTATTGGGCTGAAGTAGTGAATTGTGCTTGTTGCATTCATAATCGTGTTCCACACAAGGTAGTAAGAGGGATGACACCCCTTTGAAGCCTAGTTTGGACACAAGCTTGATGTTGAGCACTTTTGAGTCTTCAGATCCAAGGCTATGGCTTAGATTCCCAAGAAGAAATGCAAGGCATTAGATCCACAATCCAAACCTTTTATCTTTTTTTGGGTATCTTGATAGCGTGAAAGGATATCAATTGTTGAAACCTACCACCCATGAGATTTATATTGAGAGGAGTGTGAAGTTTGATGAGTCATCCTTGACTTCAACTTCCACTGAGGTCCTTGTTGTGGCAAATTAGCAGCACCCCTGGATGTTGATCAGATTTCTAGTTTGATATTTTAGACATCCAGTGTGATTGCACAACATTGAATCCTCTCCCCAAGTGTGGGACTTGTAAAATGGGAAAGGAATATCTAGATTAAAGGTTGGTTCCTCAACTCCTCTAATCATCTATTTTACTTGCACAATTGTAGAGGTTTAAACTCCTAAATCTACTCTAAATTCCAAGGAGACAAATAGAGAATGAGAAAAAAGAAAGAACTAATGCTAATAGGTGATGCACCAAAGGAGTTGTAGACACCTGATCTTGCATGAAATACACAATCCACAAGGAAACACAGCAAAAAACATGCACAGATGCTCAAAATGTCATGAAAGATCAAGAAAGTGATGTAGATATATGAAAGGATTTAGGGATTTTAATCATAGAACATATATCAACATCTCAGATCCAATACAGTACATTACAGTGATCTAGAGGCAAGAAAAGGTGCTGCATTACATGGAAAGGTAAAATTTCTTCACAAATTCTACCAAGGAGGAAGAAAAAGGAAGTTGCAGAGCTGAAAAAGTGTCTCTCTAATGCAAAATGAACTCATTCTGGCTTTTACAATGCAAACCGTGACCCCAGGAGAGAGAAACGTGGGAAAACATGTAAGGGGTTCAACTATTGACCAAAATGCCATCAAAACAACATGGGCAACCTGACAGACCCATTCCCTGACATTTTTGACCATGCTGGGAGAGAATGCGAGCCATTCTTCATTAAAATCGATGGTTGAAACGTCATTTCTGTTCATGACCACGTGCCAGAAGAATTTTTTGATTTTATCTATCCAAACTCCACCAAAATTCAAAATTAACCTCGGGATCTTGTAGATAATTTCACCAGTTTTCCATTGATCTAAAGAACGTGAAAAACCGAGATCTGGATCAAAAGATATGGTGATTTGAAGTTTTAGGTCAAAACAGGACCAAATCGGGTCGGTGAGCTGAGGACACGTGGCACGTCCTGATTGGCTGCGGGCCTTCTAGGGGAAAATTTCCCACAAAAACTCCGCCGAGCCATAACTTGAAAAATACATGGAGTTAGGAGGAAAACTTTACCTTTCTGGAAAGCTGAGAAAGAGCTCTATCCAATGGTGTCATTTCTAGAAGGTTTTAAGTTCCTGAAAAGCAAAATATTATGACTGAGGCACAAGAGAGAAAAAATGAAAGGGAGTTAGCCACAAAATGAGCAGGGGGCACATTTTGGATAACATTTTTTGTGACTCAGAGGAGGTCATCTGCCTGTTGGATGAAGTTACCAGTTGCTTGAAGTATCCATTGGGCATGGAGTCATGAGTTGTATCCTGCAAACTGATCTGAACTTTGAAAACCTTCTCTCTGAGCCACTTGGAAACCCACTGAAATGGACTGCACAAGATCAAAACCAGCACCACAAAAACTATGTACAAAACTAAAAGTAATACATGCTCCAAAATGGAACATGCAGAGTGTGCACAAGAACTTTTGCACTGAAAGCACCTTCTTTCTAACTGAAAGCAAAAGTGGGCTAAACAAACCCTGCAACTAGTTGGGAGAAATAGCTTCCCTTTCTCAAAAGTTGCAACCATGCAACTGATTTGGCACTGAACATGGCTGATTGGATGAGTGGAAAATTTACAAAAAGCTGGTCTTCTACCCAAATCATCAAGGTGTAAACTGAAAACAAATCCAATACCTCTTTTATTTGCTCTGCATTTTGATTAAAGAGGTATGACAGCTGATCCTTGGTACTTTTTAGCTCACCCTCATGCTTAGAAGCAAGCAGGACTGGTTGTGACTTCTCCTTTGACTCCAATGAAGTCAAATACCTTATTGGGCAAGGTATGATCCGTTTGATATTCCCATAGCTCTAATTTTCAACTCCAAAAATGGATTCTTCTTGTAGACCTTCTTGGGTGGGTGATGTGGAAGCAATGGTAGGAATTTTCTGCCCTTTCTCTTCCTCCAATGAAGAACATGAAAGATTAAAATCTTCCAATCTTGGTTCCAAAGAGCTGCTATAAGATGCAGGCTGCTGTAAATGAATGCTCTCCTTCATGACAGTAGGCTCAAGTATTTGGGATGTGGAAGATGAAAGAGAGAATGGTGGAAACTCAACTGGTTATTTTTCATCAAAACAGTCCTCTAAATCTGACAGATACACTACCTCATGGTTTTCCTGATGCAAATTCTCAACTTCCTCCATAGTTTCCTCTTGATCTGTAACTTGATCATCATGGTTTCTTTCATCCTCCAACATTGAGTTTGAAAGATCAAACTCTTCTTCAGCACTAGAACACAAGAGGGATAAAGTAGAAAGAAGAACTGAAGGTTCTCCTGTAGCCTGCCTTGTGTTCAAATCCCTTGGATCTGCAATTTTCTCCTCCAAAACTAGAATGTGCTCCTCTTCTTTTGGATTTGGAGAAGCTTCTCCCTCTTCTACTACTTGAAGAAAATCTTGTTCTTGATAGAACTCTTCCTCTAGCACGAAGTTTATTAAGTCAAACTCTTCGATCTGCTGCTCTAGAGGACAAGTTGGGACTGTAGGATCTTCTTCAGAGCTTTCTTCCTCCATGGCTGATTGTGTAACTTGAATTGAATCAGCATTCTCTTCAAATAGAATGCTAACATGGACACTACTTTCTGAGCAAACTGATTGCTGATCTGCTTCTTCTTTTTGCTCTTCTCTTCCTACAGCAAATTCAGTCCTAACCACCACTTGTTTTCCAACTCCAACCTTTTCTAAAGGCTTAACCATCAAGGGGATATTTGTCATCCCAAATTTAAGAGCCCAACTCTTCAGACTTTGAATTTCTTCATCTTTGTTTGGCTTCTCTTTTTGCTATTGTTTTCCTTGACTGGCATTCTGATTTTTATCCTCCCAACATGGATTTGGGTATGCAAGAGGAGAAGTGGATTGTAACTCAATTGATTTTGTAATTTTTTGTGGTGGTGGAGGAGGTAGGAACTCTTGTTTCTTTGGAGGAGAGGGTATTTTTGTTAGCTTTTGTGGAGGGGGTGACTGTTTGGAAGGAAAGGGGAAGGAAGAATTGAGATGTGGTGGAAGACTAGGAAATGGAGAAATGGAATTAACTCCTGGGGCAACATTGACTGGATTTAGAATTTGAAATTCAAAATGAGATGATGTTGCTTGAGTAATGGGAAGAGAAAAACCAGATGATGGTGTAGAACTTACCCATTGACAAGGTTGTTCAACAACAAGTGTATAGGCCTCTATTTATGTTGTCCATTGTGTAAGTTGGGGCAGCATCTTCATCATAAAGTCCAACTTCTCCTGAGGGCTGAAGTGTCTTGGAAAAGGGCCTCCCCATGGACAAGGAGTCCTGCAACCAATTCTGAAAACTTTCATTTCAGTTGTTGCTCTTGATTGCACCATCTTTGCCTCCATCTTTTGGATTTTTTCCAGCAGATCTGCATTTTCTTCTTGAATTCCCTCACAACCAGCATACCCTTATGCTTGACATGCTTCATATCCAAACTGACTTTTGCACTGCTGCTCATATGGGTAGACATGCTAATTTTGAATTTGATCAAAATCCTGATTTGGAGGATTTGTAAAACATGTTGGAGGTGTGATATACTACTGTTGTAAATTTGAATTCCATGATGGAAATGAAGTCATGATTGCACAACTTCATGGAATGGAAAAGAATGAAAATGATGGAAAGAAGAATGGATGGAAATGGATGGAAAAAATGCCTGCAACTTAGAGAATGAGTTGTTTACCAGATGGAGTCGCTAGATGTGCTTTTGAAAGTTCCTCCAAAAGGATGAATCTTTAACAGAAACACATGAACCTATCAAAGATAAAGTGGAAGACCTCTAAGGTCCCACTCGGCATGCCAAAACTGTTGTGGCAAATCAGCAGCACCCCTGGATGTTGATCAGATTTCTAGTTTGATATTTTAGACATCCAGTGTGATTGCACAACATTGAATCCTCTCCCCAAGTGTGGGACTTGTAAAATGGGAAAGGAATCTATAGATTAGAGGCTGGTTCCTCAACTCCTCTAATCAGCTATTTTACTTGCATAATTGTAGAGGTTTAAAATCCTAAATCTACTCTAAATTCCAAGGAGACAGAGATAGAGAATACGAAAAAAGAAAGAACTAATGATAATAGGTGATGCACCAAAGGAGTTGTAGACACCTGATGCTACATGAAATACACAATCCACAAGGAAACACAGCAAAAAACATGCACAGATGCTCAAAATGTAATGAAAGATCAAGAAAGCAATGATAGATATATGAAAGGATTGAGGGATTTTAATCATAGAACATATATCAACATCTCAGATCCAATACAGTACATTACAGTGATCCAGAGGCAAGAAAAGGTGCTGCATTACATGGAAAGGTAAAATTTCTTCACAAATTCTACCAAGGAGGAAGAAAAAGGAAGTTTCAGAGCTGAAAAAGTGTCTCTCTAATGCAAAATGAACTCATTCTGGCTTTTACAGTGCAAACCGCGACCCCAGGAGAGAGAAACGTGGGAAAACATTCAAGGGGTTCAACCATTGACCAAAATTCCATCAAAACAACATGGGCAACCTGACAGACCCATTCCTTGACATTTTTGACCATGCTGGGAGAGAATGCGAGCCATTCTTCATTAAAATCGGTGGTTGAAACGTCATTTCTGTTCATGACCACGTGCCAGAAGTGTTTTTTGATTTTCTCTCTCCAAAATCCACCAAAATGCAAAATTAACCCCGGAATCTTGTAGATAATTTCACCAGCTTTCCATTGATATAAAGAACGTGAAAAACTGAGCTCTGGATCGAAAGATATGGCAATTTGAAGTTTTAGGTCAAAACAGGACCAAATCGGGTTGGTGAGCTGAGGACACGTGGCACGTCCTGATTGGCTGCGGGCCTTCTAGGGGAAAATTTCCCACAAAAACTCTGCCAAGCCATAACTTGAAAAATACATGGAGTTAGGAGGAAAACTTTACCTTTCTGGAAAGCTGAGAAAGAGCTCTATCCAATGGTGTCATTTCTAGAAGGTTTTGAGTGCCTGAAAAGCAAAATATTATGACTGAGGCACAAGAGAGAAAAAATGAAAGGGAGTTAGCCACTTTTCAATTTTTTCCTCATGGACACGTGGCATTAGTCTGATTCACTGGCTAGCCCGTGGGTATATCGAACAAAATATGGAGCTAATTGAGAAGCTTTGCCAAGTATAAATTGCGTACTTGTAACCAAGTTTTCCTCTGACCCCCAGGTAGCTGGGGTTGGATTACGTGGCACAATCTCATTGGCTGTGGGCCTTGCAAGGGGAAAATTTCCCATTCAACTAACCCTTGCCATCGCTGCCGATAACAAATGGGAAAACTACCTTATGGATGTTAAGAGTGAAACTTTACCTTTCATGGAAAGCTAGAGAAAGAGATCTATATGGAACAACCTCCGGTGCCATTTCTATGAAGGTTTGAGTGCCTGATTTTAAAGATTAAAGAAATCTATGACTGACGGCACTTAGAGAGGGAAGCCCCTCGAAAGGAGTTAGCCATTCAAAAATGAGAAAGGGGGTACATTGCATTAGGATAACACTTAGATGTCATCTCTAGGTCAAGTTAGTAGCATGATTCTGAAATAGGAAGTAGCTTCCTATGACTTAGGGTATCTTAGGCACTATGTCGATTAACTTAGATTGGTCACTGAGTATGCCCATATACCTCTAGGTCATTGATTCGTGAAGCATCTCCCTATGGCCAACAAGTTCTCCATGTCACTAACCTAGGATTAGGCTTCATTACCTTGGGCAAGTGGACTAACAAAATTCAGTAATATGACCATTCTAGAATAACAGAAAGAGTGCAGCCTGAAGGACTGTATTCCAATTTTCTTGCTTAGTATGTCACATGTCTGACTGGAAGTAGTCACCTAATGAAAATCTTGTTGGAAATAAGTTAGGCCAAAGCATCGCAAGCTTCCCCCTTGGTCGACATTATCCTATGATCACCTAGTTGGTAAATAAACGTGATGTACCAGACTGACATATTGGTAACAAATATATCAGATAGCCGTTCTTTAAACAAATCCACATTCATGTAGGAGCCCCGAATAGAGGTGCACTTAAAAGCAGCAAAGTGGATCCTACACTATGTTCATGGCACTCACACAGATGGTATTCCATTACTTAAAGACAAACATGAGATTGACTCGTTTAGATTTACCGAGTCTCTGATTGGGCCGGTGATCTAGATCATTGGTAGTTTACCTCAAGCTACAGTTTACACTCTTGCATCATGGTCCTATCAGTTAGTTAAGCAAGATTTATTGAACATGGAATGTGTCCATATCATTGACATAATGTTTTATTTAGAGGAACAGACAACATTGTCTAAGAAAAAAAATTCCCTTGTTTCTAAATTCATAATTTAGGAATGTTACATTATGGCACTATAGGCTTAGTCGCACTGATGACAACAAGGGCACTATCATCATTTTGAAGAAATCCCATTCAACATCAGTGGATTAAGCACATTGATATTGATGTAGCACTTCATATGTGAAGATTATGTTTACAAAAAACATAAAAGGGTTAAGTTTTTCAAGGTTAAACCTATGAGGAAGGAGAATAAGTTGGAATTGGTCCATTCACTAAGGTGTATGGGGGTCAACTTGCAAGTATCTTCTATGGGGTGAGTTCATGCTTATTATGTACCCATCTTCTTCAAGCTATATAGATCCTAGCTCCTTCTCCTTTTGGGTGTATTGCATTAGGAGAATATATAATGTATTTGATACATTTAAAATATGGAAAGCCTTGGTTGAGAATGAAATAAGTCTCAAATTAAAATGTCTTAGGTCAGAAAATGGAGGAGAATATTACAACAATGAATTTATTAATTATTGTTCTAGGAATGGAATCCATAGATAGAGGATAGTTCTACGAACTCCACAGTAAAATGGAGTTTTGGAAAGAATGAACAGGATAATCATGGAGTGTGCATGGAGCATGAGGTTACATATAGGGCTTCCCCTTCAATTTTGTGTGGAAGCGGTGAGCACAAATGTATATTTGATCAATAAAGGACCTTAAAATGCTTTGGATGGAGGCATACTTAAGGAAGCTACATTCCTTATGGTAAGAAGTTTGATTATTCCTCTTCGTAGTGGTATCATATGCATTTTAATCAACTTCATATTCATCAGTTGCATAAATATGATAGTTACTTTCCAAGTTTAGAGGATGGGGGTATGACAAAATGCACCCTTTTTTGGTACTTCCGTATTTTAGGGCCTTGAGGATAAGAAAATATTTTGGTCTAGGGATGTGGTCTTTAATGAAAAATTCATGTATAAATAGAAGTTACAGTATCAGAGAGAGGAATCCAGATAAGAGTAGACAATGTTAGAGGATTTTTCAGAGCATCTAATTCCTGTACAACTAGTTCTCAGGAATCCTACTCTTTTAAGTACACATTTGGCACTCCTGTTGTGAGGATGGGTCCTTAGTAGGGTAGAATTATAGGGAACTTGAAATTTTATTCTCCATATCTTCAAGTTTTTGGCTAACTATTGCTATACAGATAATGGAGATCCAAAGTGCTTTAAAGAAGAAATGTAGGTAGATACCAGGAAGAAGTGGGAGTAAGACATAGATTAGGAACTGTTATCCAAAATAAGCCCTTGCTCATTTTTGGCTAACTTCCCTTCATTCATTCCTTCCTTATGCCTCAGTTATTTTTTTTTTCCTTTTCAAGCACTCAAAATTTTCTTGAAATGGTTTCATTGGATAGAGAATCTTCTCATCTTTCTAGAAAGGTAAATTTTTCCTTCTAACTACTTGTATTTTGCAAGTTATGGCTTGGCAAAGTTTTGGAGGGAAATTTTCCCAAGGGAGGTCCGCTGACCAATCCGAATGCACCACGTCAGTAGTGGAATGGTGGGAGGCAGGGGGGATTTGAAAATTTTCCAAGGATCAGTCAGAGCAGTCAAAGGAATTTTTTGGCCCGAAGTCCCGCCGGCCAATAGGAGGAGGCCACATGTCCTCGGGGTCGTTGGAGATCAGAGAGGTGTGAGGAAGTTGGAAAATTTTCCAAAGTTGGCGTAAAGGGGATATCTTAGCCTAAAGGCCCATGAACAAATCACAACCTACCACATGTCCTTGGAATGTTGGGAGGTGGAGGCGGGGGAGGGGGGGAATTTTCCTTTTCACCAAACTATGGAAAATAATGCAATGAAAGCCCAACCCTGATGGCCCGCACCAATCAGAAGGCACCACGTGTCCATGTGGCGGGAAAAATCTTAAGGGCGGGCACGACAAAGGAAATTTGGAGTTCATGGCCTGAGCCAATAGAAGCATGCCACATGTCCTATTCGGGGGAGCGGTCGGTAGCAATGGAAAATTTGGGAGCAGAGGCCCGCTAGCCAATAGGAAGGTGACACGTGGCAGTGGGGTTCTGGGGTGGTAGAGAATTTTCCAAAAATATTCCAAAGACCAAAAAGGCATAAAATGGTAAGGGGAAGGCCCACGTCTAATTAGGATGTGCCACGTGGCATCAGAACTTTAGGGGGTAGAGATTTTTGGGGAAATTTTCCCAAAATTCAAAAAGGTGAAAAATTTAAATTTTTGACCTGCCAATTCAATTTTGCCCTAGTTTTGCCCTAAATCTTCAAAACGGTATAACTTTTGATCCAAAGCTCAGATTTTTGTAGATTCTTGGTGTCATTGGAAATCTATGGTGAAAATCCTCTACATGATGGAGGGTTCAATTTTGTGTTTTTGGTTGAAGTTTAGTGAGAGAGAAAATGAGAAAACACCTCTGGTACAGGCAAAAGAAATAGAACTGACATCTCAACCACCATTTTGATGAAGTATGGCTCTTATTCTTCTCGAGCATGGTTAAAAATCTTGGGAAATGAATTTTTAAGGGAACCCATGTTGTTTTAATGCATTTTGGTCGGTGTTTGAAGCATCCTTTCATGTTTTCTCGTGTTTTCTCTTTCCTAGGCCCAAATTTTGATTGTTCAAAGCCATATTTGGCTCATTTTTTAAGGGTTGGACATTTTTATGTTTTGCAGGCTCCCTATTTCACCCTAGAAAGTGATTTTTTGGAATATTAAACCTCTTTCAAGATTGTAACATGTTTTTATACCTCTCTACTATTGTAATGCATGTATCTTTGATATTGAAAATGACAATACAAGCTCTGTGAATGAGTTTTAGTCCTCTTCTTGTGTTGTTTGATTCATTTCTGATCTTTCATTACATGTTATCATTTTTTGCATGATTTTTTTTGCATCCCTATAATCTATGTCAATTTGCATAAGTAAATATTCACCACTCCTTAGGTGTATCACCTTATTAGTCTTAGTTTTATTTCTTTGCATCTTTATCTCTGTCCCCTTGTAATTTAGAGTAGGATTTTGAGTTTAAACCTTTACAAATTTCAAGAAATACATATGATTAGAGGAGTTGAGGAACCATCCTCTAATATGGAGATTTTTTTCCCATTTTCACAAGTCCCACACTTGGGGAAAATATTCAATGTTATGCAATCACACTGGATGTCCATTATCAAACTAGAAATCTGATAAACATCCAGGGGGTGCTGTTGATTTGCACTAACAGTTTTGGCAATCCCGATGGGACCTTAGAGTTCTTCACCTTCATTGCAAAAAAATTGATGTGCTTTTGTTGTAATTTCTTGCTTAAAAAGAGCCTTGATCTGCACATCTGGCGACTCCCAAAAGATAAAATCAACTGGTTTCAGCAATCATAGTCTAAAAATTCATGACAAGAATCAACACAAGATCGAGGGCCAGAGAAGAAGGGTTGTCTGAGTATTTGCAGCTATCTCCTGGAAGAGGGCATAGAGGAAGAAGGATTCAAAGGTCTCCATCTCCACCAAACAGAACTCTATCAACTCCTCCACCTTCTAGACCTTTCACTCAATCAACAAGGGTTCTCAGGCCAATCAGAATGGCACAACAAAATCCTTATGTCAACTTCACTGGTAACATCCCACTTGCTCTCAATGCACAAAATCTAGTTATAGTTGCAGCATTGAAGAACATTCCATATTTCACTGGAGAAAATCATACCACTCCTAATGATCATGTTAAAGACATTGGTAATGTTTGTGCAATCCATGAGATTGTTGAGATGCAAACTGCTATCAAATTACTGGCATCTTCATTCCAAGGGAAAGCATTGCAATGGTTTAGAAGCCTTGGGGCTGGTTTTATCCAAAATTGGAACCAATTATGCATAGCTCTCCATGAGTAGTTTGGAGAGAAGGGAAATAATATGTCTCTATTGGAACAATTGACAACTATCAAGAGATCTCCCAATGAGCAGTTGACAGACTTCAACTTCAGATTTCAAAGGACTTGGGATAGAATTCCAGTGGTAGTAAGGCCAACAGCTAAAGGTGATTTCTTATATTATCTTAAAGCTTTGAATTCTGGTATTTCTATGTTAATTCAATCCATGGGAGGTGTAAATATACCTACATCTTATAGCACTGCCATTAGAGATGAGAATTGTTTGATCCAAGCTGGTAAACTGGATCCTAGACCTTCCATGCCCTTGTATCCAAACTTGGAAAGTCCAAGCACTAGTCAAGCACCTATTATAGCTCCTATTCCCACTCCTATAAATTAGAGATCAAATGAAACTTCTACTTCATCCTCTAGTTCCTCAAATGAGCTTCAAGAAGTCATGAAACAATTGCAAAATTTAGGCAATGAGTTGGTTACACTCAAGAGGTAGTAGGCCTAGAGTTTTAGACCTTCTTATCAGCCTCAAGCTCAACCTAATAGGAAACCATGTTAGCCCAATAAGCCACCCAATCTAGCTGAAAATCAAAATCAAGTAAGGCCTCCTACCAATAGACCATTTCAGCCCTATAACCCCAATGTTGCATCTACTTCTAAAGCCTTAGTGTCAGTGCAAAACAATATAGCTCAAGAATATGAGTGGTGTTTCCCATGCAATGAACCCCATAACTAGTCTATGTGCTTTATTGGTGCTTTTAACCAAGCCTTGATGGTGAAAATAATTGGTGTAGAGAGTGAGGTGAGCCAAGAAACAAATCAACAACAAGAAACATCCCAGCAAAATACAACTCCAAATGAGACTACACTTGTGAATTGGTAAGCTAAGGATTTTTGAGGCATGAATCAATCAATTTCTCAGAGTGTGGTGGCTAACACAAGATCAAATAAGAGGAATATTGGTGAAGGGAAATCATTGGCTCCAGGTGATCCACAACATTCCATCACCCCCCAAGGTGTTAGCAAGCAAAATGCAGTTCCAAACATGTAAGGACAACCCAAGCCACCTTCTAGACCATCTCAAATGCCAGCTATTACTGCCCATGTGCAAGAAAAAAGTGTTCAAGCTAGGAGGTAGCAAAGAGATGTTTCATCCCCATTAATCATCATTAATCAGATGAAGAAGACAAATGTGAATATATCAATGTGGGAATCACTATCCATCCCAGGCCAAAGAGATCTACTACAAGCTGCCATGAAGAATTGGTCAACTTCAAATCAGCAAGTTCATATGCAAGAGAAGGTACTCACAAATGTTTCTCATCCTGAAGGGAATCATTGAGGACAGCAAGGTCAATTTGTGAATCCCCCTCCATTCTATGTTTCATTGATCACTAGAGATAAACTTGTACATAATTGCATGATTGATTCTGGGGCAAGTAGTTCTGTAATGCTCAAGCAAATAGCTGATCAGCTAGGCCTCCAATATGAAGTCATATCTAAAGGGGTGGTATAATTGGATGGGAAAACAGTAACAATAGTGGGAATAATTAATAACTTGAGCCTTACTCTACATGCATACCCCAATATTACTGTTTTGTAAGATGTGTCAATGATAGATTTTCCAGCACTCTTTGCCCTATGCTTATCAAGGGATTTCACAGCTAGAATTGGAGGTTATTTATCTACTGATTGGTCACACATGTTATTTAGAATGAGATATGGAACCAAGGCCACAATCAGGTCTGAACCTATTGCAAACTTTCACATTGAGCCTCATACTCCAAGCCCAATCAATGCCAATTGTTTAGCATTTGATCAAGAGGATTATCCAAGCATAGATGAAGCTGATAAAAAGGTTGGAAGCATCCCAGATTTAACTCTTGATGAATGGGAAAGCAAGGTGCTTTCTTTTTATCCCTACCAAGAAATAGAAGAATCTAAGCTAGGAGTCTATTACATACATGAATAAAATCAGCCTGTTCTTAGCATCACCAAACCAGACCATAAAGATGACAATGAGGTATGGCATTTATTATTTGATGGATCAAGAAGTAGACAAGGTGCAGGAGGGGGAGCTATACTTGTTTCACCTCAAGGAATTAAGTATTATTCAGCTTTTAGATTTTAGTTTGCATGTTCTAACAACACTACTGAATATGAAGCTCTGATACAAGGATTGCATTGGTCAATCAAGAGGGGTATAAAAAAATTACAAGTCTTTGGTGACAGCGAGTTGATTGTCATTCAATTTAGAGGGCAGCATGCTGCCAGGAATGATCTAGTCAAGTGTTATAAGAATAGGGTGTGGGACCTCATTGAGGATTTTGAGGGCTCTAACATCAATTCCATCCCTAGGAAAGAAAACCAAGCTACTGACAGGCTCGCAGCAGTTGAGGCAGCCTTTGATGTTGTTGAAAGTATCAAGGAAGATAAAGTATAGCCAAGTATTCATGTGATTGTAAGGCTATCAGTGCTAGACAATAATGTAAGTTATAAAGTGTTTGAAAATGATCAACAAATCATCAATTTCTTGCAAGAAGAAGCTGAGTTCTCAACCAAAAATCAGGAAAAATTAGAATAGTAGTATGGTGATCAGGAGGTACAGCTGAGAACCAACAAAATGCTAAAGGGACTTGTCACTTTGGAGTCCACTTTTAATCCTAATGATCAATTAGGAAGGAGAAGGAAAATATCCAAGTCAAGGGGGAAGATTCAGTGCCCATCTTGGTTAGAGAAGGCAAATCACTTCAAATTGGTAAAGTAGCAACCAAGAAAAAAAGGTATGAGTTTATTACAACTTTGTCAAGAGTTCCCTGATATATTTTCTTAGAGCTATAAGGATTTGAAGGGTTTCAATCCCAAGCTATCTCAACACACTATTGAATTGGATCCAAGTGCTAAACCCATCAGGAAAAAACAAAAGCCAGTCAATCCACACATGGAGCCTCTTATGAAGAAGGAATTGAATAAGTTAATAGAGGCAAGTATCATATTTCCTATCAAGCATTCAATTTGGGTTGCAAACTTGGTTCCAGTTAGAAAGAAGAGTGGAGAAATCAGATTGTGTGTATACTTTAGAGATTTGAATAGAGCATCCCTCAAGGATCATTACCCACTTCATTCTAAGGAGAAGATTTTGCAAGTTATTACTAGCTCCGAGAGGTTTTCATTGCTAGATGGTTATTCAGGGTATAATTAGATCATGGTAAAGGTGGATGATCAGTTCAAAATAGCCTTCACCACCAAATGGGGGATTTATGCATATAGAAAAATGCCATTTGGGTTGTCCAACATTGGAGCTACCTTCCAAAGGGCAATGGATATGACGTTCAAGGGATTGATCAACAAGATAATTCTAATATACTTAGATGATATCACTATTTTTTATAAAATTACAACAGATCATTTCTTTCATTTGAGACAAGTGTTCCAAAGGTGTAGAAGATTTGGGGTATCCTTGAATCCCAGAAAATGTATTTTCCTAGCTCATGAAGGAAAGCTCCTAGGCCACATTGTTTCCAAAGAGGGATTAGTAATTGTAGACACCTATAATTACGCCCAAGGAATTTAAATACTTAAATTGCGCTAATTATCCCCTTTCTCGCAAATCAACGACATATCATCAAAAAAACTCATTTTCCCTCATATCATCATTAACTAATTACACTAAGCTAATTAATTAAGTTTCCTATCCAACAAATACCCTAATTAACAGCCTTCCGTTAATAAATCACCCCTTCTACCTAGACTAATTAATTATTATTAATTAATTAGCTTTCCCTTCCATTTAACAAATAAATCAATATTTAATTGATTTAATCCCCTTTTAATAGCCTAAATCGTACTAATATTCCTCTAATTATCTTCTATAAGCTTACATCTACCTATTAGTTAATCACCTTTGATTAATTAAAACACCCCCCAACTCCCATGACTTGCTAAACATGTATTAAACTCTTCTAAAGTAAGGTTACCTTTAATAAAGCAGCCTTATCCATTCCTAATCATATTTTACCTTTATCCCACATTCATGAGAATGTGTTGAATCCTTTATCCTTTTGGCTGTATAAAGATCCCTCCACCTACCTTTTTACTTACACCTAAACTCTTTAGAGAGCAAATGCAAAGCATATAGCAAAGAGACTAAGAGCTTGCACCTTTCCCTTTTGAGAGTCCATCATCTTGAAGATTTAAGCCTCTTTCTTAAAGTGTTTGGGTCATATGGGAGGTGTCAAAAGGGTCTTGTAGGCAAACTTTGATTATCCCCACATTCCTAGGTTCTTGGAACATTAAGGACAACTATTTTGATAGTCATGGAGCTTACATAGGTCCATTCATTTATTTGTTATTAGAGAATAGAGGAGTTTATATATTTAGCATTGTTAGTTTCAAAGTTTGTAGTTATGAATGCTAGCATCTAACCCTTGTTTAATTCTTATCATGATGGTGTTTATGCTTTGTTTTAGCTAAATTGTAGAACTATTTTAGGTGGTAGTTCTTGCTTCATTTGATTTAGCATTAAGCAAAGTATACTTGCACACAGTAATTGATCCAGAGAGGGTTGAAGCAATAAAATCACTATCAATTCTAAGTCACAAGAAGGCCCTTCAAAGTTTCTTGGGAAGAATCAATTTTGTTCGAAGGTTTGTTCCAGAATTTACAGCCCTTGTCAAGCCAATAACTATGACGTTGAAGAAAAGTATGGCTTTCAAATGGATAGATGAAGGTAAGGAAAGTTTTGAGGCAATCAAGGAGGCTATCTCACAATCTCCAACTCTCATTAACCCAGATTTCTCTAAGGATTTTATCCTTTATGCATTTGGAGGTGCTGATACAGTTTCTATAATTTTAGTATAACATAACAAAGAAAATGCAGTGCAGCCAATTGCCTTCTTTAGCCTCCACACAATCATTATAATTCACTTATCAAATGTATTCACTCCCCTACTGACTATGTCAATACCATCCGGATCAAGGGAAAGGACTACACTACGGTAACAAGGCGTGCCCACCTCGTCATTCCGAAACCCTCTCTTTTGACCCCGCAAACTGGTAAATATAACATTTTATAACAACTTGAGAGGACACCTGCTAAGATCTCGATCTTAGATCTTATCAAGATATCCAATGTGCATAAGGAAATTTTGTATCAAACTCTTCAGGGGTCGGGAGTGCCTTTAGAATTCAATCCTACGTACCTTCAAGCTGCGGTGGCAAAAATTGCACCCAGTGAGCATCTCACATTCAACCATAGGGAGGTCCCTACCAAGAATCCTAAACATAATCTTCCCTTATACATTGAGGTAGTTGTCACCCGCAGGAAAATCAAATGGGTGCTTGTGGATAACAGATCTGGATTAAACATCTGCACGCTTAAATTAGTCAAACAATTGGGACATATGGAGGTAGATCTTGAGTCCCATATCATCACTATCACCACATACGAAAACACGGAAAGAGAGTCAACAGGCACCATTAAGTTGCCCATGGAGATGGGCCCCACTTGCCATCAGACAAAGTTTCACGTCCTATACTTGGAACTTCCATATATTATGCTTCTAGGCTGACCATGGATTCATGCCATGCAGGTCGTGCCATCAACATTTCATCAATGCATCAAACTGAAGCATGAGGGACATATGCTTACAATACCAAGAGATTCAGAGCCCTTTGCTCATTGTAGAGCTCTTAATAGCTTTACACGAAAGGGTACATACGCATGTCCCTCCATAGATATAGTTGTCCCTCTTCATTCTGAGGCCATGGAATCTCGAGTAGATTCAAATTCTCTTAGTTCTTACGCTCATGGGGCGTCCACTTCCACATCCCCATTTGATTCATGGGAGATGAAAATTCTAGAATATGGTTGTGGGGAGTATAATGTACAACAAGCACTCTTGGTTTCTGACCTCTCCTTATCGCCCAAGACTAGAGGTCGACCCGACTACCACTTCAGGAGACCTAGAGAGGAACACACTATTGGGTCGTTCCTACCTGGAGGCCTGTTAGCTGAGGAAAAATTACTTGATCCACCTACTACTTGGGTCCCTGAGGACACTCAACCATCTTGTTATCAAACCTTGGAATATGAAAAATCTAGCAGAATGATGTACTCCATGGGCTACAAAGGCCTAGGATGTGGTAAGAATGAACAAGGACAAAGGGAACCAGTCCCTCTCCCCCATTTCAAAAATGAAAGATATGGCATCGGGATTCGCCCTTATGGGGCACACCCTAACGATCAAGATGCGACTTGTTCAGAGCGTGAGGATGGCTCTGATTATCAAGATAGTGATATGAATTCCTATTGTAGCCAATATGAGGATATGGCCTCTATGAACCTTTTCATGAATAACAGTGTCCTAGCCATAACCCCCACTGAACCAATCCTTGACCTTGTGTACCCTTCCCTTATTGAATGGGACCAACAACATCACGTGCCACTAGATTTATTCGAGAATGATGAGGCTATTGCTGAGTTCATGGGAATAAGGGATACAATTCCCATTGGAGATGACAAGAAGGGTTTCTTTATTGACTTAGACACTTGTGCCTACTTTGGTGAGGAGGCTAAACTTCATGGTCAGCAAAATTTAAAGAAAAGTGAGGGCAAGAGTTCTAAAGAAAAGCCTCAGCAAAAATCGAAGTCCAAGTCACATAGTGAAAACCTCTTTGAGGCACTGGCTGACAAACAAATAAGAAAATCAAAGGAAAAACAAAGTGACCACGCCAAGGATGAAAATCTCGTAGAGACATCCTTGGATGAAGATCTCAACCTACCTCCTAATCCTACGCGTATGGAGGATTTATCAAAATTGTTAGTTGAAGAAACCATTGATGTTAATATTGGTACTAAAGAAGATCCCAAGATAGTAAAATTGGGAGCATCACTCTCAGCCAGAGAACAAAAGACATTCACTATACTACTGCGAGAGTTTATTGTTGTGTTCACATGGTCTTACAAAGACATGCCCGGCTTAGATCCAACTTTGGTCATGCACAACTTAGTTGTGCATGCAGACACTAAGCCTATCAAATAGAAGCTCCGAAAGATGTACCCAAGAGTGGCCTTGTTAGTTAAAGAAGAGTTGGAAAGGTTTCTTGCAGTACAGGATTCATCAGGCCAATTGATTATTTTGAATGGATATCTAACATTGTTCCTGTCCAGAAGAAACCTATCAGTATCTAAATCTGCACAGATTTTAGGGACATCAATAAATCTTGCCCTAAAGATGACTTTCTGTTGCCCAACATTGACATGATTGTTGACTCAACTGCAGGGTACAAAATGCTATCACTTATGGATGGATTTTCGGGTTATAATCAAATTAAGATCGCTGAGGAAGACCAACACAAAACAGCTTTCACAACTCTTTGGGGCACCTTCTATTATCAGGTGATGCCATTTGGCCATAAGAATGTGGGAGTAACTTATCAACGGGCCATGACAGTAATATTTCATGGTATGATTCATGACATCATGGAAGACTACATAGACGAAATCCTAGGAAAGTCCAAACCAAGAGAGGATCATCCTATCATTTTACGGTGTATCTTTGAATGCCTGTGTGAATACAAAGTCAGGATGAATCCAAAGAAGTGTGTCTTCGGTGTGCTATCTCCAGGAAACTATTAGGTCTTCATCGTGTCAAGATGAAGTATTGAGGTAGACCCTGCTAAAGTGTCTGCCATCACAAAAATGCCTCCACCTAAGAATATCAAGCAACTGCGTAGTTTACAGGGGAAAATTCAAGCCATTCGCCACTTTATCTCCCAGCTTGCAGATAAATGTCACTCATTCACTCATTTTCTTAAAAAGGACGTCGTTTTCATCTAGGGACCTAAACAACAGCAAGCCTTTGCTTTGCTTAAACAGTACCTGGCTAATCCACCTATCCTCATGCCTCCCACTCCAGGAGAACCACTTTTGCTCTATATTTCCGCTATGCAATACGCTATTGGTGCACTGCTTGCCTAATACAACCTTAGCCATAAAGAGAAAGTAGTGTACTATTTGAGTCGCACCCTCATCGCCTATGAAATTAATTATCCTCAGATTAAAAAGGCTTTCTTGGCCGTTGTTTTTACCTTTCAGAAACTTCACCATTACCTACTAAATACTAAGACCAAGCTCATATCCAAGGTTGACCCAAACAAGTATTGGTTGTCCAAACCCACCCTCACAGGTAGAATGGCTAATTGGATCATTCTACTCAGTGAGTTTGATATAGAATTTTTCCATCAAAAATCAGTTAAAGGACAAGTACTTGCTGACCAGCTAGCGGAAGCACCTTTGCAAAGCACAAAACCTTTGAGTCTGGATCTGCCAGATGCATCTTTGCTCTACATTGAAGAATTTGTCGTATGGCAGATACATTTTGATGGATCTTTTACATTTCATGGTTCAGGTGTAGGAGTGGTCCTTATTACTCCTTTGGGTGATCTTTATATTTGAATCAGGATGAATCCGCAAGTAAGGTACATGCTTTCCCTTGCTACGAAGGAACATTGTGGAATATAAACTAGCAGTTCATTGCAGGGATGAAGAAAATCAGCCATCATGTCCTAATATCACCAAGCCATGACCATAAGGTTGACAATGAGGTGATTCGACAGCTAATCATCAAATAGGTTAATGATGTAGTATAAAGTGCAAGGATGAGCTAAGCTTGTTTACCTTACAAGGAAGTTAAGTGGATTACTCTGAAGGAGTATTATATTTCAGTTTGCATTACCTTTGAGCAGATCACTTCAAGAGCACATGAAGCTTTGATACGGCAGATTGCTATTGGTCAACGAAAGATAGGTATAATATACTTACAAGTATTCCAGTGACAGGGAACAATGATATGCCATATTTAGTATAAAGGGCAGCATGCTGCCAACCATTACCTTCACAAGTGTTATAAGAATAGGGTGCCGGACATCATACAAGACATTTGAAGGCTATGGCATCAACTCCATCCCTAGAAAAGAAAATCTAAGATGTTGATAGGCTTGCAGCAGTTGGAGCAACCTTTGATTTTTTTTAGAATATCCTAAGGAAGATAAAGTGCACCCTACAACATTCATGGTAACTTGCTAAGGCTTATCAGTGCTAGAAAATAATGTGTCTTGCGCATGTGTATTGAAAGTGACCATATCAAATGATTGGTTTGTCTGCAAGAAGAAGCTGAGTTCCCCGCATAAAATCAGGAAAAGCTAGAACAACAATATGGTGATCAAGTGGTATAGCTGAGAACCAAAAAACTACCAAAAGGGCTTGTCACTTTGGATTCCATCTTTAATCCTAATGATCAATTTAGGAAAGAGAAATCAAACATCCAATTCAAGGGAGAAGATTCAGTGCCTGTTTCAGTGGGCGCAGGCAAATCACTTCAAATTGGTCATGTGACAACCAAGAAAGAAAGGTATGAGTTCATGAAAATTTTCCAAGATTTCCCCTTGCATGTATCCTTGATTGGAGGTATGAAGACTTGAGGGGTTTCAATCTCAAGCTTGCTCATTACATCACGAACTTGAATTGGATGCAAGTGCTTCAGCACTGATCAGGCAAAAACATTTATACAACGGTCAATCTTGACACATTGTTGAGCCTCTGGATGATGTGTGTTCGTACTTGTTTTCCTTGTTATATAGAGGCTTGTTTCCTATCTCGTATTGCATTGCATTCAAGTTGTATGTTGCGTGGAGTTGGTTCCACTTAGAAAGCAGAGTGGAGAAATCAGATTGTGTCGTAGACTATAGAGATTTTCATAGAGCATTCTTCCTCAAGTCGTATGCATTACCCACTTCCTTCATAAGGACTAATGATTTTGCAAGTTATCTACTGGCTCCAATATGATGACATTGCTAAATGGTTTTTCCGAACATAATCAGAGCATGGCTAGAGGTGGAAGCTCAATTCGAAAAAGCCTTCCCCTCCAAATGGGGAACATATGCATTTTTCTACATGCCACTTCCCTTGTCTACCCCTGGATTCTCCCTCTCCATCGGGGCATCCTGCCTCATCCCCATTCAAGGGATCTGCCTAAAAAAACTAGTGATCATCTTTTTCGATCATATGACTCGGCTTCCTAAAAGTGCACCCCATCGATCACTTTCGATTTGGGCATAAGTGTTCCAAAGATCCTACCAGATTTGGGGTATCCTCTGAATCCCCAGAAAATGTATTTTCCTAGCTCATGAAGGAAAGCTCCTAGGCCACATTGTTTCCAAAGAGGGATTAGTATTTGTAGACACCTATAATTACGCCCAAGCAATTTAAATACTTAAATTGCACTAATTATCCCATTTCTCGCCAATCAACGACATATCGTCAAAAGCACTCATTTTCCCTCATATCATCATTAACTAATTACACTAAGCTAATTAATTAAGTTTCCTATCCAATAAATACCCTAATTAACGACCTTCCATTAATAAATCACCCCTTCTACCTAGACTAATTAATTATTATTAATTAATTAGCTTTCCCTTCCATTTAACAAATAAATCAATATTTAATTGATTTAATCCCCTTTTAATAGCCTAAATTGTACTAATATTCCTCTAATTATCTTCTATAAGCTTACATCTACTTATTAGTTAATCACCTTTGATTAATTAAAACACCCCCCAACTCCCATGATTTGCTAAACATGTATTAAACTCTTCTAAAGTAAGGTTACCTTTAATAAATCAACCTTATTCATTCCTAATCATATTTTACCTTTACTACATTCATAAGAATGTGTTGAATCCTTTATCCTTTGGGGTATATAAAGAGCCCTCCACCTACCTTTTTACTTACACATAAACTCTTTAGAGAGCAAATGCAAAGCATATAGCAAAGAGACTAAGAGCTTGCACCTTGCCCTTTTGAGAGTCCATCATCTTGAAGAGTTAAGCCTCTTTCTTAAAGTGTTTGGGTCATATGGGAGGTGTCAAAAGGGTCTTGTATCCCAACTTTGAGTAGCCCCCATTCCTAGGTTCTTGGAACATTAAGGACAACTATTTTGATAGTCATGGGCTTACATAGGTCCATTCATTTATTTTTTATTAGAGAATAGAGGATCTTAGATATTTAGCATTGTTAGTTTCAAATTTTGTAGTTATGAATGCTAGCATCTAACCCTTGTTTAATTCTTATCATGATGGTGTTTATGCTTTGTTTTAGCTAAATTGTAGAACTATTTTAGGTGGTAGTTCTTGCTTCATTTGAGTTAGCATTAAGAAAAGTATACATGCACACAGTAATTGATCCAAAAATGGTTGAAGCAATAAAATCACTGTCATTTCTAAGTCACAAGAAGGCCCTTCAAAGTTTCTTGGGAAGAATCAATTTTTTTCGAAGGTTTGTTCCAGACTTTACAACCCTTGTCAAGCCAATAACTATGACGTTGAAGAAAATTATGGCTTTAAAATGGATAGATGAAGGTAAGGAAAGTTTTGAGGCAATCAAGGAGGCTATCTCACAAGCTCCAACTCTCATTAACCCAGATTTCTCTAAGGATTTTATCCTTTATGCATTTGGAGGTGATGATACAATTTCTGCAATTTTAGTATAACATAACAAATAAAATGCAGAGAAGCCAATTTCCTTCTTTAGCCAAAGCTTAGAGGACTATGAGGTGAAGTATTCTTTCATTGAGAAGCATGTTCTTTCATTGTTTAGGATCTTGAAGAAATTTAAGCATCTAGTTTCAAACAACAAGGTACAACTGCTGGTTTCTCATGTGGGAGTTAAGGACTTTCTCCTCAACAAAGACCTAAATGAAAAACATGTAGGGTGGATTACTCGTGTCATGGAGTATAACATTGAGATCAAAGTCACCAAGCTGGTCTGAGGAAAGGGATTGTGTGAGTAGCTGGTCTTGAGCAAATCAATGGAAGGATGTAATGGGAAGGATGTTGTTTCCGTGCTATAAGACAACCACGAACAAAGAGGTGTCCAAGAAGAGAATGGTGGTATGATCACTCCTTGTTGGACCCAAGACATAATGCACTTCTTACAAATATGCCTATACCCTCCAGAGATGAACAAAACCAAGAGAAGACACTTCAAATTGTAGGCTATTCCATATGCACTTGTTGATGGTGTCTTGTTCAAAAAGGATATAAATGGAGTGTTGTTGAGATGCATTGGGACAAATCAAATTAAGAGAATGTTAGAAGAGTTCCATGGTGGATCAGCTGGAGGTCATTTTGTTCCAAGAGTGATAGACCTCAAGATTATCAAGGCTGGCTATTGTTGGCCCAAGGTGTTTAATGATTGTTATGCATGGATCAAGAGGTGCAAAAATTGTGCATTCTTCACAGGTAAGGAAAGATTAGCAGCCCTCCCATTGTACCCAATTTCAGTTGACCAACCATTCATGCAATGGTGTTTGGAATTCATTGGAGTCATTAACACAAACTCAAGCCAAGGACACAATTGGATTCTAACATTAACAGACTACTTCACCAAATGGACTGAGGCGGTGGAACTCAAAGAGGCAAATGAATCTAGCATTCTAGACTTATATGAGGGGATAGTAACTAGATTTGGTGTACCTACCACTATAATATCAGATAATGCATTGGAATTCATAGGATCAAAGGTAACTGAATGGGCTGTTAAGAATGGGATCTATTTGAGCACTTAATCAAATTATTACCCTCAAGGTAATGGCCAAGCTGAGTCTACCAACAAGAACCTATTAAAGATCATTAAGAGGACTCTTGAAAAAAATCATAGGACTTTGCAAAATAAACTTAAATCATCCTTATGGGCTAATAGGACAACTCCTGAGAGATCCACAGGTAACTCTCCATTCAGACTTGTTTATGGAAGAGAGGAAATCTTGCCTATGTCACTTGGGTTGCCAACGTTGGAACTCATGAAGAAATTGGAATTATTGGATTTTGAACCCATGGAGCTTAGATATGTAGAATTTATGGAACTCCAAGAAATTAGAGAGCATGCAGCCCAAGCAATGGAGAAGGACCAAGCCTTGATCAAGAGAGCCTTTGATAGGAAAGCTAAGGCTAGAACCTTCCAAGTTGGATATTTAGTGTTGAAATGGGATGCATACTGAGAAAAACCAGGAAGTCATTCAAAGTTTGATGCCATTTGGAGTGGCCCCTACATGGTCACAAAATGTAAGAACAACAATGCCTTTCAATTGTCTACATTGGATGGTGAAGAACTGCAGATTCTAGTTAATGGAATCCATCTAAAGCATTGCTACTAGAAAGGAAAATCCTCACCTTGTACATATTAGCTTATATTTTCTTTCCTCCAAGTGCTTTTGCACATTTTTTTTTGTAGCTTAGCTTCACTTTTCCCTAAGTGCTTTGGCACAAGCTTTTTTGTCCCAAGGATGCATCTTTGTAGGCCATTGTCCAGATCAAGTGATTTTCTACTCTCACAATCCTCTTTCTAGAAATTTTCTAATGAGTTGAGAGTGCCAAGAAGTTAAGTTGATGACTCCATTCCCAATGGATTGCTTCAGGAAGCTGATCATTCATCCAATAGGCTGATGACCCCTCTGAGTCACCAAAATTGTTATCCAAAATAAGCCCCTTCCTTATTTTTGACTAAATTTCCTTCATTCCTTCCTTCCTTGTGCCTTATTCAAAATTTTCACTTTTTCAGGAACTCAAAATTATATAGAAATGGGTTCATCAAGTAGATAATTTTATCACCTTTCTAGAAAGGTAAAATTTTCCTTCTAACTCCTTGTATTCTGCAAGTTATGGCTCGATGAAGTTTTTGAGGGAAATTTTCCCTAGGAAGGTCTGCAACCAATCAGAATGTGCCACATGGAGGCAGAATGGCAGGTCGGTGGAGGAAATTTAGAAAAACTTCCAAGGTTCATGGCGGGGGTGCAAAGAAATTTTTTGGCCTGAAGCCCCGCAGACCAATATAAAGATGCCACATGTCCATAAGGCCAACAGGGTCAGAGGGGCAAAGTGATTTTTGGATTTTCACCAAAATAGTCAAAGGGCGCAAAGAAAAATCTTGGCCCAAAGGCCCGCAGTGAATAGGAGGGTGACACGTGGCATTGGAGGTCGGACCAATGGGGGTGTAGTTAATTTTTTTCCAAAGAATGGCGTAATGAAAAAAAATTATTTAAACCCCTGTGCCAATAAAAATGTGGCACGTGTCCTATTCTCAGTGGAGCTTAGGGGTGTGGGGGGAGTTTGAAATTTTTTCCAAAGTGTTGCAAATGGTGCAAAAGAAAAATTTGGAGTGCATGCTAGAGTGAATAGGAGGGTGACACGTGGCGGCAAAATGGCGGGTCGGCGAAGCGATTTTGGAAAATTTTCAAAAATTCAAAAAGGCGTAAACAGGCCATTTGAACCTGTGGACCAATGAGAATGTCCCACATGGCAGCGGAGTGGTAGGATGTGGATATTTTTGGGGAATTTTTTCCAAATTCAAAAAAAAGGAAAACTTTTTGGGTTTCGGCCCGCCGACCCAATTTTGGCCCCTGTTTTGCCCTAAATCTTCAGAGGGGTATATCTTTCGATCCAGATCTCATTTTTTCTGGATTTTGGTGTCATTGGAAAGCTATTGAAGTCATCTACATGATGAAATATTAATTTTTGTTTTTTGGTGGATATTATTGAGAGAAAAATGAGAAAATGCCTTTGGCATGGGAAAAGAGCAGAAATGACATTCAACCACCATTTTTAATGCAGTATGGCTTCCATTCTTCTCCAGCATGGTCAAAAATCTTGGGGAATGGAATTTTAAGGGTACCCATGCTATTTTGATGGATCTAGTCAGTGGTTGAATGATTATTTTCATTTTTCCTATGTTTCTCCTTCCTGAGCTCAGGTTTTCATTGTTAAAAGCTAGATTTGGCTCATTTGTAAAGGGTTGGACATTTTTTATGATCTACAGGCTCCCTCCTTCACCCTAGCAAGTGAATTTGTGGAATATTAGACCTCTTTTAGGACTACAACACGTTTTCTACATCCTTGGTGTTATAATGCACTGTATTTAAAAATGGAGATGACAATGCAAGTTCTGTGAATGAATTTTCAATCCTTTCTTGTGTTGTTTTCTCTATCCTGATCCTTCATTACAATTTTAGCAATTTGTGTATGATTTGTGTTGTATTTTTATAATTTGTGTCAATTTTTAGAATTATATGTTCACCCCTTCTTTGGTGTATCACCTTGTTAGTTTATTTTTATCTTATTTTCTCTCTTCTATCCTTATCTCCTTGGCAGAATTAGAGTAGGATTTTGAGTTAAACCTCTGCAAATTTCATGCATACATCTGATCAGAGGAGTAGAGGAACCAACCTTTAATATGGAGAGTTTTTTCCCATTTTTGCATGTCCCACACTTGGGGAAAAGATTCAATGTTGTGTAATCACACTGGATACCCATTATCAAACTAGAAATCTAAGAAAACATCCAGGGGTGTTGCTGATTTGCACTAACAAGTTATTGTCAATTTTGAGGTAACATACTAAAATTTTGAGTGTTTTGAGATTTTTGGTGTCTTTTGCTAATACTAAATGTGTGAAATAATGTTAAATTTCTTATTATTTTTGCTAACTTTGCATGTGTTGAGTCTTGTTTAGGGGTTTAATTTTAACGGGTTGTTGTCAATTTTGAGCTAACATATCAAAAATTTGACCTTTTTGAAGTTATTTATGTTAAAATGACGTATTTTTGACGTCACCTAAGAAAGGGAGCACATGCACCCAAACCTTGGTGCAGGCACCCAAACCTTGGCGTAGGTACCATTTTGTTGGTGCACACACCACTATATTACTATACCTTTTTCTCAGACCAACGCAAGAACCCTACCCTTAGTGCAGGCACCATTATGTTGGCACACAAACCATTATGGTACTATACCTATTGTCAGCCCAGCATAGGCACCCATTGTGCATCTCTCAGGAAGCACACATGCACTGTCATAGCTTTTATACCTTCTATTTTACTTCCCAGGTGCACACACATGTAAATGGGTGTGCATACACACTACAGGGAGTGCACACATCATTTTGTGCACGCATGTATACTTCTCATTATGTTTTTTTTTTTCATAGAGGCATGCACATGCTTAAAAGGGCACACACATTTCGAAATTGGTTCACATACACCCTGAAGGACACACACAGACATAACTATGTACATAACCTATCTTTAGGAGGCCATAAATTTTGCTCCCGAACTTGAAACAACTTAGTTTTTGTTGTGTTGGAAAGGTATTGAAGAAAAATACACAATGGAAACATAAATTTGATTTTTTTAGCTACCAAAAGTTTAAGGTTTTCATTTTTTATAAAAATACTCATTTCTAACATGTCTAAACATTTTAGAAAATTTGGTCTTTGATGTTCTAACACCTTGTAAGTTTTATTTTGAATCTAATTTTTTTTTTAGGGTGTTTTTACATGTTTAATGGTAATTTGACTTTTTTAAAAGGTTAATGAACATTACATGTTTAATAATGATATTAGAGTCATGTACACTCTTCCCTCGCACCTTTTAGGTGACCTTCGTAATAAGAAATGATCTTTTTATTTTTGAAAAATGTTTGTTATTAAAAGAATGAATTTCAAAGTTTGTTAAAAAGAAAAAATATTTCATTTGAACTAAGTGTTTTCCATTTTTGATTTCATATTTGGATTCTACACTGCGTATGCTCTTCTCTTGAATCTTAGGATGATCTTGAGAATCAGAAATGATGTTTTATCCTCTTTAGTATTTTTATTGAAATTACTAATCCATTGTGCAGGACCAAAAATGCTTGTTAGAGAAATTTGGAATTGAAACAAAATCAAACTACTAATACAGTTTCTGTGTAGGTTTCCAAAAGGTGTTCAAGTAAACCACATCAAATTAAACAAGATAAAAAGAACACCACATTCAAAACATTGTATTTTTAGGTTTGGATAAGGGTACGTCCCATCTGCTTAAAACTAGGACATAACTGCTTTGGCATAAGCCTTAAGCTACAAAAATGGGGGTGGTCCTAGGAACCCCAAAGTAGTTCATGCAAGAGGGAACCTTGTGGACAAAACAAGAAGTGCTCCGCATAACCTACTTGAATAGCTATTCCTTGTGAGTTAGCATTACTGGTTATCTGTATGGTGACCCTAGTGATAGTACATGTAGATGCACTATTTTCCCACTGTGCTTGAAGGGGGTAAAGTAAATCCGAGATACTCCCAAATTGGTCATTGTGACTTTTTGGGTAAATTGAGCTTGCTTAAGAGAAATTTGTAACACCTAGTTGAGAGAGCCACCTAGGAAGATATCTTTGTCTAGGAGCCCACTTTGACTATTTCAAAGCCAATTTTGAGTTAAGAGGTATTGTTCATCACAAAACATGTGAAGCGTTACTTTTACTTATCTTTTCACTTCCCCTAAGGCGATGCGAAACTCTGCCAAAGTGACGCTCAAATTTTTCAACCCCAATTGATCTACTTCCTTCACTTTCTTTTGACACTTTGTTGATCCAAAGAAGAGTGACTATCTTTGCATTATCAATTGATTATTTTCACCACTTTTGTGTCATTTTACGCCCATCCATGTTTGTGGCTGGGTTTTTAAACGTCTAAAGTGTGTGAAGACATTTTTATATCATTGGTAGCCTTTTTTATCTTGATACCCAAGTCAAGATTGTCATCATAGTTAGGCTTGTTTCATCAATTTGATTGTCCTTTAAACGGTTGTCTTGTTTATACCATGTCACTACAATTTTGGTATTTACATCTTGTTTCATGTAAAGTTGACCTAAATACTTATATTGTAAGGTTACATTCTATACACTTTAACAATTCCTAGGTATTCTATAGCTTTAGTTTGATTTCAATTATTACCTCGATTTTGAAAATTGTTGAGTGTTACCAGTTGTGTGTGTTATATCAATATCATCTTGATATCAATACCTGACTTTCTAGCAAAGTTTGGTTAAAATATCTTGGTGAAATTGTTGTGTCACTCATAATCATAACTGACACCTTTTGTAATATAGGTCTTGATTGAATTTGGGCTTGCTTCTAGTATACTTTATTTGGAGGTCTCGTTAACTTCTTGTTATTACTTATGCCTTATTCATTTCTTTGAACTCGACATAAGTAGGGAAATTTTGTTAATCATCATATGACACCAACTACCTTTATGAAGAAAAATTTAGGAAATACTCCACTCGATTGATTGGTTTGAAACTAAACATTGTGTGATTGTGTCTTGTTTATCACTTTTGACTTATCAATTTCAGACAATCACTTTGATCCATTGATTCTTTATCATTCATTATTCTTTGGTCATTAATTTGGCTTTGTGTTTTGAAATTGCATGATTTTTCCTTGTGTTTATCCATCTTATAATTTGTTTAGGATAATCCTTTGGATATTTGATCCTCTTGAGCTTCTTTTTTTTCCTAAGTCTATGGTCATTTTGAACATATCTTTCAAACCCTAGCAAAAACATTTCCTATCAAGAAACTTTTGCACCAATCGAACATTGGAAATATTCCCTTTGTATCCTTTATGTTGCTAAAATTTTGATCAATCCTTTGACATTTATGCCTTCATCCCTTGTTGGATTATTAGTCTTGATTCATCATGATGTATGTTTTCCTTAGCTTCCCTTTTGGAAAATCACACAAGCATCCCCATCTTTGCAAAATTTCTAGTTGGTTGTCATTATGTTGCCCAAATCAACATGAAACCTTCTTCAATTTGAAGAAGTTTGATCATACAATTTAGGTATAGACCTTTAAACCCAACACATGCCAAAATGACTGATTATCACAAGGTCCCTCATATATACGATAATAAGAAATCAAAGTTTTGGTGTACAAACCAAAAGATGCCGATCATGACCAAACCTCGTTTGGTTGTTCGTGCTAGAGAATCCATTCGGGTAACCCATTCCTCACCTTCATCTCATAGTTGGTGGTATGGTTTGGCCACTTTTGATCCAAATTATTATTTGGTTTCCCCCCACTCTTCTACTAATTCTAATCCAAACATTCCATCTTCTTCTAAGGAATCAAATCCAAATATTTCCTCTGAATCTTCTTGTGATTCAGATCCAAACTACTATTCAGATCCAAACTACTATTTGGATCCAAAATACTCTTTGGATTCATCTAATTCAACTCCTAAGTGATGGTCCTCTCCTTCTTTGTAAGACCTCTATTATCAATCACCTAAATAATGTTATCCTCCTCTAAAGATTTTTGTCACCACATATTATCTTCATCATTCATCTAATTCGACTCCTATTCCACGGTCCTCCCTTTCTTTGTAGGACCCCTTTTATTAGTCACCTCAACGACATATTCTTCCTTTGAAGATATGTGTGACTCTATATCCCTCCAATAAATAATCTAATACAATTCTTGAAACGTGGTCCTCTCTTTCTTTACATGACCATTTTTATTATTCATCCAGTATGATTCTTGAATCACGGTCCTCCCCTTCTTCACAGGCCCTTCTTCATAAATCACCCCATGAATTATTCCTTCTTTTAAGATTCACATGACTTAAAGTTCTTCTATTCAAACATCTAAATAGACCCATGTGTCACATTCTAAAAACTTTGGACTTAAACCTACTAGTTTACAGATGATATACCATCATATAGGTAGGTCCACACCACTGTCTTCTACTCCTAAGACATCTATCTACACATATTCTTCATTCCCGGGGTCATCTTCTTCTATCAATAATCATCAAACATCTTCTAAGTCTTCTATACCAATTGAACCTCTTTCATCCAATCAACCCCCTAGTGGTCAATCAACAACTCATATTGATTGATCTCTTTCAGAATGAAGAAAAAATCAGGGCCTTTATAGGGGCACATGAAAATTTCTCTTTAACAAATTACAAGAAATGATTCTCTTTAGACTTTGATGTGTCCACATATGGTGAGGAAAAGGTTGATTCCTTTCATTAAGAAAAAAAGGAAGATCCTCAGATCATGTAACATGACCCTCCCTTATTCTTTCATCTTCACATTCTTCATTATGTGATGAAAATCCTTGGTCTTGTATTGATCCATGTCATATCTTCTCATCACCCAATCACTATTTTTCTATCATAATTCCTCAATCAAAATATCTTATGGGGTCAACACTAAGTAGCCCTTCATCTTCGTCTAGGTGTGGGTCACCTACTAGTATCCCTTCCTCTGTTATTTCTGGTCCATTTTTAAGTAGTCCATTATCTTCTATTCTTGGGGCATGTTTAACTAGTCCCTTTTATTCTATGTATGGATCACCCCCAAGTAGCCCATCATCTTCTATTCTTAGGCCACATCCTAGTAACCCATCAGCATACATCTATGAGTCACGTCCTTGTATCCCTTCTTCTTCTATTCTTAGTCCACATCATAGTAGCCTTTTTCTTCTATCTATGGGTCACATCCTAGTAGCCCTTATTCCTCTATATTTTGGCCACATCCAAGTAGCCTTCCATCTTCTATATGTGGCTCGGCCCCTGGTAGCCCATCTTCTTCAATTCTTGGATCATATCCTTTTCGTCCATCACATTCTCCTTTAACAAATTATTTTTGTAACCCATCATCATTTATCATATCAATTCTAAACATCCACATTCTTCTCCCACTTCCCAGGATCAGAAAATTCAAGCATTAGCTTATAATAAACCTAGACAAGATTTTTGCCAAGCTAAGACCAAAACAACGAAGAGCTTCAAAACTCCCAACAACTCAAACGATTATAAAATTAAAAATAAAACGTGGTTCAAGAATGCACACCAACATACCCATCAAGTATGGTGCAAATTGAAAAAACCTATGGATAGGTAACTTAAAATCCCACATACGAAACCCATGTTTCAAAAAAATCACAGTCATTTGTTGAGTGTGAACTCACCATGATCATCAAGATCGGGGATAATATCACTCTTGATAAACAAACACATTTAGTCTCCCTTATTAAGGAATTCACACACATTATTGTTGGATCCTATCATGCAGAGTGACATTATTGGTCCTAACTTGCAAAAAAATGTAAAAATCATAAAACAGTTCAAAAATACAAAAAATGAGAAAACATTAAAACATTACAACAATAAAATCAAAGGTACAAATATTAAACATTATAATCAGGTATTACATACGCATGGATGTTCTTTCCTCCCTTTCTTTCATATTCCTCTACAATTCATCCACCACTTTTATCCCTTTGATGTTATTTTGGTTACCTTATTTACACACATTTTGTGACATTTATCTCTATTGTATCTGTTTGACCTTGGTCTTTCATAACCTTGGTAAATTAAAAAATGACTAACCTTTTATAGATCCTATCACAATTCTCATCTAATAAAGTTATTGTGAATAACTTCTGGGTGTATTTGTTGACACTATCCAATGTCGTCATCACAATCACTTCCACATCCTTCCATGAAGCCATCAGTTGTTCTTAACCCCTTGTCAAACATGAGAGATAAAATAAGTTTTCAGAAAGAAAAAGAATCAAAATCAATCAATCAAAAAGTAAAACTATAACCAAAAGTAAATTGATATATAAATTTCTCTTGGGGTATTTCCAATAATCTCTACCAGGCCTATGGACGCCGGAATGGTAACAGAGAAATGTTGTGATTAGAATTAAATGCATCTCCATCGGGGCTATGGATGCCTCGCTGGTAGTGGAGTAATGTACGACTCTCCTTTCACAATCCATTCACAAATCACCTTTCAAACTAAATCATTCCTACACATTGGCTAGTGTCTTCACTTGTTCTCTATCAACTCTTTCCTTCAAGAGGTAATTAAATTCCACGTGCACACACGGGATCTCGATGAGTAAAACGGGATTAGTATGTTACCAAGTGTTACTTTTTTGAACTTTTTCAAAAAAATTCTTTAGCAAATGTCTTGTCTCATGATTTGTGCCTTGGGCTAGCCAATTTTTCATTGACCTCCCTCTAAATCTTTTCATAACATGCTCTACTCTTCAAAAAAAAATTAGAACATCCATGTGTATAGGATGGCCTTTTATTATGTTTTTGGACACCTTTTTCCCCCTTTAATAAATCAATATTCTCCTTCCTTTATATCATGTTCTTTTAGGTGAACTTATGCTCGGGGAATCCTTGTTTCTTCCTAGCACTTCATTAGTTTACGTTCATCATCACATTGAACCTATCCATAATGGCCTTAGGTCCCACTTCTACCCATGAATATTTTTCCTTTGAATACTCCCACCTAATCGTTGGGGCATTTTTCACATATTCACCTTTCTCGTACACACATGGCCTTTTCCCCTTGTGCATACCATCTATCACTAGGGACATCCATGTTTCTTGGTTTCCTGTACATAGCTTTAGAAAATTGTCAGAAAATACAAAAACATTTAAAATTTTAGAAAAAAAAAAAATTCAAATATGTTTCAAGAAAAATAAAAAACATTATAAATCATCCTATAAAACATCACTCTTTGGTTCTTGAACCTAAGCTTGTGTGTGACTCATGGATCATATTGATCTACCTCCAGTAACAAAGTTGGTTTTCCTACTATGTTTGTACTCTGGGGCACAATGAGTTGCTTGGTACTATTTCATAGTGCATGATTGCTTTTCATAGGACCCAAGTGCCCTCCATTATTCCCATTACATGTATCCTTTCTTGGGGTACCATCTTTTAACCACTATCGTTCATTCACACAAGTCAGAATCAAATCTTGATAACAAAAACATTAAATTATGTTTATCTATTAGATTAGATTATTTAATTTCTCGTATTGCATTCCATTATGTATGTTGAAAGGAGTTAGGCATCTTTTACTTTCTCGTATTGCATTGCATTTTGTATGTTGCATGGAGTTGGTGTTTTCAGCAATGGACAATTACTCGTAGTATGGCTTTTCATTTCATTCTTCTTATATTTCTAATAAGGACCGATGACATAGATCTTTAGTAATATGATGACAATAAAGTTGTTTCAATACACTAGATGAAATCTTGCTCTCTTTTTTTCATTTTCATTCCTCTTCTACATCATTCTCCTATCAACACTATTCTTCTTTTTCAGCTAGGCATCTTACTTCTACTCATTCTTCTATCCTTTCTCTCACATTCTTCAATCGTCGATCACATTCTTTCATCACCCTATCGACACTCGAGGGGACATCTCTCACTTTTACTAATTTTTATTATATTCTTTCAAAGTTTATTTGTCTACTATATTTAAAGTGGTGTCACTTATGCCACCCCAAATGGGGGAAAATATAGACACCTATAATTTAGCTTGAGCAATTTAAATACTTAAACTTCACTAATTATACCATTTCCTACAAATTGATGACATATCATCAATATAGCACATTTCCACTTATATCACCATTAATTAGCTACATCATGCTAGTTAATTAACCCTTCTATCCACCAAATATACCAATTAACATTACGTTAATCAGCTCCCCTTTCTATCTAAAGTAATTAATTATTTCTAATTAATTAACCTCCCCTTTCTATCTACATTAATTAATTATTTCTAATTAATTAATACCCCTTTCTATGTAGATTAATTAATTATTCTTCATTAATTAATTATCTCTTCTATTTAATCAATAAATCATCATTTATTTGATTAAAATCCCTCTCATAGTCCAAATCATGTTGATTATTCCTCTAAAAAGCTTCTATAATCTTGTACACCTATTAATTAATCACTTTGATTAATTAATAAAGCCCCCTCAAACCCCATGGGTCACTAAAGGACAAACTAAACTCTCCTAAGGTTGACTCAACCCTTTCTAAACCTCCCTTATCCACAACTAACCAAACCTCTCCATTTATCCCACATGAAGAAGGATGTAGAGATTATTCTATCCATTGGGCTATATAAAGAGCCCTCCTCCTACCTTTACACATAAACCTATTCCTTGAGAAACAAAAGTGAAGCATATATGAAATACACAATAGGAATTTTTTCATCTTGGATCATTCTTCATTGGAGAAGCTAGCTACTTTCATTTATTGTATTCATCCATCCAAGTTTTGAATTCATATAGGGATATGTCAAATTGTCTTGTAGCCATGGATTGACAAGAATCCATTCTTGAAAACCTTGGGATTAAAACATACAATCAAACCTTTGATTGCTAAGGATCTAAATATGTTCTTTTCATTTGATTAGCATTCAATAGAGATAGATATTAATGGATTAATATGTTATCTTGAATATTTGTTCATGTTCTAATGCAATGATGTTAGTAGATTAGTCTTTTTTAAGCTCTAAGCATGATGGTGCATTGAATTTCATTTAGGTTTTTAGGACTACTAGGTGTTAGTTCAAACTCTTTTTGTATTACTAACAAATACATGTACACACTGATTTAGTTCATTTTTTGTAAATATGTATAGAGGATTGAATATAGATCATAGATTCACATTTAGATATACTTTACACGTTACCTAAGGCTGATATTTATCTGTATTTACACAAAATTCCTAGGAAACGGTGTCAGAGTGGTGTTGGTACCCAAATCGGTTCTCTTTTTGAAGTCGAGAAACATCAACAGGTTGAGCAGGATGCTTAGAGAAAGATAGATTAGAATTTAAGTCATTTTGTAGCTAAGGAAGGATTTAACTGAATCTTTGTCACTTGAGTTTGGAAAAATTTAGATAACACCATGATAAGGGTTTGACCTACCCTACTACTTTAGGTGATGTCTTCGACCAGGGTGAGAGAACCCATTTTGTAACCTATATTTCTAGGGGAAAATAATGGATCAACAATAATTGAATCTCCTTTTTACAGAATTCAAGAAATAACTTTCACAAGACATGGTCAATGCAACATAATCTAACTGTCATGAGTTGTCACCCTAAAAAATGCAGATGTCTCCTAAACAAGGTTCAAGTTACTAGAGACAACAATAAAACCATCTTTCTTGTGCATATTTTGAGTAAAGGATGGATAAATTTAATAAATCTTCTTAGCATTTATGGATACACAGTACAAACAGGGGTGGTTCTTGTAAGATTTATTGGTTTTGGATGTAATGTTTTGGGGAATTAAGCAAGATAAAGTTTATTATACCAAATTTATGGGAACTTTTAACAAAGGCTGGAAGATTTACCAAACAATATGATGAAAACACTTCAAATAAAAAAAAATGAAACTTCAACCAGAAGATGTGCATCCATAGAATCCCAAAGATACACAGTTTCACACATTATTTGAGAATTTAAACATAAAATCTCAATTAAACATCAAGAATCCTTGATCTATCACGCCTAAGATACACTCATAGATTAACAAACAAAATTTATCAACAAAATAGAAGTAAAGTGAATTTAAATATGTTTATTGCACAATGAAATGAAATATATTCTCACATCAAAATTGTAATTACCACAATACTACCATAAAGATAAAATCTTGTGTGATTCAAAGTAATTCCTAATATTAGATTGCAACAGGAACACAAATAGATAATTGAAACATTTGAACTTAAAAGTAGACACAACAATGCTCATGATTAACACGATTAACTCAGGGCTCATCAAATTGATCAGCAAGGGAAATTTTTATTTACAGTTTCAATGTTTTTCAATGGGTGTACACTCATAACCATCTTGACATGATTTGATTTGAAGGCTAAGGAAACTAACAGGTGTCTAAGAAAATTCTTGAAAAAAATGGTTTCTCTTAGTTTACGCCTTTCCCTAAACAATTCCATAAATTTTTAACCCCTCCTTTATGTGAATGTATTCTCATCACATTTATACAATTTCACTCACTCACTTATCCTCTGTTTCCCCCCAAAAAACATGAATCTCAAAGATAATATTCTTCTCTATTTTCCCAAGTGGAAAACTTGTGAGCAATTCATGTTTTTACTTCCATCAGATATGATTGGGACACCATGTCACTACCATTTAAGAGTTATATTAATCATCTCTTTCCTTTTGGCGTGTAAGAAATCCTCTTCTAATAATCCCCAGATGTTTCCATATGGCTTGATGTCACATGCAATCCTTTTCACATTTTGAAAATCTACCTGGAGAAACACATACTTGTGTTCATTCCTTTTTAGAACTGAATTTCTTTGCGTGGATTATATCACATCAATAAAACACCTTATATTACACAATGCCAATATTTCTCAAATATATTCCCTTCATGTGAGCTGAGAAAAAATGTTCTTTCACCTGATGGCAGTGATTTTACTTGAATCAACCTATATGTACTATCCTCATTATAAATTCAATTCAAGTTTCTCACCAATATGCATCCCTTTTTCAACCTTGAAACTAAAGAATTTTTTAGATATTTTATCAGTACAATGGCGAGTGTGGTTATATCAAACAGTTTGAAAGAGATTTATTTTGAATATTTAAACCAAATCTTCGACCTTCATGGCTCAGATGAAGCCTTTTTCAGTGATTTGTTTGATATTTCATACCCAGGGGATACTAAAGGGCCCCTAACATATTGGCAAGTTTGGCTCTCACTCCTCCTGAGATTGATCAAGATCAATCTTGTATTCTCATCCTTCCAATCCTTATACCACCATAATTTTCAGTGGGAACATCAGAAAATTCTAGAAGATTTGAAGAAATTATGGATCGAAAGGAGGCCTACTATGATAGGGGAGACTTAGTATAGGTATCCCTCCCTGTGTGATGAAAAATTTGAGTTGATGGAGATTCCAAAGGATTCCTACATGTTATATGACAAGTATTCTATTGGTAATGTGCTTGTCATTTCTCATAAAATAGATGAACTGGAGTGGAGAATAATTTATATGGAAAAATGTCAAGAATGACCTGTGTCATCACAACAATCCACCACACCAGCACATTCTTCAAGAAAGAAGAGGAGGGAATCAAGCTCCCAACTCCAAATTATCATCTGTGATGAGGAGGAAGCATGTCCTTCATCTCCACATCATTCCAAAACATCATTATCCGCCACCCAAGAGGCTAAGGGAAAGTCCAATTTTCAACCTTCCATTCATTCAATGCGACAAGATTCTCTAATGGAGCAAACATTATCAGGACCTCTGCATGTCCCTCTGCCAAGAGAGCATCCTCCTTTCACAAGGATTCACCGAAGTGAATCTAGCTCAACATACCTTGTTCCATCAAGTACCCGAGATACATTGCTTGCTCTTCCAAATACTCGATATTTTCCTACTCTGTCTACTCCTGATAAGTATATTCCTCACATTGGGAAAGTTAAGATGTCATTTTTCATGGGTGGTTTAGATATTTTGTACTAGGTATCTTCTTATCAGAAAAAATCAAGTTGGAGAATATAATGGATGGTCCTAGAATGAACCTTGAGTCATTGATGGATATGGGGATGTCCCAGAATCTGGCGGGGTCATTCATATTTTTTTATATAACATAGTGATCAAATGAGTTCATGTCGAGGAAGTATAAGTTATTGAACAATATCCCTCCACTTGGAGGATATTGTAAAGTGGGAGTAAAGGATAACTGATAATTGTTTCTCTTCTTGTGTCCATACATCAAAATGTGTATAGAAATTTCTTTATCATGGGATGGGGCCCCTATAGAACCCCAATTTTGATTGATGTCTTAAACTACTTCTTTATCTTCCATTATATGATCATGTATGGTGTTTTAAAATTCAAAGTTTGCATGTTCAGATCACCCTGCACTGGTCCATATTTTGTTTGTGTTGTCAACGATTTGATTGTAACTATGTGATTCCACTAGTTTTATCAATGGCTCCCTTGATTTTTTTAACCCAATTCCTCTCTAAATTCATTTAAGAGTCTCAACTCTAAGTTTTAACCACACCTTCAACTACATGCCTCGGGACCTGTTGATAGACACCCTTGGTGGATAGAGCCACCAGAGTCGTGGGAATCCTTAGGTTGGTGGGACATGCATCCTAAGGAGACCTCTAGATATTAAATAAGTTGGCTCTTCTCTATGGTGGGAGATAGGGGTTACAAAAATTGGAAATTAAAAACATAAAATAAACTAAGGTGATGCACCTAAAATAGTACACTAGGAAGCCAACCGATTACAAAATCATCTCAAACTACTTAAGAACAACACCAAATATTGCAACAACACCCAAAGATGCATAGTTTCTGAATGAAAATAAAGGTGATTAGAGAAAATAAAGATATGCAAATGATGAACCGGAAACACCACAAAACATATATATTACACCAATGGTTGTGCACAATATTACATTAGAAAGAGGAAAGATTTACGTTACAAAGCCCAGGCAGAAGGTTGGAGTTTCAAGATATACTTTTTCTAACAAAAGAGAAGCTTGGCGACAGAGAGGAAAATATTAATACTCCTGGAACCTAACTAAAATTATCCTCCCTCCTTTTTTAAAATTAAATTCCTTCTTTAACTTCGATTTCAATTTATAGGGTGAGGAGGAGGTAAGAAACAACTTTCAAACTCCCTCCCATTTGCCCCTTAATTATGATAAATGATATGAAGTGATAGAAAAATATTTCCTAAAATCTTTCTGATGATTTGACCCCTTCAAAAAAGTAAGAGCCATGCCTATTTAATGCATCTAAATTATCCCACAACCGACTTCCTTGAGATGGACTCACCTTTTGAGAAGAAACTCATCCGATTATTTATTACATAACCAGATATTTCGACCCTTTATGCATTGGTTCCCGGCCTCTTGATTCAAACGGCACATATTTATTAATAAAATGACCATTCACCTTAGATCTTTTGAAAAATTATTCGAGCATTAAATCTTACAGATAAGACCCTAAATCACTTGTACATGGTGGATGGCTTATCATCTTTATGGCATGCTTTGAATATGGAGTCCATTTATTGCAAGATCCACATGGAAGGCCTGCACATCCTTAAGAATCTTCTTTTCTTTAAGGCTCTAGGGAAAGCGCTAGGTGGACACTTAGCACCGTCCACGGGCTCACTTTCTTACTCTTTTGTTGGCTCTACGTGTTAGTCCTATGGGAGTTTGATACCTTTTCCCCCCCTTTGATTTCTGAAGTTGTACCTGCTTGACACTTGGTAGTGTCCAAAAGCCATTTGATTCTATTTATAATTTGGTTAAGTAACCTCTCTCTTAGCAAAGATTTAGCTTTAAATGGGTTTCTCTTATCCATAAAAATTTAAATAATAGTTTGGTGACTCACTGGGACCATTTAGCTTGCTAAATGAAAAGAACCCACGATCTTCCGCTATTAAATTGGTCTGGTACCCTGTTTCGAAGCTACTCCAAATTGGAGCCTATGGTACTTAAAGATTTCTGTGGAGTATTCATAATTGCCACTTGATTCTATCTCCTTCTTACTCTCATATTAAAAGTCAGTAAGCTTTTATTTTTTGTGAGAGTAAAAAATTGAAAAGGGTGGTCAATGACAACCTTTGGCTGATTTTAATTGCTCTATATTTTCTCATAGTGAATTTTGTAACCGCCTCAGTTTTACTGTTGATTCTCAATCAAGTCAGAGTCTTCATCAGATCTAGTTCCTTCCTAATAGAGTAATATAAGTGCGTTCTTATACAAAGACAAAAACATACATGTCTCAAATGATTCATGTAGTGTGTACCTAAGCACTTATTCTGCTGAAAGAAAATCTACTCCTACTCCCAGTCTAACTGGCTTAATGCATGCTAAACAAAACCTAAAATAGAGAAGGAAAAATAGCTTCCCTTCTTTATAAAATGTGGCCATGAAATCAATTTGGCTAGTGACATGACCTGTAGTAAGAGTGAAAAATTAACTTTCACTCTTTTACAAACGATATCAGTGAACAGTATGAACATTTCCTCTTGTTCATCCTGTGGCTGGAGGTGTTGCAACTGACCCTCAAGGTCTTGAAGATCATCCTCATGTTCTAAAATGAACATGATCGGTGCTGAAAAATTGTTTGATGATAAGTAGCCTAAGGCGGGCTTGACCCTACCTTCTTCTTACGTCTGTCATTCTGGCTTTTATCTTTTGGATTGAGGGTCGCTTGAGGGTCTCTCTGATGGGTGTCATCCCTATCTTCTCCTTCTCCATTTTTAGTAGCTTCGCCTATGAATCCAAGCTCTTCGATTGAAAGATAAAATCTCTCAATAATAATTTCCTCCAGAATCCTAGGATTAATCCAAGGGGAGCTGTTGTGAAAATAAGGTTACCTTTGTTGTGGAGTCGATGATGCGGTGAAGATTTTTATTTTCATAAGCCATTCCTCATCAAGCCATCCCCCCAACCTCTAATAAGCAATCAAGCTTATCTTCTTCCTCCTCTGTCAAAGCTTTATGTTTTGATGTGATGGGTTTTAAATCTGTAAATTCTCATCATATGTGGCATCATTTTATAGAATGAAGCTCATTTATAAGGATATTTTCAGGGGAGCTTCTTTATGGGGAGGACAAACAGAGGCAAATTCTACAACTTTTTTCTTCTCAGCTAGTGACACGGACTTCCCAATCTCATATCACTTCTCACCATATGCTCCTATTCTTTTGGATTTAGAGCCATTACTTGCTGGTGTAAGAGGTATAGCTGCTTGATAGTGGTAGTTCAGAAATTGTGGTTTGGAGATGAACACAGGAAGTATCCCTTGGTGGTAATGGAGTCATGATAGCATGCTTTCACCATTAGAGTGTTTATTCCCTACACCTAGAAAACCCGTTGTTAAGCATATAGTCCTTGAATGATTAAACCTTTCTTAAATCTTCCTAAATTACCACTAACACTTTCCTAATTCCCCAAAATCACCTATGGATGCTTAAGATATTTCATAAAATCTCCTAGAGGGTTCTTGATTAGCTCCTGAGTTGCCAAAATAAATAGCATGAAAAAACTTTAAAAATTTTGAAGCATGTCAACTAAGCCCTTAATTGAAAACAAGAATTTTAAGTCATTGTGCATCCTTCATATGGCTATCCTATTATTAATTCAAACTTTACCTTGACTCAAAATAAATTCCTAATAATATCATTCAGTGTGTTTTAGTGTGCATGGAATAGTGTTTAAGGTGATTGATCAACTCATTTAGTATTGATGAGAGACTACTTCCGTCGAAGGTCTAAAAATGCCATTTTGGCCATTTTGTAGCTAGTTGAACACCCTCTGGAAGTGTTTATAGAAAATATAAATAATATGAGGGTGATTTTAGAGACAATTTCAGATGTTTAAGTAAATTTAGGAAAGTTTAGGAAATAAAATCTTATTCATGAGTAATGTGTTTAAGGGTTTTTAGATGCAAGAAATAAAAGATAAAATGGTTAAATCTGACTTCTCTAGATGATTCCAGGAGTTCCACAAAGATTTGTGATAAAAAAGGGCATTGGAAATATATTATAATACTCTACAAGGTAGAATAATTAATATTTATTTAAGACTCAAATACTTCTTGAGATACATCAAAACTTTGCAACTTCCCCTACCAGTTAAAAAATGAAATACAACCCAAATTTCGAGTTGTAAGTAAAATTATGTTTTTCAAATAGTTTCATTTATCATAACATTTGATTTGTAGTGTTTATGTGAAGTATGGAGGTCAATAAAATGTACTTCATCATCAAATTTCATTCAAGGATGCATCCCCTATCTGGAGGAGGAAACCCATTTCCTTGAGGAGAAACTTGAAAAAAAAGGTGTCCAGGTACCTTGAGCATGCTTCCACCTAGGTGTCATCTTGGTTAAAAAATTTAATTGTGAAGGATTCATCATGTTAAAAGGTTAAATTTAGAGCTCGAGAAGTGACTTTATGATCATCATATCTCGACACTATCATTATACCCAAATCTCTCCAAATAATACACTAACATGAGTTAGTCATGCTACTAAGGTATCTAGGACCATCATATGTGAAATATTAAGGAATCATCTATCTCCATCAGAGACTTGTGAGAAAATATGTGTATGAAAAACATGAATTTTATTCCATGAAAGGATGATTTTAGAGTCGTGAAAGATGAGGGAATGATCTTCATATGGAGCACCCTATTTCCAAGAATGACAAATCATCTCAGTCACTTGATGCAATTGAATTTGTGTACTATTTTTAAAAACTCATTCAAAACCTAGTAGTTTGATCACACCTTAAGGAGAATGCACATTGCAATCACCTCATTTTGGTCTTAGGACATGAATCCCATTCAAGGAGCATTACTCTACCAAGAAATTGAGGATCTCGTTTTATTAAGAAGTAGACAAACATCATAGAGTTGATTTATGGTCACTAAAGAGAATTGTGGGCTAAATTTTAAAATACAATCTAGAAGGTCAAAAAACCTAAAAATTTACTATATGATTTCTCAAAACAAAGACCAAATACAATATATATGCCCTGAAAGAATTAGGTTCTTGTTGAAATCCTGAAAATGAGTAAGTACTGGCCAAATTGGATTTTGAAAAACTATTTTCTAGATTATAACAATTGGTGCTATGAGACCACTTCCATCAGGTGCAGAGTGAACATAATTTCTTAGAATTACTCAAATAAATGTTAAGCATAAGAAATAATAAAAGTATAAAGTAATAATCAAATTACTTTTATTATTGCTTTATAATTTTATTATTTCTTATGCTTAACATTTATTTTAGTAAATATACCCCCTTATAAAAATAAAAAACTAGAAACACGTACACATTTTAAATATACTAAAACACATACGAATTATAGGCTTGGTAATTTCCAAACCTACCAAAACATAACCCATGCATGTTATTTCAAAATGCATCCACATTTTAGCTAATTTGGGATTTTTTTCCACTTTTTGGCCACCTAGATTGGTGTACATACCTGCAAGCACAAGAATAAGATGATCAACAATCTCTATGTTATGAATGTATTTTTCATGAGTACACCATGTTCATGGAGCTTTCTGATTCATCCCAGCTTGCAAAACTCAGAAGGGGAGGAGGAATAAATGTTAAATGAAGAGGAACACAAGGAGGATGAGACCCAAGGGGAGTGTATTACAAAGCTTGACAATGAAGAGGATGATTTTTTATTAGACTTAGAAGATTACAATGGTGAAGAGGATCCCATTGAAATAAATAATTTTTTAGTTCTACCATTTATCTTCCAATCCAAAAAAACCCTCTATAGAAAACTCCCAAGAATCGGCCATGGAGGAGAACATCATAGAATAACTAACTACCCAACTTGGCCTACATGAGGAAGGATTAGAGGAGTTTGATCTTTTAAACTCCATGAATGAGGAAAAGGAGAAAGATGAGGACACCACTACCAAATCAAAATTCATCATGGATGGTGATTATGGGTTTTTACACTTCTTGTTTGAAGAATAAAAATCACAATGCAAGTGTGGGAACTAGGATGTTTATGCAAGAACAATAAGAATAGAGCAAAAACCAGTTTACAGTCACCCAAGGAAAGGAAGAAAGTGCTCCTTGTAGCTCCATTCATGGGGTTACATCCAAAAAAGATGGGTGAACTTCAAGTACCATCCCGTGACAAATTATATATTTGGATAATCTAGAGAAAAAGTAGGATTTGTAACCAGTCATGCTCAATTCAGAGCATGAGGATGATCTTCAACATCCAAAAGGTCATCCAAAACACCTCCAAAAAAATGTAGAACAATCAGAGGAGGTATTCACCATTTTTATAGCTAATAATTTGATTAAATTGGGAGTACAAAGCATGCTTTCATTCCCACCATGTTATTTTGTTGCCAAACAGATCACATGGCCACCTTTTGTGAGGAAAGGACGTTATTTCTCATAACCTGTTGTAGGTTTTGTTTAGCTTCTCTTCCTCTAGTTAGAGTATAGTAGGTAGTTTTTTTTTCAAAATAATAAGTGTTTGTGCACACTCTACATGTCTCCATTTAGGGCATAAATGATTTTCCATTTTGTATATAGCTTTTGTTGTGTTTTTTTGTTGTTGCATGGTCCATTGGAGGAATAATATTTTGTGATTGAAAAGTATAATGTTTGCAATAGTTTTCCGTGAGTGTCCATTCAATCCCAACAGATTAGTTGTAGAGGGAACAAGATGATATTTTAGGTTCAAAACAATTTTCCATTGTCATAAAAACTCAATTTATACTTTTTTTATAATTCGATAGTCAATTCAGACTTCATATCAGTTCCAAGTTCATACAGTACTTCAAGCAGATTTAGGGGTGTTTTCTTAAAGTTTTAGATCACTTCAAAATTATCAAGATGAATCCATTCCCAATGGATTCATCAAGGCCATTGATCATTCAATATATAAGTAATATTACCCTGTGAGTCGCCAAATTGTTATCCAGTTCCCCCTCGAGGCAAAATTGGACAACTTAGAAAAACATGGACTTGGGCAATTGGTGGAGTTTAAATACAGAAGAATCTAGAAAATCAGATGAGCCACACAATAGAATTATTTCATTTTATCTAGATAAAAAATAAAAAATGGATATATTTTGTGAAAAAGAATATTTCAACAAGTAACTTCACCGGAAACTCTGTATAGAGGACCAAAATAAGCCCTCAAAGGCTAAAATTTTACTAAAACTGATAAATTTTCACTATTGATAGGATAATATCATCACCATAACATGTCCCACATCTTCATTACATAGCTAATTCATCTAAAAATTCATCAAAACTTCACTCAAGTTCTATAACACTCACCTTGTAATTTCTTATTCAATTCCTTACTTTCTCTAGCTATTGCTTAGAATGTCAATCTTGGACATTTGGATTATTTTGTACTCCTTTAAATTTCTCCCATATTATAACAATCAAATAACTATTATAATAACCACAAAAATTATTTCACACAACCCAAATGGAAATAATACTCTCATTTTCCTAATACTACTTTTTTGTGCTTCAAAGAACTAACAATCTGCAAAAAAATTATGACATTCATATTTCATTGTATGGGGTCTAAATAACTAAACCCTTAAAACCCCACTTGAATTTTTTATGAAAATTATCAATTCCAAATTTTAGGTCTTAAATCATAAAAAAATAGGAGATATACACATTTTATAAGACAGACATTTTGTCAAATAATTTGTGTGCAACCTAATTCCAGTAAAGGAAACACACCATAACTCAAAAAATACACAACATCAAGGAAACATACTGAAAAACCATCTTAAAAATATTTTAATCCTTATATGGTAAAAATATTAGGTCATTTTGATTTAAAATGAAAATGTTATGATAATTTTTATGAGATAGATCATTAGCTTGCACACATAGTTTATGCATTCCTTGTATGCCAAAATAAAGCATTTGATCACAACAATAAAATAATATAAATTCATGAAACTGCTCATAAATATTAATAAAATGGATTCAAATAAGCATTATAACAAGGAATCACCACTCCTTAACTTAAACCACATAACTAACTTTAGAAACCAAGAGAAACACATCAAAACCTGAGTTTTTACATTCATATGTGATTGTATTTCTTTAAAAATTATTATTCTAATCCTATCCAATATTATTCTCATCCTCTTACTCGAGGATTATGATTCAAAAACTCAATAATTATCTTCCTAAACTTGAATACCTACTTGCATGTAACTCCCACTTACACATACTATCTAACTTACAAGTTTCATGATGACTCCTAGCTCCCATCTAGTGACATTTCAACTTTCATACATGTTATGAAAACATTTTACATAACCATGACTCCTATACACACACATGATGACTGACTAATCATAGCATGAATTTACTATACTCTTACAAAACCTCACAAAACGTTTAGTAATATTTGATATGCCTTCATAATTTTTGACGGAAAAATCCCTCATTTGAATTTCAATCCATTCACTCTCAACTCTCTCTCACACATAACTCCACACACCTATTTGATCATATTTTAGAAAAAATTACATTTGAAATGACTCCATATGATGCTCCTACATCATACTCCTAGGGTGGAGAAATTTTTTTCGTACACTTTGTTTGTTTCTTGTACATGTTTCCATCTTCATATTTGGTCCTTTGTCTTCTTCCTTTGCTCCAACTATTCTTGCATTCTTCATGACCACCTAGGTATCATTTAGTTTTGATTGGTCTTCCATTTTCTCTCACTTTTCTTTTTTTCCTCTTGATGTCCATCATTATCTTCACATTCAAAAAAAATTCATTCTTTACATCTGCATTCAAAAGAACAATAACAAAAAAATGCATACTTATTCTAATTTGATTTGCTACTCCATACTTATAGAAGTAATCTCCATCTCTGTATAGTTTATTACCATCATGTTCTCATTATTTTTCTTGTCATGGATTTAATTTGTTTTTCCTCTTGTTTTCTTACTCTCATTCTCCATTACACTATGTTACTCCTCTTTGCTTGGACTGATTTCAGTCTTTGTTTCACATGATTATTATCCATATACGACCTGTTCTAAGGATCCTATTTCCATCTCCAATTGTTCGAGGATTTCATAAAAAAAATACATTTTCTTCTTCACTAGTCATTTGTGGTTCTTGGCTCATTATATTTGATGCAGCCTAGAATTAACCAATACAAGCCCAGGTACACTGGCACATCACTTAGCCTAGACTTAGTGCTCACTCAAAGCGTGCAAAGGTACCAGACCCCTCTTTAGGGTTGTTGTTGCAAGATGTTAGCATGATGAAGACTTAAGGCATTCGAATCTATGACTAATATATCATTCCAAAGTGCATGTTCAGATCAAGATCTAGAGAATAACAGACTTAAAAGATAACCATGATGAAATCAAGCATGAAGTACTCAACTATAACCATGATAACACCTATATTCAGTCCATAATCTCCGTTATATTAAATTTATTAATACACAGAAGCTTCCTTACAATAACAGTAATAAATGATCATGCACACATCAGATTTGGTAGTATAACCTCATAATAACTTAGCTTTCACATCTCTCTTATGCTACACAGTTCACTAAATATTTATAAGGGTGGGGAATTTCCCTTCACCACTTATCCAATCCCAAAATAGGTCACATGCTATTATTAGCCACATGTTGTTACAAAAATAACCCCACATGTAAGTGCACTAACAATAGACTACTTTTAATTAATTGACAGTAGTAGATCTATTCTCAACTTGTGTCCATGTAAAGCACTTTGTAGTTGATCCTCCATAAATAGCCAATGCGTGTCATGCAAGTCTCTAACTGGTTTTTGTGTTTGGTACGATGTCTCCAAAAATAGATCATCATCATAAAAATGGCTAAGTCCTAAATATGTATTTGTTCTACACGTGTGATTCCTTCCCGATACTTCCATGCCTTTTAATGTGCTCTACTCTCTTACATGAAACTTTTGTATTTATTTCACAAAGTGCCAAATCCTGACTGACCAACATTACCCCACATTAATTGCATTTCCGCCCTGGCAATGGTTGTTGTCCAAAATGAATCAAAGAATGTGAATAAAAAGATAAAAATAATTTTAAGAATAAAATAATGTCTTTACCCTGCAACCTCCTCTATTTCAACTTAAAGAATCAATTCTAGATACTCTTATTTTATCTCTACCTCTAGATTCTTCCAATCATTGAGCATGGCCTCTAGCTTCTTTAGAATATCCACTATAATTTATTCTAACTAATCCTTTTCAATATCTCCTTTCTCTTTCTACAAGACCAACACAATGCTAGACATGGCAGTCATTATCCCTTCTAATAGGTCCTTGTTTTTCATGACGAGTTTCCCAAACTCATCCAGCCTTTCTTTGTGTGGTTCTTGAGCTATTGTAAGGGCCTCACACTTATTTTTAACAAGCAATAATCATAATTTGCAGCCCAATGTTTCATATTTCATGGCCTTCAAGACCTCATTGTCTTCCAAAATGGTCCTGGTCCTTATAACGGCTTCAGATGCTCTATGAATATTCAACACTTGATTCGGATTCTTTAGTTCCTCCTGCAAGATTTGAAGCAACCCCTCATATGATGCAATATTCTGCATCACTGAATCCTTTTCTTGCTCTGCTACCCGTGCTAGATATTTTGGCGATGGCATACACAGAGGTTCATCTTCAAGCACTAAGACCAATAATGTACTTACATAATGTATTACTGAAGGAAACGTCTTAGGTACCTTTGGCTCTAAGTGTGGCCTAGCCTTCATGACAATGTCCCCAATCTCCTCTGCCATGATGATAAAAACATCATTCTTCTTCTATGCCAAGTATTTTTCCTGATTTAGGCACGCTATTTCTTCATCCTTCGTCTTGATTTCCTCCCTCAGTGCCCTAATTGTTCCAGCTTTATCCATATTCCACCCTACCACTTCTATCAAGACTTTAACCAAATAATTTCTCACTTATTCATCTGACATAACAGTAGGATTTATTGTTATGTGCCTGGCCTATGGTATCTTCTTCAACCTCCTTGAAACACATGACTCTTCACATACATCAAAATTTGGTTCATCCATGTGCATGTGCATGAACCATGATAGTTGCTTCCTTGTGCACACGGTTTCCATATCTTCATCCATCAAATCCCAGCCATATCATTCCTGTTGTTTCAATGTGCTTTGGAAATAGGAACGGAAAATTTTACCTATGTCCTCGACATATCCCATGACTAGTGGAAGATATTCTCCACTTGTTCTTTTTTATCTAGGCTACTTAGAAACTTGGGCTTCAAGATTTGGAGCTTGTTATGTTGTGTCATAAGTAGTCTCAGTTGTTGTCTCATTTGCCTCCTCTCCTCCTTCCTCTCCATCCTTCATATCTCTGTCTTCTAGTTCATCCTTGTTCTCTGGAGGTGTAGGGGAATTTGGCACACTTTCCTCATAATCTTATGCTTCTTCATTCAAATTTAATTTCCTTCTTCTTTTCTCAGTTATCTACTTCTGTGGAGAGATTTGAGGTGATCTGTGTACTGATTATGGAGTAGCACCTAGGGTCCTTATTCACCTAAACACTCTTTTGAGATGAAACTCTCCTTGGACTGCATCCAAGTCATCATCATCTCCTTCTTGTGGCTGAGGTGGTGTAGTTACGCACTCATCTTATTCCTTATTTGGAGGTTGTCTTTTGCCTTAGTGCTTCAAATCACAACTATCTTCATGCTCCTATTTTTAATCATCTACTTGAATTGTTTTTGTGGGCTTAGGTGTTGGAACATTTTCCATTGTATGCCTTCATTTTGGTGGCCTTAGGAATGCAAACTCATTCTCCACATACTTAGTTTTCTCCAACTTGGGTATGAGTTCTAGGTACACAAGCGCTACTTTGGTTTCCCCAAATTCCAAGCTTACAAGATTCATGCTTATAATATCTGAGATAAGCCTCTCAGTGTAGGCATTCCACCCTGGATATACGTATTTCTTTCGCATAGTGTGGTAGTCACAATCTACCTTGTCTATAATAAAGGTTAGGTGGCACGCATATGAAAACCAATGAAATGATCCTTGGAAATACCTTGCTATGAAGGCATATGGTATTTTGCACCATGGGCTCCAAGCCTTATCCTTTATCACAAATAGTAGGATATAAAAATGTTGTTAGACTGCAAAGTGAACCGCCTTAACCATCATTGAAGGCAAATCCTTGGGTATGTGCCATTTTTCTTCAAACTCCACGTGGATTCTATCATACCACATCTCCGCCCTCTGATTGAATGGTCCACTCATTGATCCGTCACATAATTATTTTCCAAATCTTTCCACATGTGACTTATGTTTTGTGGGGTACTCCCAAATCTTCTCCTTTGGCCCATCAGGCACCCTAATCTCCATAAACACTAAGTATAATAACACAACACCAAAACTTATTCTCTCATCTATCTGTGCTTCTTCAATAATTTTCTTTTCTATGTGATCTGCAATATTGTAGACCACCCCTTAAGACATCTTCTTTACGATGTGCAACCACATTGTGTTTACCTGTGACCATATTCCTTGGTCATTCAACTTTGTTACAAGATGTGCAGCTGCATGCACTACTAGGAACTTTTTCAATTTTTCAATGTCCATGGTCCACAGAGACTTGGTATACCCCATCTCCTTTTTTTGTCTCCAGGATTGTGGCCTTATAAGTTAAATTGATATCCAAATCCACTCCTGAGGCCCTTAGTCCTGTCACAATCACAATTAAAGAAGTGGTTATTCTAACCATTTGTCCTGCAAAATAGAAGAATTCCTCATGGACTTTGCTCATCAACCACCGATACAATGGTTCATACATTCCAAAGTATGGAAACTCATACAACTGGTAGAATCCATTCTGTTTCAACAGCTTCTCACCAACATCATTGTACACTGGCATATCTTCTGTTGTGTGCTTGTTCATTTTTGTGCTCCGCAACACATCGAGCTCCTTATTATTATTTGATGTTTGATGGTTGTAATCATTGATTTTACATTGGAAAATTTGGGAATCCCATTCTTATCACACAATCATGCCCTCAGGATACTTCATTTTTGATAAATTACTCTCGAGATAAATTTCTTCTTCCACTTCAAACTTCTTCTTCCCTTTTTCTCCTCCTGCCGATGCTTTATTCGATGCCATCTAAAACATATCTCTTTTCTTCCCTATGTAATCAATCAAGTCAAAACCCTAGTTCAAATCTCTATTCCTTAGTGGAAATTGTGTGCCCTATCCTATTTATAACATTTCTGCTTTGCTCAAACCCTTCACCTATGGAAACGCAAGCTCCTCCTACACATAAACCTTCTCTCCATGTCTTGTTTCACACTCTTCACACCTCAACATGATTTCTTAGCTCATTTGGTCTTAGCCCTTTTCAAATTCACTCAACTACAATGGTAAAAATGAACTCCCATCCTGTCCTTATATAGAATTTCAAAAATTTAGTGCATTTATTTATCCTCCATTGAACAATAATCCTCTCATTAATCGACCATTTTTGTTCTTTATGCATGGTTGATCTTCACACCCAAGCTATAACCTTCTAAGACATACTCCTACCTTTTGGCTGTAGACTTCTCTTCCGTGCGCTTCTATGTTCCTATGTACCTTATCACTACACCTTTCATTGGTAGTCTATACGGCCTCTGCTTATCTCTATTTATATTTTTTTCTACATTTCTCTCTATCCATGGTCCTTGTGTCCAAAAGCAATCTCTTTTATTTTTAAATTCTCCAACCTTGAATAGCAACCGTAGATAGTTATTTTCATATGTACTTATTTCCATCAATCATGTACCCAGTTATCAACAACCTACCCCACACTAAGGTTATGTGTAGTCCTCTGCACATAATTTTTTTCCAAATAGTAATTAGCTTCTGGCGCGTAATTGTGCTTATTACACAAAAACACCTGTGTTCAATGAAAAGTTGTAAAAGCCATGGATTTGGGTTAAGAATCTCTAAAGAAACCCCAAAGGATTTTAACAATCTGATCAATGGACCATGTGATAAGAAATGAGCAAGGTTTCCTTCTTTACATACATTAATTTGAAAGAAACATGCAAACTAAGCAAATGAAGTTAATCTCTATTCTTTGAAAGCTTGAAATAATGAACCTAAGAGGATCTAAGCATTCAATTTATGTGTTTAAGAGAAAGAGATCTCCCCATTAATGGCTTCAAGGCCAATGGATCTTCCCTTTTACTCTATGTTAATGCTATGAAAAACAAGATTAAATGCTTTTAGCTCAAATGAAAGAAGATGAAATACAAACTAAAGCCTAAACAAATTGCTATAATTTGTGCTAGGTAGAAGAGATAATTCTTAGGAAATGAGGGAGGGGGTAGAGCTCTATTTATAGTTTTTGGTTTAGAAGAAAAGGGAGATTTGGGTGCATGTGGGACAAAGGCTAAAGTCCAAAAAGAACTTTAGCAAGTCAAAGTGTGATTTGACTATTTTATAGGGTAATTAACCTATGTTAGACTAATTAATCTCTCTCAGAGAGTAATTAGGGTTCTCAAAGGGTTCCGAAGGGCTTAATCAATCCAACGAAGTGGATTGATCTTCTGGGGAGCTAATAGAAGCAAAATAGAAGAGAATAAGAAGCTAATGTAGTTAGAACGGGGCTATAACCACCTATTTAAATGGTTTACAAGAGGAAAAATGACCAAAAGGGTGTCATATGAGGGGAATTAGATAGGCCTAACTGGCAGTGTGCTATCAATTTGTGAAAGGAAGAAGCATTAGTGCACCATTAGAAATAATAGTGTATTGAGAAAACTACAGGTGTTTACATTTTCCCCTCTTTGAGGTGACGTAAGAGACGTTACTTCAAAGAAAGTAGACAAACACAAGCAAGTAGAAAAATCTTGAAGGGGTAGAAGAAAAATTAATAGGGTTACGGATGATGAATTCCCCCTCGAGTATCGATGGGGTGATGAAGAAACTTGATTGACGATCGAAAAGAAGAAACAAAATAGAGGGAAAAGGTTTGAGTGAAGATGAGGAATTAAAAGGAGAAAGGGATATTTAACTAGCCGCAAATTAATTGCTAACAATACTTAATCATCATAACACTTAGAATCCTCCTCATGGGTCCTTATTAAAATGTGAGCATGTGATGAAATCATAAAATGACATTTAAAAGTCAAGATACAAACAACCGTCCTCTACCAAAATGACCAACTCCATGCAACATACACAAATGTAATGCAATATGAGAAATAAAAAAAATCACCTGACAGGGAAATAAGTACAATCACACACACTTAAACCAACAATGTTCAAGATAGTTGCACAAATATTTTGTTATCTAGATGAAGTTCCAAATGTTCTAATAAACACCTAGGGTGAAGAATGATGCCCCAAGAAAGGTGTATTACGAAAATGTGTTCAATGAAAAGTTGTAAAAGCCATGGATTTTGGGTAAGAATCTCTAAAGAAACCCCAAAGGATTTTAACAATCTGATCAATGGACCATGTGATAAGAAATGAGCAAGGTTTCCTTCTTTGCATACATTAATTTGAAATAAACATGCAAACTAAGCAAATGAAGTTAATCTCTATTATTTGAAAGCTTGAAATAATGAACCTAAGAGGATCTAAGCATTTAGTTTATGTGTTTAAGAGAAAGAGATCTCCCCATTAATGTCTTTAATGCCAATTGATCTTCCCTTTTACTCTATGTTAATGCTATGAAATACAAGATTAAATGCTTTTAGCTCAAATGAAAGAAGATGAAATACAAACTAAAGCCTAAACAAATTGCTATAATTTGTGCGAGGAAGAAGAGATAATTATTAGGAAATGAGGGAGGGGATAGAGCCCTATTTATAGTTTTTGGTTTAGAAGAAAAGGGAGCTTTGGGTGCATGTGGGACAAAGACTAAAGTCCAAAAAGTAGTTTAGCAAGTCAAAGTGTGATTTGACTATGTTATAGGGTAATTAACCTAGGTTAGACTAATTAATTTTTCTCAAAGAGTAATTAGGGTTCTTGAAGGGTTCTAAAGGACTTAAAAAATCCAACGAAGTGGATTGATCTTCCATGGAGCTAATAGAAGCAAGCTATAAGAGAATAAGAAGATAATGTAGTTAGAACAGGGCTATAACTACCTATTTAAATGGTTTACAAGAGGAAAAACGACCAAAAGGGTGTCGTAGGAGGGGAATTAGATAGGCCTAACTGGTGGTGTGTCGTCAATTTATGAAAGGAAGAAGCATTAGTCCACCATTACAAATAATCGTGTATTGAGAAAACTACAAGCATCTACATTTACCCTTCTTTGAGGTGATCTAAGCGACGTTACTTCAAAGAAAGTAGACAAACACAAACAAGTGGAAAAATATTGAAGGGGTAGAAGAAAAATTAATAGGGTGAAGGATGATGAATGCCCTCTCAAGTGTTGATGGGGTGATGAAAAAACTTGATCGACGATCGAAAGGAAGAAATAAAATAGAGGGAAAAGTGCCAACCAAAGATGAGGAATTAAAAGGAAAAAGTGGATATTGAGCTAGCCGCAAATTAATTGCTAACAATACTTAATCATCATAATGCTTAGAATCCTCCTCATCGGTCCTTATTAAAATGTGAGCATGTGACAGAAGCTTAAAATGAAATTTAAAAGTAAAGATATAAACAACCGTCCTCTGCCAAAATGACCAACTCCATGCAACATACACGAATGCAATGCAATACGAGAAATAAACAAAATCACCTGAAAGGGAAATAAGTACAATCACACACACTTAAACCAACAACGTTCAAGATAGTTGCACAAATATTTTTTTATCGAGATGAAGTCCCAAATGTTCTGATAAACAACTAGGGTGAAGAATGATGCCCCAAGTAAGGTGTATTATGCAAGGGGAAACATCGAGGACACATCTGTCTTATGAAAAAGCAATGTGCAAAACGAAATTAATACCAGGAGATTATTGGTGCCCCAGAGTACAGACAAAGTAAGAAACATAGCTTGTTTAGGTGATTGAAGATTTTGGTGATGTGCAAGTCGTTATTTCAAATGATTTTGAGAATGTCAGCAAGATCTGGGATGACTGCCATACAACGGACATAGATTTCAGCCATTAATGATCAGTTTAATCACTTTTAAGCCCTTTTGATACTTTCCAATAATTTTGTGGTCGGAAATATTTGTTTTTTTTTTTTTGATTTATTTAGGTTTTTGATCAGTCAGAATAATTTCAAAAGATCAAAGATCTTCCAATAAATACACGCGAGGGCGATAATGAGAAGACAAAGCTGTCAAAAAGCATAGAATATATGCCCACAAGAATAAAGACGGGTCGAGAATAATTTATTTACAATAAATTAGTAAATAATCATCACGACGAGGGAAAATAGATGAAAAATAGAGGAAAAGGTGGGAAAAGGCACCTGAAAGGTTCGTAAATTATCCCAGTGTGATGACGAAGTGACTGTTAGATGGCATGAAGTGCTCTAGCATGTGAAAATTAGTAAAAATAATTATCACAGTGGATAGAAGAAAGTTAGAATGATCACGGTGGAGAAAACATGCCCCAGGGGCATCACGATGGGTTAATATACTTACCCGGGGCTGGTAAAACAATCATGACGAATTCATTTCGACCAGAGCCTCTACAAATTTTTACTACAAGTGAAAGCGAGAACCCTAGAGTGAGATGACGAGGATACTAAGGAGGACGAGGTGAAAAAATCACATTCGAGAGTACATGCGGGACCCAGCGGATGGATCATTCGTGAGTGCCTTAATCCCCCCCATTAATTACACATTAATTACACTTTTAAGGGTTTTTTTGGGTAGGTAGGAGGAATTTTGAGGCATGCATGTAGGCGTATGTGTCATAATGATGGGTACGCGCATGTGCATGCATCAAAACTAACACAGACGCGTACGTACATTTGTCTACGGGGGATAGGGATGCATATGTGTACCTATTCAGAAGAAGCAGGTACATGCACATGTACCTATTGGGAAAAATGGGTGCACACACGCGTACCTTTAGAAAAGATAAAAGGGGGCACGCAAGTGCTAGATAGAACTAGGACAGAAACAATCATGCATGTGTGTCAAAACAAGTGTGTAGGCATCATGGAGGGCACGTAAGCATCTTGCATTGGCTTGTGCCAAAAAGAGAGGAGAAATTCTGTGCGTGTATGCATTCACATTGGCACGTATGCATTGGTTAGGGCGCGCAGGTGCCAAAGGAGGTGTGCATGTGTTTGAAGCATGCAAGAAAAAGACAAATAGCTAGAAAATAACCAATTATAGAATTAAAAAGGTGAGATTACATTAGAAGAAAAGAATAGTTAGTAAATTAGATACATTAAAAGTATTATTTTTCCTTAGAAAATTATTATAGAAATGTTAGATGCATAACACTTGCATTGATTTTGCATCATATGCTACCTATTCTTCAGACTCACGAGTGCTACGCCCACCTAGTTGTGATATAGGCATAGTTTAATGAGGATAGAGTGACCTTGGCGAGTGTTATACACGTGATGGGACTATCTTATGTGAACGAGATGCTGCAGATTAGTTTATATCACGGCCTTTTGATAGCCATAGTAGAGCAGTTGCATAGTAAGAGCCAATGCTTTCTTCTCCTGACTGGGGAGATGACCATTACTTTAGAGGATGTATGGCGCATCATGCAGGTCCTGATTCAAGGATCACTTATCAAGACGATGAGCCGCTAGAGTGGCATTGAGTGTCACATCACAGATTTGTTTGGTGTTCCCACCATACCATGGCACGAGATGTCTATTAGACTATCCCAATGTATAAATGATCCAGAGTTAGGCCGTGTAGTGGTCTATATGATGGCTCTTGTCAGTGGAGTTTTACTTCCTGACAAGACTGGTGCTTCATTTCCACTGGGACTCCTAGGAGTGATTCTTGTCCTGGTGGAGGGACATACCTACTGCTAAGGTCAGTGCATATTAGCAAACTTGTATTAGGATCTCCATCTGACCACCTACTACCATCAGAAGATGGTAGGACCTGCCCGTTTATTATAGATTTGGGCATGGGACCATATTACGATTGGTCTCCCCCTAGGTGTGTTAAGAGGTCGGTCTCCTGACAAGCCTTCTACTATGGGTTGGGTCCTGGCAGGGGACAATGTGTAACCCTCCATGGGGGTTACATACCATTACAAGTGTGAGCTAGATGAGCTGCTCTAGGCTTCCATTGCATGGAGGCCTTACAGACATTTTCAGTGGCTAGAGGATGGTTTATAGCTCAGTACTGCTACTATTGAGTATTTTATCTTAGGCAGTCGTAACTATATGCAGGAGTTATACAGAGTGGATCGATGTTAGTGGAAGTTTGGCCTTACCCAGGATGTGCCTGGGCCAGATAGATGGTATGCTCACAGAGCCAGAGAGAACTTTGATATGGGTCCACAGATTACCCATGACAGAGCACTGGCTAGGTTTTGATAGAAGGTACCTTCCATTTGGGTGCTACTTAGACAGATTAGAGATCTAGGAACTACGCTAGAGTATGGGCCATTGTACCATGGCATGCTCTCAAGCCATTTGAGCATTCCCAAAGTTGCATATGATCTTGGTGTGAGGCCTCCTCCAGTGGGGCCTCCTAGTGGTGGTGAGGGTGGAGATGGCAGTGACAATGATGATGATGAGGGTGGGCTTGATGCACCCCAGCATGTCAGAGGTATGGGACAGGGTCCCATACCACATCAGCCATAGTGATAAGGCCCTAGGCCTAGGCTGAGATAGGTATACATGGCCGTAAACATTTTTTGATGCATTGTTTATATGATAGATTCATGATGTATGTTTGTTCTTTCCTTCATGTATGTGGCATATCTTAGATTTAGAAATGTGTATACTTCCTTCTTTCATATTTGATGATGTATCTGTAGATGGCACCACATGTTTTTAGATTCATTTCTTATGTTTTGAGTTTTTACGCTAGCACTTGGGATGATACTAGATGATATTGGTGCGGGAGGGATAGATTAGTGATTACGCACAACCCCTCTTGCCCCCATTGATGATACAATATTTGATGATTAGCTTAGCATACATGCATGATGTAATACTTAGCATTTATATATATATATATATATATATATATATATATATATATATGATGTAGTGGATGATGTTATAAATGTGATGAGATGATAGATGATAGATGTGATAACAAACAATTGTGCAAAAACACACAAGAAAAAGTTAACAAAACTAAAAAAATATACACATACTACTACTAAACAAACACATGAACAAACCTCTAACAAGAGATAAAATGATATCTAATCTAAGCAAGCAAAAATGAACCCTAAAAGGAAGCACACTAACAAAAAAAGAAACCTACAACAATTGCTTACAAGAATGATAGCCTTCAAATGTATGTAATGTAATGCTTAAATTAAATCAAACAAGATTCAACTTTTCATAAGCAAATGATCCTTTTTAAAGAACTAACAATTCACTGGACTAAGTACATCAAAACTATACAAACCAACAAATAAAAGTAATTAAAGGACTACTTTGTTTTTGCGGGACAACATTGACATATTTTCTAATATTTTTGGGTTTATCTAAGAAGATAAGTTTTCACAGCTACGTTTGTCACTGTATTGTCTAGGTTTCCTAAAGATAGCATCATGAGATGAATGTAGCTTTATCCGTAGAAAGGGGATTTTTCCAAATGTTTATATTTTTTGTGTATTGTTTTCCAATTTTTTTTGTGTTTTCCAAGGTCATGTTTTGAAAGAAATGTACAAGAACAATGAATCATGGGTGCCCCCAGCGTGATGTGGGAATATACAAAGGGCAGAATGCCACACATGTATGTGTAGGAAGATGGCAATGGGATTTTCATGCTCAGCGTTAGATGGGCTTATACAAAGGTAATGTCCTTCATGCAGATATAAGAGCAAAAAAAACAAATCATGGCAAGGAAAAGATGATCCTAGTAGGGTTCCTAGACCTAGCAGAAAAAGTTGTATCTAAAAAGTGGTAACGATTACCCATCCTTCCATAAGAGTAATTTATGTTCAGAAAATCATCTTTGAGCACCAAAAACTGGTTTTCACTCAAAGACCTACCCCCTGTGCCACAATTGCATGGTTTTCACATGAGGATGACCTGATTTTTCTTTACTATTTTCTCATTTTTCCATATTTTGCTTGTTTTTTCTTTGTTTTCTAATGTTTAGTTCTTATTTGATATTCTCATCATGCCTAAGCATAGAACCGCTTTAATTGCATTGCGTTCATGGGTTCCGGAAGCTCTTCACCATCTGAATATGTAATTTTGTAGGCCCCTGATCCATATTTTACAATTACAACATAAGGACCTAACCAGTTAGCCTCGAACTTTCCTTTCTTTTCTCTGTCTTTAACGGTGTTCTTTTGATTTTCTTTGATAACTAGATCCCCTACATCAAATTCCTAATGAATGATGTGTTTATTATATCCTCTAGACACTTTGTCCTGATAAACCTTTAGGTGATTGAGCGCTCTGATACGCCTTTCATTTGATAGTTCTAACTCCGCTAGGCAAGAAACTCTGTAGTCTTCATCTTTGTCAAGATAGTCTCTGAGAGATATTCTCAAGAAGGGAAGCTCAACTTTCAAAGTTATTATGGATTCAGTTCCATAGACAAGTGAATAAGGGGTCGCACCAATAGGAGTGTGGATGGAGTTATGATAGGCCCAGAGGGCAGGATGTATCTGCATATGCCAATTACGACTGGTTTTACTAACCATTTTCTCCATAATCCACACAAGGGTTTTATTGGTGGCTTTCAACTGTCCATTACCTTGAGGGTAATAATAAGGGTTAGACCACTTAAGTTGGATATGGAAACATTGACACAATGTTTTAACCATTTTATTTTTGAAGGATTTACCATTATCAGTGCCAATGGCTGACGGGATCCCATAACATCATATGAGATGGTTCATGATGAATTTTGAAATCTGTGCACCGGTGACATAGGTAAGAGGGACAACCTCTACACATTTGGTAAAGTATTTGGTGGTGGTGATGATATGAGTATGACCATCTGATGAAGAACGACGGAGCTTCCCTATGAGAGCCAAACCCCATTTAGAGAATGGCCAAGGCGTTGCAATAGGTTGTAAGGCTTGCACCCACGCATGTATTAAATTCCCATATTTCTGGCATAATTCACACTTCTTTATGAAGTTGCAACAATTGGATTCAATGGTAGGCCAATAATAGCCTAATCTCAATAGATTTTTAGCCAAGACCATGCCACTAGTATGTGCTCCACAAATACCACCTTGAACTTCCTTAATTGCGTGGATAGAATCAATGACATACAAATAGCGAAGCACATTTACATTGTAGCCATGATGATAAAGGGTACCTCATAGGAGGGTATAACAGGCTATGTGGTGAATAAGGGATTTCTCTTCAGAATGGTTGATGTCAAGGGGAAGGGTGTCATCTTGTAGGTATTAGAAGATAGGGTCATACCAAGGGGATAAAGGACCAACAATCTCACATGCCAAACATGACTCCGGTATATCATATGCATGTACTTGTAGATTTTCCATGAAGAAAGGCATCTTGCTTTCTTTAGGTGCTATGCACAAGAGGGACCCAATAGTAGCCATAACATTTGCATATCTATTATGCAACCTTGGTTTTTGTTCAAATATGACTTGTGTGAAATATTCCTTCAAAGTTTCAACCATTTCCTTATATGGAATAATTTTCTCATCTTTAACCTTATACTCATCATTAACCTGCTTTATGATAAGTTGAGAGTCATCAATGACTCGCAATTGTCTGATATTCCATGTAATAGCTAACCTGAGGCTAGCAATGAGTGCTTCATATTCTGCATTGTTATTTATACATGAGAATCCCAATCGGAATGCTTGTGGTATGATATCGCCATTTGGAGTGATGAGGACCACTCCTGCTCTAGATCCTTGGAAGCTAAAAGATCCATCAAAGTGAACCTGCAATTCTATAGACTCTTTAATATACATCATAGATGTATCTAGTAAATCTAAGCATAAAGGTTCCATTCCTAGGATAGGAGCTTCTTCCAACTGATCAGCCAATACTCGTTGTTTTAAAGACTTATGATTTACAAAATCAATGTAAAATTCACTCAAGAGAATGAACCAATTAGCCATTCGGCCTATGAGAGAGGGTTTGTATAAAAGGTACTTGAGAGGGTAGACTTCGGATATGAACTTGGTATTATTATTCAGGAGATAATGGCGAAGCTTTTGAAATGTGAATACAACCGCCAAGTAGGCCTTTTCTATTTATGGATAATTCAGCTCGTATGCGATCAAGGTGCAGCTAAGATAGTAAATTGCTCTCTCTTTATGGGATAAGTCATATTGGTAAAGTAATACACCAATGGAAAACTGGGTAGCAGAAATGTATAAGAGGAGAGGTTCACTGGGGATAGGTGGAATTTATACAGGTGGGCTGGACAAGTACTACTTGAGTAGTGCAAATACTTTTTGACAATTAGGTCCCCAATTAAATGTGACATCTTTCTTGAGCAAATGAGTAAAGGGGTGGCACTTATCCGTAAGTTGTGAGATAAAGTGACATATTTCCTGAACCTTTCTTTGTAGACTCCTTAGCTACTTGAGTGTGGTAGGTGGTGGCATTTTTGTGATAGCCGTAACCTTTGCAGGATCCACTTCAATCCCTCTTTGTGAGACAATGAACCCTAGGAGTTTTCCTGATAAAACACCGACGACACATTTCTTAGGGTTCAAGCTAACCTTATAGTCTCTTAGACACTAAAAGATGTGCCTCAATACTTCAGGGTGTTCTTTTCTAATCTTGGATTTTGCTAGGATGTCATCAACATAATCCTCTATGATGTCACTTATCATATCATGGAGATAACTGTCATGGCCCGTTGATAAGTAGCCCCAGCATTTTTAAGCCCGAAGGGCATGACTTTGTATCATAATTTTCCCCAAGGGGTGATGAATGTTGTCTTATGTTGATCTTCCTTTGCAATTTGTATCTGGTTATAACTTGGAAAACCATCCATCAAGGAAAACATTTCATATCCAGCTGTTGAATCCACTATCATGTCAATGCTAGGTAGGGGAAAATCATCTTTTGGACATGCTTTGTTGATGTCACGGAAATCCATGTAGATCCTTATTTCAACAAGTTTTTTCTGTACTAGGACTATGTTAGACATCCATTCTGAATAGTCAATAGGTTATATGAAATCAACAGCTAACAACTTTTATAATTCTTCTTTGATAAAGAGCGTCACTTTAGGATGCATATTTCTTAGCTTCTGTTTGATTGGTTTGGCCTCTGGGTGCACGACTAGCTCAGGGTTTAGACCATGCATATCTACATATGTCCACATGAATATGTCCATGTATTCTTTTAAGAGATCTATAAAGTTCTTTTGTTCCTGAGATGAGAGTGAAGCTCCCAACTTGACTATTCTAGGTTGCTCCTCTAAGCCAATGTTGACATTGATTGTTTCCTCAATAAGCATTTTAGAAGCATCTTCCATCTATGTAGGATCAGGGGGAAGAGTAAGACCGACCTCCTATGGTAATTTATGATCATCTTTGAATGGATAAATCACTTCATCTTTAGACTCTTCATTTAGTTTGTCTATGATCTCACAAAAGAGTTTGTCACTATGGGATTTTTTTTAGCCTTCTTGCTTGGTTTCTTAGAGGTAGGTATACCTTTAGTTATAACCTTTTTATTCAATCATCTTCACAACTCCGCTTCCTCCCCAAAATAGGCACAAGCATATAGTTGAATCTTAAATCCTTTCTTGTGGTATCCAACTGGAATAAAGTCCCTAAGTCCCATGAACTCTGTGAATTCCTCATCGTTTTCAAAGAAATCCAACGACACGTGAAGTTGTTGATCCCAATCTATAAGCTCAAAATAAATAAGGGCTATCAGATATTTATCTAGGGGGATAGATTCAGATAAGGTACAAACCGATGAATCTAGGAATATGTTCGTGGAGGAAAGATATTTGTAAAGGCTATATTGGGAATTTTCATAACTATCGGAATGAGGTGAAATGTCCTCAATTTTAGAAGAAGTGTTGTTCTCATAAGGTAGAGCATCATGGGGCCTTATTCCAAGGCCATGTTTATCAGTTTTGAAACGAGGGATAGGGATCATATCCAACCAACCTTGTGCATTAACTCCACATCTAAACCCATCATAGCCCATGACAAACATCATGCAAGGACCTTTGACGTACTAAAGCACTTGATTACATGAATCCGTGGTGCCTTATGGTACTTTGCTGGTAGGGTTTTCTAACATTTTCTCCTCAGACAAGAGGCCACTATGGAAAAATTTCTCCAAAGGTTTAGGCCATTGCTTACGGGTGCTCTTGAACTAAAAATAAGGCTTACCCCTTGTCCTGGGGGATACTGATAGGTCTGATATCAACAGAGCCTGGTTAAGAGTGAATGGCCTACTTGGGCCATATTTGGCTGATGTGACCTCCCATGAAGCAAATGGATTGAATAGTGAGGGAAAATATTGATTGAAAGGTGTGAGGGATTCTAAATCTACTCGGTTCTTCATGGCCTCCATTTGTAAAGGGACAATGACATCCACAGAAGGGAATTCATAAGATGCACGAGAAAAAATGTGCAAAGACCTACAATGTGTGAAAGGTTCTTGGTCACCCAAAATGGTAACCACCTTCCCTTTATGATATAACTTGATGTACTAATGAAACGTTGATGGAATAACTTGCATGGCATGGGTCCATGGGCATCCTAAGAGCATGTTGTACGGAAGGTCCAAGTCAAGGACATGGAATGTGGTGTCGTGACATGTTGGTCCTACCTCCATGGAGACCATTATAGTCCCTCCTGACTCTCTTTCTTCTTTGTCATATGCTATGATTGTGATAGTTTTAACACCAAGCTCTGTTTCTGACCGGCCCAGCTGCTTTACCAGCTTTAAGGTGCAAATATTTAGACTAGATCCCCCATCTACAAGTACTCTTTTGATCTTGTGATGGGTAACCACCACTTCAAGATATAATGGAAAGTTATGCTCTAGGTTATTATGTGGGATTGTAGTATGATCAAAAGTAATATGAACATTGCTGTCTAAGCATGCAATCATGGCTTGAAGGTTTAAGGGATCTATTTCTGTGGAAACCCCTGAATTTTGCAAAGTTTTGAACAATATGTTTGTATGGGCATTGGAGATATTTAGGAGATCGAGGATAGATATCTTAGCAGACATTTTTTCTAATTACTCTATCAAGTTATATTGACTTTCCTCAGGGGTATGCATAGGATCTAGTATGATTAAGTGGGCACGTCTTGTCCAGACTACATAGCTCTTTTCTAAGATCTGAATGATATTAATTTGTTTGTTAGATGAGTTAATACATCCAATGAGTAAATCATAAGGACTGTCATTTATAGGGTACACATAGGCAGTAGTTCTATATTAGTTAGAAGTTTTCCCTTGATTTGTTTTCTTTTTCTTTTTATCCACATGGTCAGGAAAAGGCGCCTTGTAAATACCCATTTTTTCATTTGAACTTTTATTGGCCTCTGGGGGAGACTCTACAGCAATATTCCCTTCCTCTATGAGGTCTTTGATATAATGGCGTAATCTCAAACATCTATCCGTTTTGTGTCCTTTGACATGGTGGAAGTTGCAATATTCATTGTATTTGAACCAAACCGGTTTTGGAGCATCTTCTGGGTATGACATTGTTGCAGTTAGATATTCTACCATCTTTTCACCATCTAATTGTTTTAGGATGGTAGATAAGGATCTGTCAAAGACGTGAACGTATGTTTTGTAGGTGCTTTGGGATGAGGTCCTTGTGAAAGTTTCAAGAGTGGGCCTATCTGTACGGCTTGGAATCTCTTGGAGTCTGTAATGCCATCACCAAAAACATGTTTATTCTTATTTAAGAATTTAGGTTTGTCTATGGATTTGGCTTCATGTTTGTTTTTAATAACAGATTTAAGCGTGCCTTTGGAAATGAGCACTTTATCAATTTGACTGCCTTTCTCTATGACTTCTTCAAAGTTTGAGCCACAATGCATTTGCAAGTGAAAGGCTATTTTTGGGTTCAAGTTAGGAACGAATATACTCACTAACTTTTTTTTGGGTAAGACACAAGGAAAGTGACTAGCTAGCCTGCGCCATCATTGTAAAAATCCTGCAAATGTCTCATTGAGTTTTTGTTTTGTGTTGCATAGATTGTTCATCTTGATTTCACTCTCCATATTATAGGAGTAATGCCTTACAAATTTATCTGCTAGTGTGGGCCATGTTGTAATAGAGCCCTTAGGTATGCTATAAAACCATTCCAATCCCATGGCTCCTAGGCTACGAGGAAAAAGTTGTATCAGAAAATTGTCACTATATGCGACCTCTTAGCAAGCCATGTAAAAGTCTTTTATATGATCATGAGGATCACTTTTACATTTATACTTATCAGAATTGTGAACAGTGAAATGTTTCAGGAAAGGCTGTTGTAGCATGTCTTTATCGAAGGGGTAAGGACATAGTTCTTCATATGAATATTTTTCTGTTTTGGCCTACATTTCCCTATTGTAATGTCGTGAGCGTATCTTTCATAGATTTAAATTCATCATGAATGAGTTTCTCTTTAGTAGGTGATATTGACCTTTGACCTTGAGTTACTTTAAAGGTATATTCTGTATGCAGATCAAATTGAAACTCATTAAGTTTGTTTTTGTCTTTGTCTTTACCTATGTTTCTTTTTGAAGCACGTAGGTTCACTAATTTCTAACTCAACTTCAAGATATTTTTTTGGAAGATCTCCTCCTTAACCAGGGGATCCTATTCTTCATCAAATTTCATAGCAGGGGAGGCCTTCTGCTCAATTTTTACTTTACGTGAATCCTTAAGTGAGGTTTACTTGATGTTTCACCTTCGAAAACGGCCTTATGTTTCCCAGAAGTGGATTCATATCCCACATCAAAAGGATCATCTATTTCTAAGATGAATCTTTGTTCTCCTAAGTTAGGGTCAATGACATTTATTTCTTCTTCGCCCTCCTGCATAATTTTAGCTCCTAACGCCAAGAATCTTGCGAGTACTTGATCTTTGTTATAATATAAGATCTTGTCAAATCTGTTTAGGTCTAACCTTTGTTGTTCTCCCAAAGAGTTTGAATCTTCTCCACTATGATCGATTAATGTATCCATATCTTTGACTTGATGGAAGAGCAGTCCTAAATTATGACCACTGAATGGGAATGTGTCGAAAGGGTTTTCTCCCATGTGGTGCTCATTTGATTTGGCTGCCATTTTTATGTTTTTAGGCACCACTAGCGAATGTCTTTATGTAGCTAGCGTAACCCTCAAGTGTATGGTTTTCTGCAAGCCATTTAAGGGGATGTTGGAATCATACTACAGTGTATCGTGGATGTAATTTTATGTAATCATCTTTACCAAGAAACATTCATATGCACATCTAATGTTATGATTCACTCAATTCGTTATTGCCAAGCCTATATCGTAAGATAGTGACAAAGATGTACCAATATGTAAGTCAAGTTACAACCCCAACAAGGTATAAGCACTTACGTGATGCTGTCACAGTCCCTTGACAAGGTATAATTAAGACTAGTTTGAATGTCGATGAAAACCAAACCTTCTGAAAAATGGAAGTCGCGAATAGATATAACGTAATAACATCACTGTGATACATTAACAGAGAAAGCAAATTGTTAGCACCATGGTAACTTTATTATGATATATGTAAAGCATTATCAACACTCTTCAAGAAGACTAAGATGGCATCAAAAGTGAAACCAAGTAATAATTATAACAAGGAGCTTTCAATCATGTGAGAAGTGTAACCACACAATAAGGGGACTTAGACCATTTCCTCACAAAATGAGAATATGATGTAAGTACCAAGATTGTACATCTAAGATGCAAACAAGACTATTAACTCAAGTAGAGACAAAAGATGCACTGAATACACAGCGGTGAAGATGATCTTGAAATCAAGATGGAAGGAATTTTATCAATGATGTGAAAATCATACCCATGCACCTTAGATGTTTAACAACCCAGCCACAAACATGGATGGACGTAAATGGACAAAAAAGTGATGATTACTATCCCTGATAAAAACGTGTGATGTATGCACCTTTCTCACCTTGAATAATGGGTGGTGAGAATGCAAGGGTACTGATCAAAAGATGGGCACAATCTCAGCAACACTTAGGTAGAGCTTCACCTCATCCGAAGACAAGAATAAAACTAAGTGAAAGTGGGACGTATCTTAGGTCCATGATGAAAAGACACTCAGTTCGAACTCACAAGGGTCCTTTTCCTTGTTTCAACAAACAAGGTTTAGATTCTACATGAGCTGTCACTTTTTGATAGCTTGACGTAACAAGGACTAGTAATAGTGGGCTCCTTGACAAAATGGCTTGCTTAACAAGTTCTCTTAACTAGGTGTTACAAGGTTGTCTAAGAGCAAGGCACAATTTACCCAAAAATTTGCAATGACTAGTTTGGGAGTATCTCAGATTTATCCCCTTTCAAGCACAGTGGGCAATGAATGCGTCCATCGTGTACTTTTACTAAGGTCGTGATACGGACAACTTGTAACTCTAACTCACAAGGCATACTAGTCAAGTGGGTAAGTGGAGTGATTCCTATTTAGTCCATGAGGTTACACAGTGGTGGACTACTTTAGGGTTCCTGGTACCACCCCCATTGTTATAGTTTAAGGCATTATGCCAAAGGTGTTATGTTCCAGTTGAGCGGATAGGGATGTACCCTTTTCTGAAACCTGTAATACAATATTTTGAATATGGTGTGTTTTTTATCTTGCTTAGCTTAATGTGGTTTTAAGTAGCACACCATTTTGCAACCTATAAGAAATATGTGTATTAGTGGGTTTGTATTTTTTTTTAGCTCCTCCTTTCTTTGACAATCGTTAGGTCCTGTAGACAATAAGTTTTAGTAATTTTATAATGTGTAGGTTGATGTTTAAGAAAGAGAGTTTTTCACTTTGCTTTTGATTCCTAAGATCACCAAAAGGCGCGAAGGAAGAGCATACAAAACGTGAAAAATTCTACTAAAATCACATGAAAGTTTTACTTCAACCTTTATAAAACAAGTGTTTTTTGAACAATTTATATGATTTTTGTATTGGTGTTTTTGATCTGCAAAATCACCTTGGAAGATGCGAGGAGAGAGCATACACGCTTCTACAAAATATACTTCTAATTCAAAAAAAAAAACACTTTTAATCTATGCAAACTGAACGTTTAAGAAAGAACCTTGTTTTTTCCAATTTATTAGTCCTAAAAACCTGTAGTGATGGATTAGAAGAAAAGTTTTTGCAGACTGTAAATATTTTCAATTTTCAACATAGACACCTACATGTTTATACTAACACCAGTGCTCCCCAACCGATGGATACGTTCCCTACCTGATGAGTATGCCTACAGTAAAAATATTAATAAAACCCAATGAAGTAAACACAGACACTCACAGTATGACAGAGATGCACCTGTATTGACATGGACACTCAGGCTACGATGTGTGAACGCCTACGCCTAAATAGAGAACTATAAAATTCTTACACAGTTAGATATTTTAAACCTATGCAGCCAAAGAGGTGGCTACACACCCTAGATGACAGAGATGCGTGTGCATCCTTGTATGGGTTATTTCTGATTTTTACACAGTCAGACCATTTATGCTTGCGTAGTCAGAGAGATGTATACGCACACCAAATGACAGAGACGTGTGCACTTGTGTAAAGGTTTAGTTTTCAAATGATGGGGACCTTCCCATAGGTACGTGCCTGATATGATAGGTACACTAGGGTTCCAACATGTACGTGCCCCTTGTTGGACACCTACGCAAAGCCTGTGTAAAACCTGTAAAAAACAAAAAAAATCAAATTTTCAAGAGAAAACAGGTTAGTTGGTAGTCAAAGTGTCCTATTTCTAGATCAAACCCACAAAATGTATATCAATGATGGTCATTTATGTAGGTTTAGCAATAAAAATGAGGAAATAAAAAGTGATTTGAAAAAACACTTGAAAATAAGGTTTGAAAAACCGAAAAGACCTCCATTAATGGAGGGTGGACACAAGTGTCCCACCGGGTGTGCCAAATGTGTTTAATGAAAAGTTGTAAAAGCCATGGATCTGGGGTAAGAATCTCTAAAGAAACCCCAAAGTATTTTAACAATCTAATCAATAGACCATGTGATAAGAAATGAGCAAGGTTTCCTTCTTTGCATACATTAATTTGAAATAAACATGCAAACTAAGTAAATGAAGTTAATCTCTATTCTTTGAAAGCTTGAAATAATGAACCTAAGAGGATCTAAGTATTCAATTTATGTGTTTAAGAGAAAGAAATATCCCCATTAATGGCTTCAAGGCCAATGGATCTTCCCTTTTACTCTATGTTAATGCTATGAAATACAAAATTAAATCCTTTTAGCTCAAATGAAAGAAGATTAATCAATCCAACGAAGTGGATTGATCTTTCAGGGAGCTAATAGAAGCAAGCTAGAAGAGAGTAAGAAGCTAATGTAGTTAGAATGAGGCTATAAATACATGTTTAAATGGTTTACAAGAGGAAAAACGACCAAAAGGGTGTCATAGGAGAGGAATTAGATAGGCCTAACTTACGGTGTGTTGTCAATTTGTAAAAGGAAGAAGTGTTAGTGCACCATTAGAAATAATAGTGTAATGAGAAAACTACAGGTGTCTACAACACCAACTAAATTGACAAAGCATAACAATAAACAAGGAAATACATTAACACAATACATAAGTGAAAATCTAATCTAAATGGCAATATTTCCTTATTACAAACACAAAGAAATCTTATTTATAGTAGGGCTTTAGCCTACTCCCGTTGAAGTATCTGGGTAATCGTATTTCATCAAGTGCCTATAATTGACAAGTTCCTGATTCAAGTATGTGAGTGATAACATATGGCCCTAACCAATGTACATTGAGTTTTCCTAGATGGCACAAATACTTAGAATCATAAAGGAGCACCATCTGTCTTATCTCAATTTTTTATCCTTGATGTGCCTATCATACCATGCTTTCTACCTGGCCTTCTCTTGCTTTTGACTCCAATGTGTTATGGCTCATCGCTCATCCAACTTGATTAAATTTTCAATCCATTATTCTAATGCTTTCTCATCATCAATACCTCCAATGCACGCAATACACAAATAAGGTAACATAAATTCCATAGGAAGAACTACTTCTGCACCAAACACTAACTCAAATGGTGTGGCTTGTTCAAAATTTTATATGTTATTCGATATACCCAAAGTACTGCAGATACATTATCATCCCAATCCTTTCTTCCAACATCACATATTTTTGTCAATGTCTAGCTTAGAAATTTGTTGAACGCCTCAGCAATTCAATTTTCCTGAGGATGATAGGGGTGTAGTCTTATGGTGTGCAATCATGAATTCATCTAATAAAATTCTAATTGTCTCATTTAGAAAGTGTGTTCCCCTATCATTGGTCAAACTTAAAGGACATCCATACATGGTAATAATATTTTCCCATAGAAACCTAGTTTTTGTAGCTACTGTGCAATACTTTGTAGGTGTTTCTTCTTCCCACATTGTCAGATAGTCTGTGTTAAGTGATGATATAATGCAATCCAGTTCTACGCGCGGTTGGTGAAATAGGACCTACAAAATCTATAGCCCATTTCTCAAATAGTTATGCACTAAGAATAGGCGTTAATGGAATCTCTTCTCATTGACCTTGTTTCCCACGATGTTGACAGTGATCACAAGCCTTGCAATAATCCTTAAAATCTTTATATAAAGTCTCCCACCATAATCCAGAGAGTAGAATCTTACGCGCAATGGCATCACCTACATAGTGGCCACCTACAATACCACCATGAGCTTCCTCCATGATATATGTTCACTCATGTTCCAGGACACAACATTGCAATACTTTATCTCAGCCTAACTTGTAAAAGTCACCACTAATCAACATATAGGGTGTCATGTGTATAGCAAGTTATTTCTTCTTCAAGGATTTCATTCATCCTAGTGTCATACATGTTCATAGAAAGACAAAAATGTCCTCTAGTTCTGATGGCACTCATTCTAACCTATATAATTTTGCATCTGGCATGGTATCTTCAATTTCCTATGATTCTTCTCCTTATTGTATTTTGGATAAATGATCTGGTCTAGAATTACTTTTCCCTAGTTTTACCATAACTGTGAAATAAAATTCTTGAAATAAGAGTACCCACCTGCATATGTGCCCATATAGAATGGGCTTGTTTACCAAATACTTCAATGACATATGATCTCTATAAAATATGAATGGTGTAGCTAGCAAATACTTTCAGAATTTATGTAGCGCATACATCATTGACAAATCTTCATGCTCTGTATTTGTGTAATTTTTTTTTTTACGGGTTAGCTTTCTACTACCAAAACAGATAGGATGATCTATAATACGTTATCTTAGTTGAGCCAACACAATGCCAATGGTCATACCTGAGGCATCCATGTGTACATGAAATGGTTGGTCCCATGAAGGAAAACACAGAATAGGTGGGGTAGAAAGTTTCTCCTTTAATGTCTCGAATATGCACTACTGCGGTTCTCCCCAATAGAATGTACCTTTCCTTTTCAGTAACTCTTCTAATGGTGTGACAAATTTGGCATATCCTTTGATAAAATTCCTGTAATATCCTATATGACCCAAAAATCTATGCACCTCACTCTAAATTTTAGGCTCCTTTAGGCCTATAATGACTGCAACCTGAGTTGAATCAACCAACAAACCTTCCTTGCAAATTATGTGTCCTAACAGTAATCCAAATGGTGTAGAAAATATACACTTCTTGATGTTTAAAGTGATACTAAACTATATAATTCTTTCAAACATTAAGTGTATATTTTCATAATGATATTTAACTAATCCATACACCATCCAATCATCCAAATATACCTGTAATAAGTTGTGAATAAATTCCTTGAACACTTGAACAACTATGCATGAAAATATAGCAGGCACATTTTTTAGACCAAAAGGCATCACATTATAGGATAAGCTACCCCATTCATTAGTAAAATTAGTATTTTCCTAATCTTTCTAGGTAATCTTAATGTGATGATACCCAAAGAACCCATCTATAAACAAATAGATTTTGTGCCCTGCAACGCCTTCTAGTATTTCCTTAGTGAATGGTGTAGGAAAGGGATCAGTCACACATTTAGGATTAAGCTCCCTGTAGTCCACACAGATCATAATCCATCCATCCTTCTTGATACTGATCACCATTGGACTAACCCATTCTGACTCATTAAGTGGCGTGATAATCCCAAACTTCAACATTTTGTCAATCTCTTCTTTGACATTTTTGTGCAAGTTGGGGTTCATCTTGTAGGGTCTCTTTCTAATTTTGCATGCACCCTCTTTAAGCTTTATCTTCATCTCTCCTAATGATTCATGCACATCTTTAAGTTTTTGGTACCCCCTAGGGAATAAGTCTTGATAATCCCTTGGTAACTCTATGATTTTTTCCACTTAAGAGTCTCACAAATAGTCTCCAATTATGGCTTCCTTAGGCTTAGCATTTGACCCAATATTCACCTTCTTTGTCTTCATAGGTTCATGATAGGCACACATTGTCTTATCTACACTATCTAATACCTCATGCCTACCTATTGAATGGTTTACTTCAAGATTTTCTACTTCTTCATCATCCACTACGTAGACCATTTTTCCTTTTTCTTTCTCAAGGAAAGTGTTTTGAAGTAGTGTGGCATCGACCTCTGACTCTTAAAAAAAATGCACTCCTGAATTTCCATCATGCAATAAATCCTGAAAGATTTCTTCTACCTTGGCACTATCTCCCATAGTTAAGCACTTTATGACTCTTAATGCTTCTGGCACCGAAGGTTTAGTAGAAAATAATTCAAACATTTGGGCCATTCTTGCAAGTAAATCCTACCAATTTCTAGTCTCTCTATGGAACTCTGCATATACATACCAAGCATGCATGCCACCTTGTAAAGTGGAATAAAACTTGTGCACCCATATTGAAGTTGGTAAAGCTTCCTGCCCCTTTATCTAGAGTTTCTCACACTTCTGAATGTGGTACTAAATAGGTTGATTACCATGATAAGTGCATATTTGAGTAGGTGCATTGCTCCTAAAGAACCTAGTAGCAAGAGCAATCCTAATTTCATTCCATCCTGCAAGATTATCCTTGTGGGCCACCCACCATTTTGTTTTTGTCCCACATAATGTATATGCTAGCATTTTTATTCTTTCCAATGGGTCTATCCACTGTTCCTCCATGGTGCACAAGAATACCATAGGATCTCCTTCTCTAGTGTAACCAGGTACTAAGTTGTTACCTATCCTCTTGTCATAATGTGATTTGATGCCTTTAAAAAATATGCTCTTTACTTCACGCCCTACAAACTCATAAGTGTTATGAGCCTAATTATCACAAGAAACACTTGTAGTATCACTAATAGACTGTGTATCCTCCCACTAAATTATTCCTTCTTTAGATGGCTCAATCATCTCTAGATCTCAGATGGTGCGTACATAAATCCTATTAATATTTTCTTCACTTAAGGGCTTAACATATGGCACAGATTTTCCATTTGTTAAAGGAATAATAACTCTTTCCTCCTTGTTTTAAAAACTGATATAACCCTTGTTGAACCAAAGATCAACATTATTTGCATAGCACTAAGGATGCCCTAATAGAGATGGGAAGCTATCTGATTCTTCCAGGGATAAAACCTCAAAGTCTCTAGTGAACTTGGATCCGTGTTTGGTAATGGATGCATCTTTCAAAAATCTGATGGGAGTGGCTTTAGTTTGATTAGCCATGAACAATACATTAGAGGATGACTGCAATGGGGGTCTTCCCATTTGTACCCATGCATCTAAGGTAAGAAAATTGACTTTTGCACCTATATCAATCAATATATTACTCAATAGCCACCCATCCACAACATCATTTAGAGTTATTTCCTTATCATAATCTAGGCTATGAGGTGGAATATTTGTATGCAGGATCCTCTGTTCAATATCAACACTTGTGCTCGAAGTGTTTCCTTTTCACCAATTCCCCAACAGTGTAATGATATTCTCCTGGCACACCAATTCACGCACTTCTCTCAAGTCATCCATATCAGTCTAGACTATCTTTGATGCTTTCTTTTGTTCCATCTTCCATGATTTCTCCTTTAAATTTTGTATTTCAGCCTAAAGATTCCTGAGTACCTCTATGGTTTCCTAATAAACCTCCTTATGATGGGTAAGGTTAGGGTACAGTGCATGAAGAACCTCCTCCTTAGTGATGGTAGGATTATGTTACAATGCTTCTCTAGTGTGTGCCACCTTAGGGTGGGTCATGATATTTACTTGCAATGTCTGGGACTCTGATTCCAACTTAGGAATCCACTAATTTTCCATAGCGCATTGTATCCTAACCATCCCTGCACATTTTTTTTCTTGTTTATGTTGCTTACTAAGATGCTCATACAAGTTTGGGAACTCCTAATAGCTATGACTCTTTCCACTAAAATAACATGTAATATTCTGGGGACATTCATGCCTATAGTGGTCAAGAGATCCACAAGTATAACATGTTTCATGAGGTAACTCACTTCTTCCACCACCATGGCCTCATCCACCAAATCCACCATAGTATCCTTGACCTATGCCATGACTACCTTAAAAATGCCCTGCATTATGAACATAGAATGCCTAATTGTGATCCTAGTCTTGATGCTCATTCTCTCCTTTAAAGTTATCTGAGACTTCTATCTGTCATACAATAATATTTATAGCATCATGGATTTGACCAATCAGCCGGCAGTCTTTCGTGTCATGAGTCATGGAACTGCAGATTTTACAGTAGCTTGAAACATTATTCCCTAGCATGTGTTGTAGTAAGGGGAAACATCTAACGTCATTTTTAAATGGAATATCTCACAATCCAAAAGAAACGATCACACTGATATGTAGGGACCACTATCCTTTGTGTGACCTTCTACTTCACAATTTATACACAAAATCCCTATGTATGTGTGATATACTGAATTCGCTAATAGTTTCTCCAACTGCTTTGTCATAGCTGTGATCTGTGCTTCTAAAAATGGGCTCATCCTAATGTTTATGCTTCCAACTGCCTCAACATGTAAGGTTGCTTCAAGTTCTTCATGCAAATCAATGTATGTCTTATGTGATAGTGCCCTCCTAAAAGGCGTAATCAAACCTCCAACAAACCATTGTGCATGCTGGCTTGCGTGGATATCATACGAGAGCTTAGATAACAATGTTTTAAAATGGACATCATACTCTCTGACACTTTCAGTAGTGCCTTTCTTAATATACTTGAGTGCACTTATACTCTTCTGCTCAAACTCAGGGTTGTGAAAATCTTTAATGAATTCATCTTTTAAAGTTGTATAGTCTACAAAAGTCTGATCAGGGTCAAAAATTTTATACTAGATGTGTGCACATCCTTGTAACATAGTATAAAATTGGATTTCCCTACACTCAGAAGTCATGATTCCTTTTGCACGCCACATTATTTCACACATATGCACATGTTCAACACTGTATTCTATGCCCATATACTATGGAGGATGAAGAGACATATCCATGTAAATATTCTGGGGTTGGTGCAACCTTTCCCACTTGGTCCAGAACCTCATATGTTTCCTCTTCCTCCTAAAATGCCAAATCCACCTGAGCTAGAGCTACCTATACCTCCTAATCCCAAAATTATAGCTGGGGTCAGACCAAAAGATGTGATTCCCTGTGTCCCGATAGTAGAACTGAACTATACCCTGAAAGTATTCAAAGCTTTACTACTTCGAGAAGATAGTCCAAAAATATGTGTTCCTAAATTCTATACAGAAGATACACCCGAAAATTTACTCACATATAAATAAAAAATTCATATGCATTGCCATCGTTGTGCCTCTTATAAGACTCGCTCTTACTCTCCCACTACTTGAATTATCTTGCTAACTATTTTTTGTACTGGATGTTGGAAAACTAAGCACAAGAGAAAGGTTTCTAGGTGGATTCAGATGAACACCCATGACCTAGGTTGTCTCTGATAGCGTGCTTTTACATGAGGCCGAGAAGGGTTCCCTTTCATGTTTTCCCAAATGGGGGAGTTCCTAAGGCTCAGGTTCCATGTCTTCTGTGTGAACTTCCACTCCTTCCTGAACTATCTTTCTCCACAACACCATTTTCTCTACAACCTCCCGTTTCTTCTCTACCTCTCTCTCACATGACTCATTATACTTAAGTTGCCTTTCCTCTCTCTACCTTCCTTCCGCTATTCACCAAACCTACTCCTTCCTCCATGTGTGGTGAGGTTTAGTTACCCATCGGTTTACTCCTCATATTCAAATTTACCATAAAGATCTTAATCACCAGTGAAATTCCTTGTAAGTAAGTTACCCTTAGATGTCGTAAAAATTGGAATTTAGCTACCTTTAGGAATGAATAAGTGGAAATTGAGTACTCCAAGATATAACTGTTCAAAATACCATGGAACCACGTATCCATAGCACGAGTCCAAATCAGATCAACATCATAAAGGGTCGTAAATTCTTCTTACATCCAGATAATTATGTGATACCTCTAGTTCCACTCATACAATTATACTGGAAAGAAAGTGAAAAAACTCTCATCTAAACTGTCATACAAATTATGTTCTACCCATATGCATGCGTTAAACTTATATCTAGTGTTGAACCACTGTGTGTATTATTCTTCCAGATCATGTATCAACTCCTCAAAACTTTCTAAGGTCAATTGGTATGTCTTCATCGCGAACCATCCTAAAAAAAACTGAAAAAGAGGTCCCGACAATGAAACCCATGATATAGCCTAGAATTCACCAATACAAGCCTAGAGGCACTAACACATCACTTAGCCTAGACTGGGCACTCACCTTAAGCATGCAAAGGTACCAGGCCCCTCTTTAGGGTTGTTGTTGTAGGATGTTAGCATGATGAAGACTTAAGGCATTCAGATCTATGACTAATATATCATTCCAAAGTGCATGTTCAGATCTAGATCTAGAGAATAACATACTTAAAAGATAACCATGATGAAATCAAGCATGTAATACTCAACTATAACCATGATAACACCTCTATTTAGTCCATAATATCCATTATATTAAATTTAGTAATACACAGAAGCTTCCTTACAATAACAGTAATATATTCTCATGCGCACATCATATTTGGTAGTATAACCTCATAATAACTTAGCTCTCACATTTCTCTTATGCTACATAGTTCACTACATATTTATAAGGGTGGGGACTTTCCCTTCACCACTTATCCAATCCCAAAATAGGTTTTATGCTATTATTAGCCACACATAGTTACAAAACTAGCCACACATGCAAGTGCACTAACATTAGACTACTTTTAGTTAACTAATAGTAGTATATCTATTCTCGGCATGTGTCCATGCAAAGTACTTTGTAGCTGATCCTCCAAAAATAGCTAATGTGTGTCACGCAAGTCTCTAACTGGTTTGTGTGTTTGGCATGCTATCTCAGAAAATAGCTCATCATTGTAAAAATGGCTAAGTCTTGAATCTGTCTTTGTTCTATGCACGTGATTCCTTCCCGATACTTCTGTGCCTTTGGATATGCTCTTCTCTCATGTGTGAACCTTCTATATTTCCTTTGCTAAGTCCAAAATTCTGACTGACCAACAATATTCTTTTTTTCATCTCAAACTCTTCCTCCATACCTACAATCACACACTTACACATAATGTTAGAATAAAAATTTTGAGGCTTGGCGGCCCCTAAAAATTCTTCTTTCCATGCCATCTCTTCATCTTGTTTCTTCTTTAATTCTTATCCTTCTACCACTGCCTAAAATTTGTCATCATTATATTCACCTCTTTTAAGAAAAGACAAAAATGCTTTTATCACCTCATCATCTTCACTCTTATCTTCTATATGGACTATTTATTTTACCACTTCCTTTTCTTGTTTCCTTTTGATCTTCTTTTTTCTTTGTTTCTTATCTTCACTCTTGATCATCTTCATCTGCTGAAATTTCTGATTACTCTTTACAATTTGCATCATAGGTCATTTAGATTTATTTTTCATCATGAATTCAAGTAGATACCTATGTTGTTCCATTATCATCTCTATCAAATTGTCTATATCTTCTCTCAACTTATTCATCTCTTCTATAATTCACTCGTCATTCTTTCCATGTTTTTCTTTCTTGACTTCTTCTCTCTTCTTCTTCTCTAAATATTCTCGTTTCCTCTTTGTAGCTAATCAATTTCCACATCTCTTTAATGGCTTTTTCTTGAGCCATATCTCTCTGACAAGTTTGTTTCACCTTTCCTTGCTCTTCCAGACCTCACCTTGGCCCCACCAAGTCTTTTGGTGTCATCATTATCTCTTCTCAACTTCACACACATCTCTTTACTTCACTCTTCATCTGTCACTTCATTCTCTACAGACATTTCCACACACTGTTAGCCAAAAAGCATGCATTCAATATTCAAACCAAATGATCCATGATCTGATACCAAATGATGTAGAGAAAAACTTAAAGCATGGATATATTTTGTGAACAAGAATATTTCAACAAGTCACTTCACCCGAAGCTCTACACAAAGGATCAAAACAAGCCCTCAAATGATAATTTTTTTCTAAAACTAATAACACTTCACTATTAATAGGCTAATCATCATCATAACATATCACACATATTCATGACATGTCTCATTCATCCATCAATTCATAAAAATTTCACTCAAGTTCTCTAACACTCACCTTGCAATTCCTTGCTTTCTCTAGCTATTGCTTAAAATACCAATCTTAGACCATTGGATTATTTGGTACTCATTAAAATTCCTCTCTTGTTATAATAGTCCAATAAATGTTATAATGACCACCAAAACGAGTTTAGTCAACCCAAACCATAGTAATACTCTCCTTTATAGAAAATTAACCTATTTTTGTGCTTCCAAGAACCAATGGTTGGGAGCAACATTCTAACATTCATATCTCATTTTAAGGGGATAAAAAAACTGAAACCTTGAAAAACCACTTGTAAAATGTTATCAAAATTATGCATTCCAAATTTCACGTCTTAACTCTTAAAAACACATGATATTTACGCATTTTAAAAGACATATATTATGTCAAACAATTTGTGTGCAACCTCATTCCAGTAAGGGAAACACTCCATAACTCCAAAAATATTCAACATCAAGGAGAAATACTGAAAAATAATATCCACAAGGTCATTTATTTGGTAAAAATATCATGTATTTTTTATTTAAAAGGAAAAATGTATGCTAACTGGACTGAGACATATAGTTAGCTTGCACACATGGTCTATGCATTCCTTGTATGTCAAAATAAAGCATTTGATCACTACACTAAGAATATATAAATTCATGTAATGGATATTCAACAGTCATACAATGGATTTAAATAATTTTTATAATAATAAATCATTAGTCCTTAACTCAAACCACATAATTACCTTTGGAAAGCAAGATAAACACATCAAAACCTAGGTTTTTACATTTATATGTGACTATATTTCTTTAACATGTCTTATTTTCCTCCTCTCCGATCTTATTATCCTCCTACTACTCAAGGAATGTGATTCAAAAACTCACTAATTATTCTCCTTAACCTGAATTCCTACTTGTATGTAACTCCCACTTACACATACTATCAAACTTACAAGTTTCATGATGACTTCTAGCTACCATTTAGTGACCTTTCAACTTTCATACATGCTATGACCAAATATTACATAACCACGAATCCTATCCAGATGCATGTTGACTAAATACACATACCATTACTTGAATATACTCTTAAAACACCTCACAATCCCTTTAGTACTCGTAGATATGCCTTTATAATTTTGGAGGGAAAATCCCTCATTTGAATTTCCAATCCCTTCACTCTGAAATCTCTCTCTATCATATGACTCCACACACCTATTTTACCATATTGTAGAAAAAAGTAAATTTGAAAGGAATCCAAATGATGCTTCTATATCATCACTTTAGTGTATCTTGGCTTTCTAAGGTGCGAATGGAACTAGTTCCCCGCACAAGTATTCGAGCTACAATGTAAAGGAGTTCAGGTTCAGTTTTATGCGGGAAATGGGATTCACAATTAGTTTTCCACAAAGTTCTTTAATACATGGGAAAAATAAAAATTTTAAATCCACAGGGAAAGGGAATGAGAAGAAGCAGTGTATTGCGGGTCATTATAGTGTATTGTGGGAACCTGGCAAGCCACGAGTAACTTGGTGAACCTGCCAAATATCCAAACACTTTTTCAAACATTTTTAAAAGACATGGGAAACTAAGGTGTAAATCATTGGTAGGTATTAATCAAAAATGCCACAGGACATTCAAGTGTCCAACAAATTTAACCGTTAAACACCAATTAAATGGCACCACATGGCGTAAGATTGACAGTCAAAGCAGGGACATGTGATGAAATTCTGGGATTCCTCAAGCTAGATGCATTCTGTGGAAGGAAAATCCACAAAATTAGTCATATTTCTATAACAATTTCAAGTTCATGTAGGCCGAGGCCAAGTCAATAGAAGAAACATTCTCCAAGGCCAATCAACTACTACTATGTGTCACTTTAGGAAAATAATAAAATGGACATATATTTTGCTCCAGAGATCCAAATCACACAAAATCAGTCTCGTTGGAAATGTCTCCTCAAGACCTTCAATTTAACATCATCAAAATCAGATTTTTATGGGAATATGTGAAGGAAAAAAGGAAAAACTTCCCCAGCTCCAAAAGTGTAGTTCCATTTTTCCCAACACCCTTAATTTAATGAGATTTGGTCATCTTTTCTTATTCTGCAAGGAAAATAACATTGGAAAATGGATCTGATAGTTGGCCATGATCTTTTTTATTTATTTAATACATATTATTGGTGGGTGTAAAAACAATTTGGGATTATATCCTTCTCTCTTTCTCATTCTTCTATTTATTGTAAACACCTCTCATTTGAGAGGGGGGATGTTCTAAAATGTAAAGGAGCTATGTCAAAATGGTTCATGAGTAGCTATGAGTCATCAAACCTTCATTTTGGCTTGGAAACTATTAAACCTTTATTCTTATAGCTTATATTGGATACGTAGTGCTGACATGTGGGTTACATAATCTCTCTACTTGTTATATGTTATCAATTTATGTTTTCATATGTTTAGTAGTTCGGCATTAGTGTTAGCCATAGCTTAGGATTCGTATAAATAGGTGGTATTGATGAGTATTTAATCATCATAATGAGAAATTGAGTCTTACTATATAGTTTGGAGGTTTCCCCCTTGAAGTGGTTAAGATATTCTACTTGCATATTGAGATAATTCATATGTAATCTTGTGTTACTTGGTGTTTTATTATTGGTGATAATCAAATTTATAAAATTAATTTCATTGCAAGTGGTATCAGATCTTGATCTCAGCCACCGTTCCGTCAAACCCTAATTGTGAAGGTTTGGTTATATCTTAGATTTGGTAGCACATTCTTTTGCAAAATTTTTTGTGGTGTGGAAAAATCACTTAAGTAAGCTCCTCTCTAAACTTCAATAATTTTTAATTTTTAAGTAAATTTTATAGTGGTTTTATTTTTTCACATAATTTTTCTCCCTAGGGTGTATTTTTTCTAAGTTTCTTACATTTTCAAAAAAAATTCCAAAAATAAGATAGGGTTTCTTTTTTATGATTTCCTTTATTCGGCCAGAAAAATTATGAAACCCTAAACCCTAAAATGTTTTCCCTATTTTGTCTACCCCGAGTCCCAAACCCTACATCATGACTAGTAGATCAACTCGAGGCTAAGGTAAAGGTCAAGAAACTCTAGGAATGACCCCAAATAAGGAAGATATGGATTGAGAATCTTCTAGTTTGGGAGTATCCGAGATGGTCATCTAACTTCAGGAAAGGGTAAATAATATGGTGAGTAAAGATGACCTTAATAATGAGCTTCTTCAGTTGAAAGGTAGCCTTGGTGAGAACTTCAGATGGATTTTCAAGAAATGAAGTATGAGTTGTTGTTTTCTCTTTCAAGCATAACTACCAATTCTAGTCACATGTGTTCCTTTAGCAATATTCACATAGGTAAAAATCAATCCAATCAAGGAGGATAATTTACTCATTCAGGTGGATCTCCTCATGAATCATAGGGCATTATTCCAAAATTAGAAATGCGTAAATTTTATGGAAAGGATCAACTCAATTGGATTACCTAAATCGATAATTTATTTGATCTCCATTAGATCCCCTCAGGACAGAAGGTCACCATGGCATCCTTATACCTAGAACCTAGCCAGTTTCTTTGGTATCAGTCATTATGTTCTCAAAGGAAAAATAATGGTCTAAATTTCACATGGAAAATTTTCATTGAAGATATTCAATTACACTATAATTCTAGTGTTTCAAATAATTACTTCATCCAATTAACAAAGTTACGACAAACTGGTTCAGTTAAGGAGTATGTCCATCAATTCCAAAATCTTTTCTTACGTGTGGAGGATATTACAAAAGATTATTTGAATGACCTGTTTATTGGGGGTATCAAGGACCACATTGAGCATGAGGTGTGCATGTTTAATCCACTCAAGGTTTCTATTACTATTATCATGGTGCATAGGGTGGAAGAAAAATTTATTTCCAGCACAATGTAGTCCTTATCTAACATAAAAGTTCATATCACCTTGCCTCCATCGTACCCTTGGCCAGTTTGGTTGACACCTCAACAAATTGAAGAAAAAGAGAAAAAGGGTTATTTTTTAACTGTAATGAAAAATACAAACCAAATCATAAATTTTCTCAGAAAAATTGTTCTATATTAAAGGGACCAGTGATGAGGAATAATATGAGGAAACATCAAGTGAAGAAGTGAAAAAATTAGAGGAATAATTTGAAGATCCCCATCCCACTATTTCATGCCATGTTCTATCAGATATTAGTACTCCACAAACCCTTCAGGTTGTAGGTTATCTTAAGAAGCAAAATGTGTCATTATAGATTGATTCAGGTAGCACACATAATTTCATCAATCATAAGGTGACAACAAGACTAAATTGTTTCATCTACCCAACACTTGTATTTCAAGTAATTATTGTAGATGGTGGCACAGTCCAATGTTTCAGTAAATTCCATAAAATTATACTTATGATGGGTGACTACACATTGGAATCTATGATTTTTTCTATACCCATGGGTGGAGTTGATATTTTATTAGGTGTTCAATGGCTCACAACTTTCGGTACCATTGAGATAAATTTCCAGGAATTGCTCATGTGCTTTCATTTTGAGGGTAAATAGTGGCAAAAAGTCCTCAAATTTTTAGTTCTCACCAAATGAAAAATATTCTTAAAAAATGGGATGGAGGTTTTGTAGCACGATTGTTATCCATGGAAGTTCAACTACCAACAATGGTAGTGCATCCTAATCTTTAGAAAGTTATTAATCAACATGAAGTTTTCTTCAAGGATCCTAGAGGATTGCCTCCTAAAAGAGAGCATGGTCATGCCATTCAGTTGATTCCAGTATGCCAACCCCCAACAGTAGGCCTTATAGATACCCATATGTGCAAAATAGTGAGATCAACAAGATGGTGGAGGAAATGTTGGAAATGGGTATTATTAGTTATAGTCAAAGTGCTTATTCTACTTCAGTGACGATGGTTTACCACAAGGATGGAAGATGATACATGTTTCCAAACTACTGAGAACTTAATAAGTACGCTATTAAAGATAATTTTCCTATTCCTTTCATTGATGATTTATTAGAAGACTTGCATGGTGTAATTTATTTTACAAAATTAAATCTATGTTCTAGGTATCTCCAAATTATAGTAAAGAAATAAGATATTCATAAGACATCCCTCACAACTCAATAAGGGAATTATGAATTAATAGTGATGCCTTTTGTTCTTACCAATGCACCCTTTATATCTCATAGTTTGATCAATTCAATATTTAGATAATTCCTATGGAAGTTTGTCTATAGCATGTCATCCTCATCTACACCAAATCATGGGAGAAGTATTTATAGCATGTCAATATAGTCTTTGAAGTATTTGAGAAACATCAACTATATGACGAGCCTTTGAAGTGTTCTTTTGGGGGACAAGAAGTGGAATACTTGGGCCATATTATCTCTTATGGTGTTAAGGTGGAACCTCACAAGATCTAGGCCATGGTAGAATAGGAAGACCCAAGAACCCTCAAGCAATAACGAGGTTTCTTAGGTTTCATAGGGTATTATCACATATTTTTAAAAACATATGGAAGTATAATAACACCACTTACAAAATTATTGAAGAAAGAATCCTTTCGATGGAATGAGGAATCTTCTCACTTGTGCCTTCCTCTACATTTGTAATGGTCTATGCACACTTTTATTGTAAAAAAACTTGTTCTGTGGTATTTTCTCAACAACCTTGCCTCACTGTTACTTGATGCATTATTTTTTGCATGTATTTGTCCTTTACAAGCTCATTTTTTCATGTTTCATGTGATAATATATGTGAATGCAATTTGAGTCTGTGTCACTTATTTTTTGCTTCTCCCTTCTCCATTCTCCCTCACTAGAGTACCCTCACCATTTCTTATGCTATCACTACTTGTTAGCTTAGGAGTTACCTTTCATGCATATTTCTAACCCTTCCCTACCTCCCTCATTCATTGGAATTGTTAGTTTAAGATTAGTTAGCTACATTTCCTTCTTTAGGAGTAGCACTAACATTAGATTTAGGTAGAGGAAGCTGAAATTCTCTAGTTTTTTTTATCTCAAGTAGCAAGTCCCACAAATTGTGAGATGGCCCCATGTTACCAAAAAAATTAATTTCTCATCATCCATTCATGATAAATCAAATGGTTTTCTTTTTGGTGATAAAAATATTAGAATGCCTTATGGGACAAGATTGAAGCACTTTACAACTTCATATTACCAATTTTGATGTGCTCTTGGTGATATTCATCCTTTGGAGGCATCTTTCAACACATTTGGTGAATCCACTAATCTAAACAACCCATTTTTATTATTTAGCAAACCATTTCCTTTCATTCTATCATTTTATCTCTCTTTCCCATAAATTTTTACAATCATGACTTAATTTCCACAAAGGATTCCACACTTTAAGCAGCAACACAATTTGAATGCACCTCCATTCTTCTAAAATCCATATTCATAATGTTTCTACATACCTCCAAATAATTTTTATAATGAAAATCTTATGGATCATGCATGTTCTTATGAATATGCAGACTTTGGAGGTCATCCTACACTTGAACAAGATTTTGAAGGATGAATTCAAAGAATGGAGAAGATCTTGTAGGAATTTAGGGAGAAGCTATAAACATTTCAAGATAAATAACCTATTTTTAGGCATCCCATTCCATGGGGAGGTCTTATACCAAGTTGGTTTAGCCCACAACAAAATCTTGAGGTAATAAGTGAATCCTTCTCTTAAATGCTCTATTTTATTTCTTCATTTCAAGAATTAGAGGCTAATGAGCATAAGATTGAGAAACCCTGTCAATCAGATGTGCCTAAACCATTTCCATATCAGTATTCAATTCCCATCTCTTATCAACCATCTCAACCCAAACTTAAACTTCCTAGCTTTGTCAAGGCTTCTGCTTCCATCCCCTCTCCTCCATAATGATATTTTTCACCTTCCCTTCCACCTCAATAATTACAAAACCACGTTATAACCTATATAACCCATCCTATTGCATTACCAAACAAATTTTGGGAAGAAAAAAATTATAAAATTAAATAATGAGGGTAGAAAACTGAATAACCAAATAGAGATGCTGTCATGTAAAAGTACAACAGGGAAATTCGCAATTCCCGAGCACGAAAACTATACCCCAGTGTTAATTTTTTCAAGTCTCATCATTCCAAGACACCACAGGTCTCTCTAGTCAGTGCAAGTGACCTCCCAATTAATGTTATCTCATCCCTCTAGGTGATTTAGGAAATTTCATTCATTCCCCTTAGGTGATTTTAGGAGTTCATTTGCAAGCTACAAGCAGTTGTGGGTAGGGCTAGCACTGGCCTTCCAAGCACAGGATCAACCCCCTTGGAGGGAAACATAAGGGAAAAATTCAACATGAAGGTAAATTGAAGATCTTAGAACATCATGGAATTTTTTTTTTTAGGTTTGGGGAAGTTTTAAAATACTTGGAGTAGTCTAAATAAACAATAGGGTTCATAAGCCTAGGTAGTATAGAGGCCTAAAAACAATTGTTGAGCTTCATAATAAGATTATAGGAGATTTGGAAGGATTTAGAAGTAAAAAAAAAACATCACTAGAAATAGGATTCCAACACCTAAATGATGGTGAAATCATATTTTTCACAACACTTTGGTGCATCAGATCTGCAGAAAGTTTTTCTCAGGCACATGTGGAGTACTAAATCATAATTCTGATTTTTAAAGGATCAAATGGATTAATCAAGACAATATACCCACACTATTAGATTTGAAAGGTAATTACCAGTCAGGATCATATAAAATTTCACCAATAAATTCCACCAGGAGCTTGCGTTATCATCATTCCAAGTTACCCTCTTGGAGACAGTTAAAGAGTTAGTCAGTTTTTGGGACAGTTCAACACCCAAGTTCATTTTGGAGCTCAAATTCCCTGCCATTGGATTGAAGAAATGTGTTAGATCCATTACCACCATGGAATTTTATGTCCCTGATTTTTATAAGGTCAGGGAAAAAAGACAAGGAAAAATGAACCTAACCCCTATGGGGAGTCCTTTGGTCATCCACGTGACCAATTTTCAGCCTCTAGTGCTTCTAGTGTTTTTTTAAGAAAATCCTCTACCGTCAAATTGAGGACATGTGTCATATTCTTTCTCACCATGGAATTTTATGTCCCTCATTTCCCTGAGATTAGGGGCATTAGACATGAAAAAATGTGCACCACCCCTGCATGGGAATTTTTTGAATATTCAAATCTGGCACTTAGTTGTTTTCTTCCTCTCATTTGTCCTCCACAACTCCTCACCATGCCATGGCTTTTCTCAAGCTTATCTAGACACCCAATCTACCATTTTTGATTCAAACTAGCTCCACCATGACCCAAAAATACTCTACTTCATAAAAAAAATAGTATTAGAGAAAAGTGGATCGAAGAAATCAAAAATGGGAAGAAAATGAAGGTTTTTTATAGATAACCGTGAAGTCACCCAATCAAGAAATCTTCATATCTCACAAGATACAAGTCAGACCGAGGTTTTTTCTTCTACAAAATTACACATTTTTCAAGACGATCATGATGCAATAAACCAGATGTGAAATTGTTCCCAAAATTATTTTTCCAACAAAATCCCCACCTCGTGCACCAACTCACATTCGTCGTATTTCCCATCATTTGGACAATGGAAATGAGCTAAAAACTTACACATGAGATCCAAATGAAAAACCTATCATAATGGAGTTTTTTTTTTCACAAACGGAGACAAAAACTAGACCTGTGAATTTTGAGCTCCATTAATGGCCGCCATGGCAGCTCTGTGCTCGAAGCAACTGCCAAGTGAAAATTTTAAATTTTATTTCCCGGCATTCAATTAGACAAAATTATGTGAAATTTGGAGGATATGGTTGGGACGATAAGAGAATTCTAAAAAAATATGATCCGTCACAAATCAAGCACTAGAAACACACTTTTTTAAAATAGTAAGTTTTCCTATACAAACTAGTTATGTTTGGAAAGTCATCATCAAAAGCAATTATGGTGAAAGAAGTGTGTACCTAAGGTCACTAGGAATCTAGAATGATTTTCTAAAGTACAAAACATTTAAAATGACCACTTACTAAAAATAGTAATTTCCCTATATGGGTGCTTACTAAAAAAAGAAGGTCAACCTAAAAAGTGGCCAAGGCAAGGGTAATGTGCACAGGATCAAATGAGGGAGTTCATCACATCATGATGGTTGAGAAGAGGAAAAAATCACCTCTCACTAAAAAGAGAAAGACTTCCATTTGGACACTTACTATTAATAGCAGGTTGTTCTCAAAGGGAAAGTTTGGCACAATGGAACATAGAGGGGTGATCATCTCAGGGAATTGGACAATTATTTTTGAAACTCACTACATAGTTTGGGTCACTAGTATATCATATGTAGGCTAGGAGTTGTGGTCATTAGCAAAACAGTTCATTCAACTTGGTGAGAATTTGTGAGCTAATTTGAAGGAGTTTCACAGTGTGCAAGGAGTTTAAAGGTTTAGAGTTTCACTGCATTTAGAAATTTTCATTGACGAGGACCAATGGACTTCATCAGGAACGACCTCTCCTCTTCTTCTTCTTCTTCTCTCTCTCTTTCTTTCTCCTCTTCCCCCCCCAAAATTTTTGTCACTTTCCAATATTCTAATTTTGTGTTGGGATTGCACTTTTTCATATGTCCTAATGTTCCTAATGTAATAAGTCACCTTTATGTTATAAAAATGGACTTAATATTCTCCTAGGAAGTTGAAAATTTTTAAGTTACATAAGGACATATGAAAAGCCATTGGGGGGTAGACAATAAGTCACCTCTCATTCTATAAATTGTAATGCCATTCCCATTTCAAAGGGTTGGTCATTAATTTTGTAAGATCAAGAGTGCATTCTACCTTGAGAGAACAAATGAGATAGCCAAATTATTTCTTTTCCCCACTCTTTATTTTTCCTCCATTATCATACTATGTACAACTTAGTATAAGAAATCAATACAAGGATTTTTGAGTATTTTTTAACTAAGGGGTTTATCGATACTTTGTAATCAAAAATTCCATTTTGTCTTGTTGATACATGTAGATTTCTTTCCTTCTAATTTCAATGCATGTGATAAAAATTCTAATTGATGTACGTAACAATATGATTTTCTACCTACAACATTAGTTCCCCTACCTAATTTCTTGCTCCCCTTTCCCCCTCTATAGATAAATTCCTCTCTTGCAAGTATCTGCAATATTTTCTAGAAGGTTAGTGGAGTGTCCTTGTTGGATCCTTGGTCGAAAGGCCACCACAAAAATCCACAATTTCATGTGCATGCATATACGGTAGCTGCACTGGTTAAGTAGAGGGACTTAGATTACCAGAGCGTTGGCAATAAATCCATGATTTTTTCCACCTAACAAATTTTCTCACCAAATTTTTTTGGTGCCCAACGTGGGGCAGAGTTAGTAGCATCTACACCCAAAATACGACCGTAATGTACAAAAATAAGAAAAAAATGAAATATTGGAAAGAAAAAAAAAGAGAATTCATGAAAATCCTTTACTAAAAGACACACTGACAGTTCCTGCATGTGACCTTTCATATTCCCGCTTCAAGAATTTCCAATAGCTGGCTGAAGGAAGATACACCAAGTTTAACAGGTCGAGAGGTATTGTTGAATACAATTTCGAGGCTTTGTAAGATAAGCAAGAACGAATTAGAGATAATCCATAATTTTAAACACTTTCAAGGATCTTCAATTTTAATCAACTTAAAAGGATTGTATACTTCCAAAAATTGATCAAAATATGAATCAGGACCAAATTCAAACTGAAATTAATTTTGTAATTTACTCAAAATTTCACTGTTTGATCGAAGCCCTAAAAATCATTGTTTCTTGATTTTAATAGATTTTCAAATTTTATCAATTACTGATTATAGTTGCATCTATATTCATATTTTGAATTTAACTTACTTGTAAATATCAGAAATTGAAAATAAAATCAGAACACAACACCCAAATTGTTTACGGGGTTCGAAATTCCTACATCCCTGGGTTCGTGGTGAACCGATCCATTAATAATGTTACAAATGTAAATACAATAACATTTACATTAACCAATAATGAATCAAAAACTTGTAAAATTTTGTTTTAGACCTTTGAAGGATGTTAATGGAACTCAGCCTCTGTCCTTCACCTTCCTGATCCACTTGCAGTAGTGTCTCCCTTGGGTTCTACACCTTCGTGTGACTTTAACAGAAAATATATCTATCACAAAAGCTCCAAATGAGATAAATGATCATGCTATCATGATATTCTCCAAATTATAAGAAAATTTCATATATAACTTGAGACCTAGGTGTGAATAGAAGTGCCCCAAAATTACACTTTTCAAAAACTGCCTTCTTATTGGCTTGGCATAGACCTGACACCTGTTTATTACAAATACAAGTGATCTTTATTTATACCAATTACAAGAGGGTGGCCGCTTGGTAAGGCCGATTATATTTTTATATGAGGTGCTAGGTTAAAATCCCCCTTCCATAGGTTTAGGTGCCCAATTTATCTATTGACCCCACATTTGGTGGGAAAGGGATATGATAAGCCTTGAAATAGCTTTTTGTCCACAAAATCCTCCTTATCCCATGGGATTAGGCTTATTCCCATGGAATGCATTAAATAAAATATTATTATTATTACTATTATTTTAAATCCAAATCCACTAAAAACCTGCCAATTTTCAGGCCCATAATATGCCATTTGTCCACATCAGAGTGTGTCACGTCATCATTTTACCACAACTTTGACTATGCATATCTTTCGCATACGAACTCAGATTTGGTCCGTTAAAAATGTGTCAGAAAGCTTGCGATGAGATCTACACCATGGAACTTATTTTTTAAAAAAATTACAAGAATATCGATTTCACCTTGTCTCCAATTGCCACGTGTCACCTTGTCATTGGTCCACTTGTTGACCTGTTGACAAAAGTTGACTTCCATGTTGACTGAACTTTGACCAGACATAACTTGATCTCAGAGTGTATGTTTTTTATGTTCTTATAGTTGTTAGAAATATCTCTGAAGGATCTATTTCACTGAAATATTTTAGGGAACTTTTAACAATGAAAAACATCTCCTAATCACTCCTACCTATTGAGAAGGCTTTTTGTCCACAAAAAGCTATGTATCAACCCACAAAACATGTTATCTCTTCCTGCATTACAAAAACACATACAAGAACCCAAAATAACATTATAGGTTAATAAAATGTAAATATTTTATTAGCTAATTACATAACCGATCAGATAATAACACCCAATTAAGCTAGTGTTCAACTGAAACACTACAACCCTGTCAATTCTTCACACAACTATGAACTATCATACTCCACTGTAATGCCATCACAAATAATTGACCAAATAATAACACCCATTATATTACAAAAATCTAGTGTTCAACTGTCACTTTTTGATACAGTTGATTACTTAAATTACAATTTCATAACACAGATCAGTATACCAAACATCTAAACTGCCCACAATTAAGCTAGAGCCCACTGTCCATCTGAAACTGTAAACACTACAAGTATTCATTATCCAGAATAAAATAGACTATCAACACCCAAAAATATCTATAGTCAACAACTGAATCCATGTGAATCTTCCCAAAATAGTGTATCACCATCACAAATAATAAGTCAGATAATAACACCCATCTATAACAAAAACTAGTGTTTAACTGACACTTTGTGATTGTGCTGATTACAACTGCAAATATTCACTATCCAAAATAATTAAACCATCAATGCCCAAAATGGCTATAGTCAAAATCTGAATCAACATGAATATGCAAATATTCTATCCATACACTGAACTGTAAAGGGATAGATTATAAATTGTATGCTTACCCAAATTGGTGAACTGCCATAATCTGTAAAATGATCACCTAGTACCTTTGTAAACCATTTTGTTAGTGTAATAAATTTACACCCTAATTGCAACCACATTTGATAGTTACAAAAATATTTTTTTCACAAAATAAGGTTCTTATAAATTATTGCAAATAACACGTGTGGATACAACAAGTTTGTTTATTTATTAAAATGTCAAACAGGTGCCCGAATGGGTCTTGTAAGCATCCATAATATTTGCACAAATGACAACACTATAAAACTACAAGTTTTAAAATAGACATTCTGATGATGCCCATATCCATGCATACTATTGTCATTAATGGAATAACCAACCAAAATGTGAGAAGATTAATATGAGTATGATGAACCTATCACTCAAATCTTGTTTATGGTTGCTTCCGAATTATTTCAAAGCTGAATATTAACATAGAATCAAAATCTCTAAAATATAGCTTTGAAAATGTTTGCATACTATCACCAGTTACTGCATTACAAACATAAAGTTGAGGAATGTTTTACCCATCCAATTACTTGGATTTCTTCGTTTATGTGGTTTTACTTCCCCAATACTAGAATGAGCATTTACATGAGTTAGATCAACAAATTTTGGTTTGACATTATTTTCCTTTTTAACAACTTTCCAATGTTGAACTAAAGGAACATACCAACACATATTAACATCATGACCATTCCTTTTACAATGGGAACAAAATTTACCTTCCTTATTTTTAGGAGTCTTACCCATTTTTCCATTCCTTGAACTTTGTCTAGGAAAATGATTCCCCTATTTAGGAGAGGTAACATTTTTGCCATTTCTCACCTTACTGGGGAGAGATTGGTCTTTAGCACCTACCTTATCATTCACAAAAGGCATTAATTTCTTTATCATATTTTTCCTCTTCCAAAAAAATGTTGCAAAATGTTTAGTAACTTCACAAAACATGCAAGGAAAACCATGATTTTGTCTACAGAAGCTATATTGTTCAGAATGAAAGAGAGTTTTAGAATTTTTAGGATTTAATTTACCCTTAGTGCTATTTTTAGTGTAAGTGGGAGGAGGTGGAATTTCATTACCTCATTTATCTACTTTCTTACATCTTTCATTATTCCTCCTGATGGCAGAATCCTATAATTCTAGAGGTGTAGATCCTTGGTTGTTGGAAGCTTGTCTTCCTTCAGCTGCTTTGGAACTTTTTTCAATTTCCATTTGCCCACTATAATAACTCAAACCTACAAACCGAGGTTGATCCTCTACCTGTATTCGGTTAGCATCACCTTGTCCACTTTTACCAAGGCCCTTTCCATTAAATCCCATCTTAACCATTAGTTTAGACCTAATTCCCTTAGTGTGTTTTTCAAACTGATCCAAAGGAATATATGAAATTGAATGAGAGGAAGAATTAAAATGTGAAAAACTTATAGTGCATTCTATCATAGTACCTACATCTGATTTGGAAGGCATTTCCTTCTTATGTTCACCTTGTTGCAGCTTTTCCAAAAGGGCATCATTGGTCCGTATTTCTTCTTGTAAATCTTTAACAAAACCCATTAAATTCTTTCTTTTTGCAAGCATCTCATTGACATAATCCTCTTTCTTGGTTATAGAGGATTGTGGCTCAGATTTTAACTACACTACTTCCTCTTCCAAGGAATAAAAATTATCTCTTAGGAAATAGTTTTCTTCCTAGAGTTCGTAGTTAATGGCTTCAAGCTCATCCAATTGTTTCTATTTGGATGACTTGCCCATGATTCCCTATTCCTACAAACACAACCTGTACTTCCCAAATTGCACACTTCAAAAGAAGATTAACAAGCCCCAAAATGTCTGCACACTGAAAACTGAAATCAATACTGAAACTGAAGCCAAATAGAAGCTAATCCGGAAATCTAACTGCTCTGATACAAAACTTGATCTAAAAATGGTCATTTTATTTTTTCCACTTTAAAATGATTTCAAAGATCTTCAATTTTAATAAACTTAAAAGGATTGTATACTTCCAAAACTGATCACAATATGATTTAGGACTAAATTGAAATTGAAATTAAGTTTGTAATTTACTCAAAATTTCACTATTTGATTGAAACCCTAAAAATCATTGTTTCTTGATTTTAATCAATTTTCTAATTTTATCAATTATTGATTATAGTTACATCCATATTCATATTTTAAATTTAACTTACTTGCAAATATAATAAACTGAAAATAAAATAAGAACACAACACCTGAATTATTTACGGAGTTCGGAATTCCTACGTCCCTGGGTTCGTTGTGAACTGATCCATTAATAATGTTAAAATGTAAATACAATAACATTTACATTAACAAATAATGAATCAAAAACCTGAAAAAATGTGTTTTAGACCTTTGAATGATGTTAATGGAACTCATCCTCCATCCTTCACCTTCCTGATCCACTTGCAGCAGTGTCTCCCTTTGGTTCTACACCTTCATGTGACTTTAACAACAAATAACTCTATCACAAAAGCTCTAAATTGGATAAATTATCAAACCATCGTGATCATCTCAAAATTTTGAGAAAATTTCATATGTAACTCGAGACCTGGGTGTGAACAAAAATGTCCCAAAATTGCACTTTTCTAAAACTTCCTACTTATTGGCTTGACACAGACCTAACACCTATTTATTGCAAATATAAATGAGCTTTATTTATACCACTTATAAGAGGGTAGTAGATTGCTAAGGCCACTTATCTTTTTAGATGAGGCGCTAGGTTCAAATCCCCCTTCCATAGGTTTAGGTGCCCAATTTAGCCATTGACCCCACATTTGGTGGGAAAGGGATAGGATAAGCCTTTAAATAGCTTTTTGTCCACAAAATCCTCCTTATCCCATGGGATTAGGCTTATTCCCATGGAATGGATTAAATAAAATATTATTATTATTATTTTAAATCCAAATCCACTAGTAAATTGCCAAGTGTCATGCCCATAATATGTCATTTGTCCACGTCAAAGTGTGCCACATCATCATTTGACCACAAATTTGACTATGCATATATTTTGCATACGAACTCAGATTTGGTCTATTCAAAATGGGTCAGGAAGCTTGTGATGAGATCTATACCACGGAACTTATTTTTTTAAAAATTACAAGACTATCAATTTTTCCTTGTTGTCACTTGCCATGTGTCACCTTGTCATTGGTCCACTTGTTGACCTGTTGACCAAAGTTGACTTCCTTGTTCATTGAACTTTGACCAGACATAATGTTGGTTGGATATTTTGTCAAACCAAAATATGAGGTTCAACCATAGTACATGGGATTAAATCCCTCCTCAAAGACAGGTGAGGCTGCATGTTTATTGCTAATCTAAAACACAGTAAATAATATATACAATATTCACACTAATCTAACCATTGGGGGTTGGGATGAAATCCCGAAATCCACATTCACACGATTCAAGGATATTGCTTTCGTAAATGAAATAGGTTAGAAACTGTTACAGTGAAAGAAGCACGGTAGAAAGGAAATGGGAGAACCGTATTTTCTTTCGAGTAAACACAGAGCACGAAATAATCATACGAGTTTTAGATCACAGATGTAATATCCAAGATAATTAGAAACACTGAGATTCTATGCAAAGAATAGCTTAAGATCATGAACATAAGAACACTGTCTTAAATAAGATATATTTCACAACACAAAGTCTGTAAAACAATATCAACTCCTATTGTTCAAAATGATTGAAAGAAAACACAAAGTTTTTCTCCTTTCCAATAGTCCCTCAATATTCCAAAAACTCTCGACCCTTTTGAATGCACAGGCATCCTTTATTTATAACAAAAGGAACTAGAGATAAACTAGGGCAGATCCTAAAAAGTAGCATTTTAACTGGAGTTCAGTTTTGCATGACTCTCACGCAGGAGATCAAGTCAAAACATGATTAAAAATATGACGAAACAGAAATGAAAAAAGACATGTCAATTTCAAGATTGAAATGACACGACACATTGGGACTTAGTCTGAATCATCATCTTTTGCTCTTTCCTCTTTTTCTTCCTCCTGCTGAGACTGTTTGCTCTGAAATTCCTGGAACTTTCGAATTATGCCTTGCATTTCATTCTCATCAGGTGCAGTGGAATGATCATTCCACATTTCGCAGGTCTCATGAATATCACTGGCACTGCCAGGAAGCTTTTTCAATTTTTTTCTGAGCTTTCTTAAGGCCTCCAACGTATGTTCAATCCTCACAAACTGACCAATGACTTCAAGGTCAAATCCGTGTATAGGTTCATGCTGAACAGACTCTTGGATTTGTTTGAAGAGATCATCTAGTGATAGGATACCTGAGTTCCCAACTGACACCTTTGGACAAATCTTCAGCAATTCTTCCTCCAGATCACTTTTCCCATCGATCAATTTATCCCTTGATTCTCTCAACTTACTGCAGGCTTCGTTGAGAATCTTTACTCTGAACCTGATGGCCTTGGTGAGCTGGAAATGTTTATCTGTATGTGGGAGAATACCTTCTTCCACCAAGACGTGTGCTGATAATTGCTTTAGCACTTGGAGAGCTTCACAAGTCAAATCAAGCTGTCCAATTTCTTCAGTGAATTCCTCATCCATCTTCTCTCCTTCCGAATCTCCCCCAAAGACTCATGAACCTTCACCACGTCTTAAATTACTTCCTTCCCCTGTTGGAGCAACTTTTGGATCCATTCATCAACCACCCTTCCTTTTTTAGCAATCTTCTCAATCGTAGGCACCGATGAGAAATCGAATCCGGAAGAAATAGAAGAAGGTGGTATGGATTCAAGGGGTTTTGAGAGTTTAATCAAAATCTCTGTCAACTGCTCCACTTTTTCCTTAAGCTCATTTATACTGTCCTTTGTTTCTTTTAACTTTTGGCACAACATGTCTATGGAAGCCCGTGCATCTTGTTGCACTCCTTCTGCTATCACTTTCCCTAGAGCCACCTTGGTTATCTGATAATCAACAGCTGTTATATCATCTCTAGTTTTGTCAGCCGAGGGAGTGGCAATCTCTGCGAACTTATCTCCTGAAGCATCTACCAAAACCCTTGAAACTGTTTTGGGTTTCTTGGCTGATTTCGCAGTAGAAGCCTTGAGTGAGCTGAAATCAAAGGCTGGTAGGGGTACAATCACTTTCCTTTTCCTCGGAGTTTTCTCAAGTAGCCATTGTGGCGTATCAGAGGAAATTGCCAATGTTGTAGTAACTGGTATTCTACTCTCAAGGGGGGAAGATTCTACTATTGGAGGAGGAACAGTAGCCAACGTGGTAGTAGATGCAACAAAGAGAGGTACAGGTTGAGGCGTGCTGGTGATCACTTGGGTTCCAGCAGAGAGGGGTGAGAGTCCAGAGAAAATACCGGCCATACCTGAAGAAGTGGATGGGGAATGAAGAGGTAGGAGTGGTTGTTGAGGGGGAGGCACAGATTCAGTTTCCAAAGCCTGGGATGCAAGAGAAAAAGTTTCTTCAGTTTGATAATCAACAAATGATGAAGTCAAGAGCTGGCTTCCTCCTTCCAAATTAATTTCTCCTATTTCTGGTGGTGTTGATGATTCTGGCACAACCACCGTTTCAGCTTGGAGAAATAATTGAAGAGATTTGTCTTTCTTTCCTCTTCTTGGGAATCCTAATTTTTATAGGCCCCCCAGAAGATTCTTTGTCCTTTTTTCTTTTTGGAGGGCCCCACCTCCGTTTCAGCCAACTTTAGAAACTTGTCATCTTTAAAATTCATTCCCCAAGAGGAGAGCCATTTTTTGGTGCAAGCAAGAATGAGAGCCGACCTATCTGTAATAGAGGCTTTTTCGCTGGCTGACCAATCAATAGGTGGGAAAATGTATTGATTCTCATTAAGCCCATCATAGGACATATCCAGCACACTTTCATTGTTAGTCGTGCCATCTAGCAAATCAGAAAGCTCCAGCGTCTGAATCTCATTAATAGTCAACCTACTATTATCTTTTCTGCGAACCACAACTTAGTTACGCAGATCAACCAATATATCCTCAATGTCAGGCCTGTGCAGATGTTGGGCTCCATAGGCTCTAAGCACTCCTCGGATGTCAAAAGCATCCCGAGACTTCATATGCTTCTTTAATTTTTCCTGAAGTTCACATTCAACATTTTTGGCCTTTTCCACTGTCGAGCAAGTATATCTCCCGATAGAAATTGGGAAGGATACAGCTGCCTTATGCTTGCTTTGTTGGAATTTGTGAAAATCCAATAGCTGTCTGACCAATTCTATCAATATCAATCTATCCCCTAGATAGTGAGGCAGACGGAAAGGCTCTCCCGAGTACATGACTGTTCGAAGATATGTAAACTTCTTGAATTGCAAGAAGATACACCCCCATTTGGATACTTCAGTCCAAGCCTCATCTGAGACTCTCATCTTCCTCAGCTCTGGGTTCAACCTGTAGATATTCTCATAGAAAAAGGCATCATTTACCCTCCTGAAATGATCTTTTGACCCCTTCTTTGTCAATTGAGGGAAATATTTATAAACTGGGTTTGTCGTTCTGCTTCCCTTAGTATCTAGCCCAGGATAGTTCCTCATCCCGGCTGCTGCGTAAGCCACATATAAAAATTTCCAGTCAATAAGACCATCGTCATCTGAGAATTAATTTCATTGCTGATAAGGGTCCCCCAGTCAATCCCTTACTGATTCTTCTTGATGGTGACCATAAACTGATACATCCATCCATGAAATACATTTGATTCAGGCAAGCCAAAAACCCGGCTCAGCAGGGTGATAATATCATTGATTTCTTGTATGAAATCACATCTGGGGATAGTCCTTGGAAATCTAGATACTGCTGGTTTAGCCTTGACCAGGAACTTCTTATTGACATCCTTAATGCAGTCTTCCTGATTACTATTCTAGGCCTTCTGAGCCGACTTGATGTTCAGGTCCCCATACTATTTGAAATTAAGTAGTTTTAGAAGATCATCAAAATATGCTCCATCTAGCCTGATCACTACCTCACCAGCCTGGCTCTTCACGGAATGAGAAGCCAAGTCATAACTAGACGCACAAGCCAAAACAAATTCTGGACATTGGGCGGACATGGGAAAGCCTGCTGCAAGGGGTAAGCCACTATTAGCTAAAGCTGTCATCCATGGGGTTTGAGAGGAACTCTTCACCCTATTCCAGAAGTCATCCATATCTATATTGCCAAGTTCAATGTCCCTGATATCATAATTGCAATCAATATATGATGGAGATTCTGGCTTCTTGAATTTGTACTTCATCCTGCTAGATTTCTCGGCCTTCTCCTGAGATGGACCAGGGTCTGACATGAAGAATGTTGGAGGGAGAAAGGCTTGAAACTCAGGAGATGTTATCCACACTAAAAATCCCGATCGACTGAATATGCCGGAAGAATAGAAGAGTCCGACACGATGAGGAGGATGTAGGAAAACCCTGAGAACCCGACAAGTTTGATATGTCATAACTTTGGCAAATCCCGACACTTGCGTTGATGACGGGAACTCAGAGATACCCGGCACTTGCTTTTGATGTAGGACACGGAAGAAACCCCGACACCTATTTGTGGATGTCGAAACTGGAAGAAAACCTGACACTTCAATATACTTCGAAATTTTGAGAAAGCCCGGCACGCCAATCCGTCAATACACTTCGGGTCTCCGGCTCTGCAAAACAATCTTCAAAACCCAAGAAGAAAAACAGGGTTTTTCGTTGAATTCCAAAACATGTAATCTCCTTCTTTTTTATTATTCATGTTCCATGCATATAATAGAACTTGGAAGAAACAGCATCAAGGGATAGTCTCAAAAGAGATAAACCCTAAAAACCTAAAACCCTTTCCAAAGCAACCCAGAAAGAAGAAGGAAAGAAAACCTTCAACACTCGGCAAGAAATTGGGAATAAAATACGCTCAATCGATCCATAAAAACCAATAATAAAGAAGGGAAAGAAAAATACCTTCAATTCGAGAAATGTAAGATCGAAAACAGACGATCTAATCGAGCAAGGTGAGTTTTCAAGTTTTGAAAATGGAAGAGCACGCACAAAAATTCCACGAATTAAAAATAGGAATGGTAAGAATGACGTGGAAATCCACGTATTTATAAGAAAATTGGTAATTAATACACTTCAGCTCGGCACGTGCCAACTCACCAACCACTCGGCATGAATGCCATGTCAGCATGTTTGGGAGGTCCGAAAACCAGACACGAGGGGACTTAGTGTAATTCAGGTTTCAGGTTTCAGAAAACATGATGCATAAAGCATGAGGTGCTTAGATGCTACATAGCCCCGAAAACCCAATACAAAGGATTAAGCGGACTTCGGGAATCAGAAAACATGGGGCATAAAACATGTTTTGGATTGCGGATGTTCCGATGCGCCGGGGATCCGAAAACTTGATTTTCTCAATACAAGGCGGGTTTCAGGTTTCGGAAGACAGTCGACATAAAGCATGTTAAAACTCATGTCGAGCTGTTGGTAAAACCTGAAAACCTGATTTTCTTAAAAATAGGCCATAATGCAAAATCAACTTCGAAAATTTTCGTAGGGGTTATCCGATCGTTTTGTTATGAACTCAAAACGGGGATAACAGCTAACTTGAGCTCAGAGTGTCTATTTTTCATGTTATTATAGTCATCAGAAATCTCTCTAAATTATCTATTACACTGGCATGGTTTAGGGAATATTAGGGAACTTTTAACACTGAAAAATATTCCTTGATTAAGTCTCTCTAAGAAAAAGAAGTGGAATGGTTCTACCTCCTACCTTCCCAGTCCATCATAGGTTGGAATGACATCAAGGATAAATTAGAAGAGAGGTTTAAATCAACAGAATATTTTCAAAACCTCCTAGTGCAATTGGCTCAAATGAAGAAAGGATAAAGTGAAACTATGAGAGACTTCATGGCTCATTTCGAATCACAAGATATCGGAAGAAGATTCAATGTCTGAAAAAATATATCAAGAGGTTCTTCATCAATTCTCAATCATCAGAATTAGGATTTTTGTTGCAAATATCTCAACCAAGGAACATTGTAGAAGAACAAAGGATGGCCATTGAACTTTATGAGGATATCTTCTCTTGAAAGATCAAGAATTCATCAAAGGGAAAGACCCAACATCCTGGAGATGAGAGAACCAATCCATCGCTATAAAACTTGTCAAATGAAATGGTGTCATTGAGGAGGGAAATATTTGAATGATTTTCTTCTCAAATAAGAAACATAAATCAAATTACAGGATCACCCCAAAGGCTTTCCTTAGAGGCCCCACCGATGAACATAAATTACAAATTTCAAGAAAGTGAAGAAGAGCTTAAACAAGAAAGTTAAGGTTATAACTTCCTAGAGATTGGTGAACTTGAGAATGATAGACAAATGATATGTTGTGAGTATTCCAGAGGTGATGAAGAAGATGAAGAGGATGCACCTGGTTTCTCATGTGCGGTATGCACTCATTCTCAGTCTAAGAAAAGAGCACCTCCCTCCACTGTTGCAAAGGAAAAGAAGGTTGATGATCCTCTTGTGGTGACTCTGCAAAACAAAATAATAAATCAAGGATCCCCACTTCCATCTTCCATAAATTCCAAATTGTTAAAACTTGATCCTATAGTAAGTAAGAATACTCCTGTTATTCCAAGTAAGTTTTCAAATTCCTCTTCCATTTCTAAATATAAGCTTTCTCCTATAAAATCAAATACCTTGAAACATCCTAGTGTGTTGTTCCAAATACCATCCATTCCTCAAATATCAAATCCTTCTACCAATCCTATCCACACTCCAAAATCAGTCCCTTCACCCCCCTTGTCCACATCAACTCCCTTGACTTCATATAATATGCAAACAAATCCAAAGTATAGATTACTGAAACTGCATATTTACAGACCCATCCTGAATAGTTTGAGAGGTTTGTTCAATATGTCAGGAAATTTATTCTAACACCTAATGATGTATCTCCTCATCCTAAAGGAATAATACCAAACCCACCTACACCTCCCTCACATAACATTCTTTCTTTGAGTGTATAAAATACTAATAAGGTTGAACATTTTTATGTCTCCCTTCTTGTTGAAGAATATGTATTGAACAGTGTCATAATAGATTCAAGTTCCTCAGATAATGTCATGCCTGTGAATGTTTCCAAATCTCTAAAACTTATCATGAATCCACCTAGTGGATCTTGTTACTCCCTCAAGTCCAAAAAAAGTCCCACTTGTAGGGAAGATCAAATATGCATAGCTGGCTCTTGCCAGATTTCTAGATAAGAAATTTTTTGTGATGATTTTGGTAATAGGCATCCCAGCCTCATTCATAATGTTGTCTGTGTAGAATGTTTCTTCTGGAGAATTGGGAGGGAAAAATCAGATGAATTGGTCATGCAACCATTAGATGAAGGGAGACATGGAGAGATTTCTTCTCATGAAGAAGTTAAGGTACACAGCACTAAAGTCCAGAAGCCCATAAGCTAACATCTTATATCAAGGTAGTAGGAAGATGATATCCCCATCCTGATAGGGCAAGACATGCCTTCCCGAAGAAATTTTGATTTTGAAGAAGTATTGAGGAGATTTGAGTTACAAGAGGGCAACTCCAAATTGGTGGATGATGCAAACATTGAAGAAGAGGAAATGGTTCTGGATCATTATCAAGAAGAAAAATCAGCTAATGTGCTTATCCATGATGAGGAGTTATTATCATTCCCATTTGGGGATGAAGATGACCTCAGCCAAGCCATCTATGGAAATAAAAATTCAGCTTCTGATGAGCCCGTGAAAGGTTTACAAGAAATGGTTATACAAGGACTGCTAAGAGTCATGGAAGAAATAGAAGACCCTGAGATCAGTCTTGAACTTTTAATGCAAGCCATGAATCTAAAAGATAAGCATAAAGCTTACTTGGAAACCTCAACCAGTGTGAAGATGGGCTATGTTGAGATAAATCTAGATGAGAAATATGATGTCCCTCTCGAGCTAATAGTTGGTTGATATAATGATGAAATTGAGGTATTTTCTTTCCCATTTGAAGAGGAATAATCTTTCCATGATGAAAAAATTAAAGAAAGAAGTTTTGAGGCAAATGAAGATAAATCTCTTTTTGATGAAGGATCGGTAGAGTGCATCAATTCCCAAGACAATGAGGTAATCCCTCTAGGTAGTTTCCTTGAGCTGTAAAATAAAGATTCTTTAAAGGCGTACAAAGAGGAGCTACAGGAAATGATGAAGTATAACTCCATGAAAGAAATCTTGGATGCACTAGAAGTTGCAGAATACCCCGAGCTGATTCTTGATCTCTTCACTTGTGTCATGGCCATGCAAGACAATTATGAGGTCACTTCTGATCCTCCCATCAACACTCAAACACCTCAAAGTGAAGTAGAGATAAAGGATGAATCTAATATTTCTCATGGAGAAGATGTCAATGAGCATATACCAAAGAAATAAAATAACTCAGAATATTCAATAAATTCAAACAAAAATCAGCTTTGGGGCAGCGATGATATGCTCAATGAAGAATCAACTATGTGGATAAATGTGGAAGGAAACTAGCGCTATGAGATTGACTTCAAAGAGGATAAAGGCAATGGAATTTCCAAACAAAGACATGTGCATCAAGAATATCACATGGACTCATTACTACAAAGTAAAATGAAAATCATGGAAGCACCTGGCTTCCATAAACAATTGAGGAAAGGAGGTTACTTTCTGGAACCAGTCAATGGCTTCACATTACCACATCACTACGTGTTTCCCACTCATGGGTAACTTTTAAGGAATGGAAAGTGCTTCAGTGAAAGAGGGTTGTCCCCCACTCTATACCATAGGTGATTGCTAGGTGTGTTCCCCTTTCTGTTGTGTGTGTTTCCCTTCCTATTGTGTGTGTCATTTCCTTTTCATGTACATGTGTGTTTCCATCTTCTCTCATTCTCTCTTGTTGTAAGTTATACATGACTCCACAAGGCCCAATGGATAATGTACTGGTCAATGAACTATATGGTCTAAAATTAATATTCTATATTTGCATGCCTTGTCTTCACTGCACTCATTCTATTTCATGTCCCCAAGCTAGAGTAGGTTCTTCTCGTGTAAAAGTGCAATAGGGAAATTCATAATTCTTAAGGATGAAAACTATACCCCAGTGTTAATGTTTCCAAGTCTCTTCATTCCAAGACACCTTGGGTCTCTCCAGTCAGTCCAAGTGACCTCTCAATTAATGTTATCTCATCCCCATAGGTGATTTAGGAAATTCCATTCATTCTTCCTAGGTGATTTTAGGAGTTCATCTACAAGCTCCAAATAGTTGTGGGTAGGGCTAGCATTAGCCTTCCCAGGACTACATCAACCCCATTAGAGTGGAAAGGAAATGCAAAATTAAACATGGAGGTGAATTAAAGATGTTAGAACATCATGGAAATTATTTTGTAAGGTTTAAGGAAGTTTTGAAATACTTGGAGCAGTTTGAATAAAAAACAGAGTTCATAAGCCTAGGTAGTACACAAGCCTAAAAATAGTTGTTGAGCTTCAGAAGAAGATTCTAGGATCTCTAGATGGAGTTGGGATTAAAACTAAACATTTCTAGAAATATGATTATAATACTTAAATGATGGTGAAATCATATGTTTCACAACACTTTGGCACATTAGATCTGAACGCAATTTTTCATAGGCATATATGAAGTACCAAATCACAATTATGATTTTTTGAGGGAAAAATGGATGAATAAAGACATGAGACCAACACCATTGGATTGAAAATGTAATTTCTAGTCATGATCATATAGCATTTCACCAATACATTCCATTGATATCTAGAGTTATCATCGTTTCAAGTTACCCTCTTGGAGATAGTTCAAGAGTAAGTCAATTTTTGGGAGGACATGTTTCAACACCATGAGTCTTACGGGACTTTATGTCCCCAATGTCCCTGAGGTCAGGTACTTCAACCTTGTAGAAATTTTTCCAGCTCCCATTTGACATCTAGGACCCTCATGTGACTTTCAAACTTGACAGTTTAGCCCCCAGGTGCATTTTTGGAGCTCAAATTTCCAGCTGTCAGATCGAAGACACATGTTAGCTCTAGGACCACCATTGAATTTGATGTCCCTCACATCCCTAAGTATCAAAAATAGAAAAATGCACCTAGACCCTATGAGGGGTCCTTTGGTCATCTACATGACCAGCCTTCAGCCCCCAGTGCTTCTAGTGTTTTTTCAAGCAAATTCCTTGATGTCAGATCGAGGACACATGTCATCCTCTTTCTCTTCATGGAATTTTATGTCCCTCATGTCCCTGAGGTCATGGACATTAGAGATGAAATTTTTTTCCCCACCCCTGCATGAGAATTTTTTGAATATTCAAATATGGCACTTAGTCATTTTCTTCCTCTCATTTCTTCTCCATAGCTTCTCACCATGCCATGGCTTTGCTCAAGCTTATCCAAACACCTAGTCCACCATTGTTGATCCAAACTAGCTCCGACATGACCCAAAAATACTATACTTCATGAAAACATAACAATATAAGAGAAAATTGGATCGAAGAAATGAAAAATGGGAAGAAAATAAAGGCTTTTTGATAGATACTAGTGGCGTCACCCGATCAAGAAATCTTCATATCTCACAAGATAAAAGTCAGATCAAGGTATCATCTTTTGCAGAATTAAAAACATTTCAAGATGATCATGATGCAATAAACCAAAGGTCAAATAGTGCCCATAAATATTTTTTCCAACAAAATCCTCACTTCGTGCACTGGCTCACATTAATCAAATTTCCCATCATTCTGGCAATGGAAATGAGCTAAAAACTTGCACATGAGCTCCAAATGAAAAACATATCACAATGGAGTTTATTTCATAAAAAATGGAGACAAAAATAATACCTACAAATTTTGAGCTCCATTAATGGCATCCATGGCAACTCCATGCTCTAAGCCATTGCCAGATGAAAGTTTTAAATTTTATTTCCTGGCATTCTAGTGAGAAAAATTATGGGAAATTCATAGGATATGGTCATGACGATGAGATGAGTATAAAAAAATATGTTCCATTGCAAATCATGCACTAGAAACACACTTTCAAAAAATAGTAATTTTTCCTATACAAACTTTCTATGTTTGGAAAGTCATCATCAAAAGCAATTGTGACAAAAGTATTGTGTACCCAAGGTCACTAGGAAGCCAAAACGATTCTCCGGAGTAGAAAATAGTTAAAATGACCACTTACTAAAACTATTCAGTTCCCTATATGGGTGCTTAGTAATAATAGTAGGTCAACCTAAAAAGTGGTCGAGGCAAGGGTAATGTGCACATGATCAAATGAGGGAGTTCATCACATCACGAAGGTCGAGAAGAGGCAAAAATCACCTCTCACTAAAAATAGTAAGCCTTCCATCTAGACACTTACTAATAGCAGGTTTTACTCAAAAGGAAAGTTTGGCACAATAAGACAGAGGGGTGATCATCTCAGGAAATTGGAGAATGTTTTGTGACACTCACTACATAGTTCAGGTCATTGGTATATCATATGCAGGCTAGGAGTTGTCATCAGGGGAATAGTTCACTCAACTTGGTGAGTGTTCGTGAGTTAATTTGAAGGATTTTCACATTGTGCAAGGAGTTAGAAGGTTGAGAGTTTCACTGCATTTGAATTTTTTCACCAACGAGGGCCAATGGAATTCATCAGGAATGACATCTCCTCTTCTTCTTCTCCCTCTTTCTCTCTCCTCTTCCTCCAAATTTCTCTCACTTTCCAATATTCTAATTTTGCATTGGGGGTTACACTTTTTCATATGTCCTAATGTTCCTAATGTAATAAGTCACCTTTATGTTATAAAAAGGGACTTAATATTCTCCTAGGAAGTTGAAAATTTTTAACTTGGACAAAGACATATGAAAAACCATTGAGGAGTAGACGATAAGTCACCTCTCATTCTACAAATTGTAACACCATTCCCATTTCAAAGGGTTGGTCATTAATTTTGTAAGCTCAAGAGTGCATTCTACCTTGAGTGAATAAAGGAGATAACATAATTCTTCCTTTCCACCACTCTTTATTTTTTCTCCATTCTCATACTATGTACAACTTAGTCTAAGAAATCAATACAAGAAGGAGTTTCGAGCCTTTTTGTACTAAGGGATTCATTGATACTTTGTAATCATAAATTCCATTTGGTCTTGTTGTTACGTGTAGATTTCTTTCCTCCTAATTTCAATGCATGTGATAAAACTTCTAATTAATGTATGCAAGAATCTAATTTTTTACCTGTAACATCAGTTAACCTACCTAATTTCTCACTCCTCTTTCCCTCTTTACATAAAAAGTCCTCTCTTATAGGTAACTACAAGATTTTCTATAGGGTCAATTGATTGTCCCTGTTGGATCCCCAGTCAAAATGCCACCACATAGATCAACCTTTTCATGTACACACATATACAATAGCTGCATCGGTTAAGTAGAGGGAATTAGATTCCATGATCGTTAGCAAGAAATCAATGAGTTTTTCCAACTAAATTTTTTTCTTGCCAATAGTTTTTTGTGCCCATCGTGGGGCAGATTTAGTAGCATCTGCACCCAAAATATGACCACAAGGTCCTAAAATACAAAAAAAAATGAAATATTGAGAAAAAAAGAGAATTCATGAAAATCTATTACTAAAAGATACACTGTTAGTTCTTGCATGTGACCTTTCATATTCCATAGTGTCTTTTCATATTCCCTCTTCAAGAATTTCCAAAAGTTGGCTGAAGGAAGATAGACCAGGTTGAATAGGTTGAGAGGTATTATTGATTTCCAGTTTCGAGGCTTTGTAAAATCAGCAAGAACGAATTAGAGATAATCCATACTTCTTCTCTCAAGCCTCCTCTCCATCTGGATCTTTAATCAGTTTGTCTGAAAATCCTATGAAGGATTATGTTGATACTCCCTTCAAATTATCCCATTTTTCAATCACCCTTGAGCATTGAGTTCCCAAAATAAGAATAATTTTAAGAAGAATTTGTAGAAGCAAGAGTTGAAGTAGAAGATTAAATGAAAATGGAAGATGAAATAGAAAGACCCCAAGCCATCATTCCATGGGGAAGAAATATAGGCCCACCTACTCTTAAACCACCTCTTCACGATCTACCAATAAGTTCCCGTAAGAACTTGCTGAAGTTCAAAGGTGACAAAACACAACATCCTGAAGAACACATCACTGCCTTCACGACATCATGTGGAATTCTCTGTGTCCAACATGAAGATGTTGTTGTAAGATTGTTCGTGGAGTCTCTCCAAGAAAAAGGAACGGAATGGGTGTACCTCCTTCCTACCTGGTCCATCACAGGTTGGAATGAAATCAAGGATGCCTTCAAAGAGATATTTAAATCAATTATATACTTTTAAGACCTTCTAGTGCAGTTGGATAAAATGAAGAAAGGATAAAGTGAAACTATGAGAGACATCGTGACTCATTTACAACCATTGTTTCACAGGATACTGGAAGAAGATTCACTGTCTAAAAACAATATCAAGAGATTCTTCATCAATGCTCAATCATTAGAAGTAAGATTTTTGTTACGAAGAGCCCAACCAAGGAACATTGTAGAAGCACAAAGAATTTCCATTGAAATTGATGATGATATTTTCCTCTCTGGAAATATCAAGAATCCATCAAAGGGAAAGACCCAACATCTTGGAGATGAGAGAACCAATCCATCACTGTAAAAATTGGCAAATGAAATGGTGTCATTGAGGAGGGAAATATTTGAATGATTTTCTTCTCAAATAAGCAACACAAATAAAATTACAGGATCACCCCAAAGGCTTGCCTTAGAGGCCCCACCCGTGAACATAAATTACAGATTTCAAGAAAGTGAAGAAGATTTTGAACAAGAAAGTTAAGGTTGTAACTTCCTAGAGATTGGTGAACTTGAGAATGATAGAAAAATGATATTTTGTGAGTATTTCAGAGGTGATGAAGAAGAAGAGGATGCACTAGGTTTCTCATGTGTGGTATTCACTTATTATCAGTCTAAGAAAAGAGCATCTCCCTCCACTGTTGTAAAGGAAAAGAAGGTGTATGATCATGTTTTGGTGACTCCACAAAACAAAATAATCAGTCAAGGATCCCCACTTCCATCATCCATGAAGTTCACATTGTTAAAACCTAACCCTGTAGCAAGTAAGAAGAAAATTATTATTCCAAGTAAGTTTTCCAATTCCTCTTCCATTTCTAAATCTAAATTTTATTCTATAAAATATAATACCTTGAAGGCTCCTAGTGTGTAATTCAAAATACCGTCCATTCCTCAAAGATAAAATCCTTCTCCCAATCTTATCCAAACTAAAAAATCAGTCCCTTCACCCCCCTTGTCCACATCAAATCCCTTTGACTTCATAGAATATGCAAACAAAGCCAAAGTGTAGATTACTGAAACCAAATATTTGCAGACCCATCTTGAACATCTTTAGAGGTTTGTTCAATACACCAGGAATGGTAATCTAATACCCAATAATGTAGCTCCATGTCCTAATGGAATACTACCAAACCCACCTACACCTCCTTCACATAACATGTTGTCTTTGAGTGCATCAAAGACTGATAAGATTGACCCTTTTTATGTCTCCCTTCTTATTGGAGAGTATGTATTGAACAATTACATAATAGATTTGGGTGCCTTAGATAATGTCATGCTTTTGAAGGTTTCAAAATCTCTCAAACTTTTGATGACTCCACCCAGTGTCCCTTATTACTCCTTCAAGTCCAAATAAGTCCCACTTGTAGGGAATATCAAATACTCATAGGTGGATCTTTCCAAATTTCTAGACAAGAAAGTTTCAGCAATGATTTTTGTAGTGGACGTCCCAGCCTCATTTAAAATTTTGCTGAGTAGAAGTTTTTGTTAAGTCTTGTGAGGGAAAATTTAGATGAATTGGTCATCCACAACCATACCAGTGAAGGGATACATGGAGAGATTTATACCTAAGAAGAAGATGAGGTACATGGTACTAAAATATGAATCCTAGGAGCTAACATCTTATATCAAGGTAGTAGGCAGATGAATCACTTTTTATAAACCAAGGAGGAAGATGATATCCCCATCTTGATAGGTCTAGACATGCCTTCCTGGATAGATTTGTATTTTACACAAGCATTGAGTAGATTTGAGTTACAAGAGGGCAGCCTCGAATTGCTGGATGATGGAAACCATGAAGAAGAGGAAATGGTTCAGGATCATTTTCAAGAATAAAAATCATATTATGTGTTTATCCATGATGAGGAGTTATTATCATTCCCATTTGAGGATGAAGATGACCTCATCCAAGCCATCTATGGAAAGACAAAATTAGATTTTTGTGACCCTGTGAATGGTTTGAAAGAAATGTTTGTGCAAGGACCGCTAAGAGCCACAGAAAAAATAGAAGACCCTGATATCAGTGTTGAAATTTTAATGCAAGCCATGAATCTAGAAGACAAGCGTGAAGCTGACTTGGAAGCTTCAAAGAGTGTGAACATGGGCTATGTTGAGATAAATATAGATGAGAAATATGATTTCCCTCTTGAGCCAATGGTTGGTGAATAAAATGATGAAATTGAGGTATTTTCTTTCCCATTTAAAGAGGAATAATCTCTCCATGATGAACAAATTAAAGCAAGAAGTTTTAAGGCCATTGAAGATGAAGCTATTTTTGATGAAGGATTGATAGAGTGCAGTGATTCAAAAGATGATGAGGTAATTTGTCTAGGTAGTTTCCTTGAGCTATAAAATAAAGATTCTTTAAAGGTGTACAAAGAGGAGCTACAGGAAATGATGAAGCATAACTTTGTGCAAGAAATATTTGATGTAGTAGAAGTTACAGAAGACCCTGAGCTGATTCTTGATCTCTTCACTTGTGTCATGGCCATACAAGACAATTTTGAGGTTACTTCATATCCTCCCGTCATCACTCAAATACCTCATTATGGAGTAGAGATAAAGGATGAATCTAATGTTTCTCATGGATAAGATGTCAATGAGCATAGACCCAAGAAATAAAGTAACTTACAATATTAAATAAATTCAAATGAAAATCATCTTTAGGGAAATGATGATATGCTCAATGAAGAATCAACTATGTGGATAAATGTGGAAGGAAAATGGCGCTATGAGACTAACTTCAAAGAGGATAAAGGCAATGGAATTTCCAAAAAAATTACTGTGCATCAAGAAGCTCACGTGGAATCACTCCTACAAATTAAAAGAAAAATCATGGAAGGACCTGGCTTTAATAAAAATTTGAGAAAAGGAGGTTACTTTCTGGAACCAATCAATGGCTTCACAGAACAACATCAGTCAATGTTTCCCACTCATGGGTAACTTTCAAGGAACAGAAAGTGCTTCAGTGAAAGTGGATTATCCCCCATCCTATACCATAGGTGATTTCTAGGTGTATTCTCTTTTTCTGTTGTGTGCATTTCCCTTCATGTTGTGTGTGCCATTTCCTTTACGTGTGTGTGTGTGTTTCCTTCTTGTCTCTTTCTCTCTTGTTGTAAGTTATACATGACTCCGCAGGGCCTAATGGATAAGGCACTAGTCAAAGAACTATATGGTCTAAAATTGAAATTTTGGATTCTCATTCCATGTATTTGTTGTGATAATTCGATGTCATGTGCCCAAGCTAGAGCCAGTTGTTGTCATGTAAACTTGCAACATGGCAATTGATAATTCCTGAGCATGAAAATTATACCCCAGTGTTAATGTTTTCAAGTCTCAGCATTCCAAGACACCTTGAGTCTCTCTAGTCAGTCTAAGTGTCCTCCCAATTAATGTTATCTCATCCCCCTAGGTGATTTAGGAAATTCCATTCATTCCACCTAGGTGATTTTAGGAGTTCATTTGCAAGCTACAGGAAGTTGTGGGTAGGGCTAGTACTGGCCTTTCTAGGACTAGATCAACCCCCCTACAGGGGATGGGAAGGGACAAATTAAACATGGAGATGAATTGAATACCTTAGAACATCATGGAAATTATTTTTGAAGGTTTGGGGAAGTTTTAAAATACTTGGAGCAGTCTGATAAAAAAAAAGGGTTCACAAGCCTAGGTAGTTCACAGGCCTGAAAACAGTTGCTAAGCTTCAGAAGAAGATTCTAGGAACTCCAGATGGAATTATGAGTAAACAAAAACATCGACAGAAATAATATTCCAAGACCTACATGATAATGAAATCATATTTTTCACAACACTTCGGCGCATTAGATCTCTAGGCAGTTTTTCTCAGGCACATGTGAAATCATAAATCACAATTCCACTTTTTTAGGGATCAAATGGATGAATAAAAACATGATAACCAAACCATTTGATTCAAAAGGTAATTAAAATTTAGGATCATATAAAATTTCACCAGTAAATTCCACCAGGATCTTGCATTATTGTCATTCCAAGTTACCCTCTTAGAGATGTTCAAGAGTTAGTCAACTTTTGGGAGGACACGTGTCAACACCAGGATCCTGGTGGGATTTTATGTCCCCAACATCCCTAAGGTTAGGTACACCAACCTTATAAAAATGTGCCCAGCCTCCATGTGACTTTCGAACTTGACAGTTCAGCCCCCAGGTGCATTTTTGGAGCTCAAATTCCCTGTCATCGGATCGAAGACATGTGTTAGCTCCAGGACCATCGTGGATGTTGATGTCCCTCATGTAGCTTAGGTCAAGGAAAAAATACACGGAAAAATTCACCCAGCCCCTAAGGGGACTCCTTTGGTCATCCACATGACCGAATTTCAGTCCCTAATGCTTCTAGTGTTTTTTCAAGAAAATCCCCTACTGTCAGATCAAGGATGCATGTCATCATCTTGCTCACCATGGAATTTGATGTCCCTCACATCCCTAAGGTAAGGGAAATCAAACATAAAAAAAATTTCCCCACCCTTGCATGAGAATTTTTTGAACATTCAAATCCAGCACTTATTGTTTTCTTCCTCTCATTTCTCCTCCACGCTCCTCACCATGCCACGGATTTCCTCAAGTTTATGCAGACACCCAATCCTCCATTGCTGATCCAAAATAGCTCTTCCATGACCCAAAAAATACTCTAATTCATGAAAATGCAGCAATATCAGAGAAAATTGTTGTGAAGAAATGAAGAAAAGGAAGAAAAGGAAGGTTTTTTTTTACAGATAACCATGAAGTCACCTGATCGAGAAATCTTCATATCTCACAAGATACAAGTCATTTCAAGGTGTTGTCTTCTGCAAGATTCCACATTTTTCAAGATGATCATGAAGTAATAAATTAGAGTTCAAATGGTGCCTAGAATTATTTTCTCCAACAAAATCCTCACTTCATGCACTGGCTCACATTCGTCGGATTTCCCATCACTCTGGCAATGAAAATGAGTTAAAAACTTGCACACAAGTTCAAATGAAAAACCTATCGCAATGGAGTTTTTTTCATCACAAAGGGAGAAAAAAACTAGACTGGAAAATTTCAAGCTCCATTAATGGCCACCATGGCAGCTCCGTGCTCGAAGCCACTACTAGGTGAAAAATTTTAATTTTATTTCTAGGCAATCTAGTAGGAAAATTATGTGAAATTTGGAGGCTATAGTAGTGATGATGAGATGAGTTTAAAAAATATGTTCCATCTCAAATCGAGCACTAGAAAAAAACTTTCTAAAAGTAATAATTTTTCCTATATAGACTTGTTATGTTTGGAAAGTCATCAACAAAATAACTTGTGGTGAAAGCAGTGTGTACCCAAGGTCACTAGGAAGCCAAAATGATTTTCCGGAGCAGAAAATAGAAAAAATGACTACTTACTAAAAATAGTAAGTTCCCTATATTGGTGCTAACTAAAAATAGTGGGTCAACCTAAAAAGTGGCTGAGGTAAGGGTAATGTGTACAAGATCAAATAAGGGAGTTCATCACATCACGATGGTTGAGAAGAGGAAAAAATCACCTCTCACTAAAAATAGTAAGCCTTCCATCTAGACACTTACTATTAATAGCAGGTTGTTCTCAAAGGGAAATTTTGGCACCATGAGAGGGGTGATCATCTCAAGGAACTAGACAATGTTTTTTGAAACTCACTACATAGTTTAGGTCATAGGTATATCATACACAGGCTAGGATTTGTAGTTATCAACGTAAAAATCCACTCAACTTGGAAATTGTTCGTGGCCTAATTTGAAGGAATTTCATAATGTGCAAGGAATTCAAAGGTTCATAGTTTCACTACATTTGGATTTTTTTATCAACGAGGACCAACGGACTTCATCGAGAATGACTCTCCTCTTCTCCCAACTTTCTCTCACTTTCCAATATTCTAATTTTGCATTGGGGTTGCACTTTTTCATATGTCCTAATGTTCCTAATGTAATAAGTCACCTTTATGTTATAGAAAGGGACTTAATATTCTCCTTGGAAGTTGAAAAGTTTTAAGTTGCACAAGGACATATGAAAATCCATTGGGGGTAAATGATAAGTCACCTCTCATTCTATAAATTGTAATGCCATTCCTATTTCAAATGGTTGGTCATTCATTTTGTAAGCTCAAGAGTGCATTCTACCTTGAGAGAAGAAAGGAGATAGCCAAATTATTCCTTTCCCCCACTCTCAATTTTTCCTCCATTCTCATACTATGTAAAACTATGTTTAAGCAATCAATACAAGAAGAAGGACTTTCGAGCCTTTTTTGACTAAGGGGTTTATTGATACTTTGTAATCATAAATTCTATTTGGTCTTGTTGTTACGCATAGAGTTGTTTCCTCCTAATTTTTATGCATGTGATAAAACATATAATTGATGTATGCAGGAATCTGATTTTATACCTGCAACATTAGGTCCTGTCGACACTAAAATTTTCTTCTGTAATTTCTATTTCATTAATGTATGTATTAGGAATACGATGTTGTTAAGTATAATTAGTAGTATCGTCTGATAGAAGATAACGGAGCTGCCAGTATGACACCGCTAATAATGTATAGTATAGTAATAGTCAAAATTACAATAGGAATGTTGTGGTAAAGAGTAAATATTTGTCGTAAGCGGTCCGGTAATGTTAAAATTTCAAAGTTGGGGTAAGTAGAGAAGTAGGGTCTACATGATTAGGAATTAGAAATATTATATTGGTAATAAGGACAAGGAGTGAGGTCATAAATATTTTGTGTATTTTATTTGTAAAAAGTTTAAAAATGTGGAACCCATGTGAAATGATAAGGTTTATCTTATCTTAAAATATAAGCTTACATGTACAGATAAGAGTTAAGGTATGGAATATGATTCGTCAGAGTGGATTTCTTATCCTATCTTAGAGATAAGATGGATAAGCTTGGAAGTTCTAAAAATTAAAGGGGCCACCCACCTCGTTTAGCATAGAAGGAAATAGTGATAAATATTGTATGAGTAAGTGTGTAAAGGAATCCATCATTTTGAAGGTGTGTTAAAGAAGCCATTAAGAGGTGTAATTGTGAAGTTTCTTCCATAGTTATTATTGGAAGGCAAGTGAAGTCAGTAACACTTGAAGTACCTCATGGGTGAGATTGTAACAATTTCATGTTGATATTGTAATTTACATTGATATTTCCGATTTATCATCATTCCTTCTTATCATAGTCTATGGTATTCTTGTGTTATGTTTGTTGTTGTGTTTCCAGATTTCATCCACTAAACTAAAAGCTATGCATTAGTAAATAATCATAGCACGAGGAGTTCCTGGTGAAAAATTATCATAGTGCCAGATTGGTGATGACATTTTGGTTCTGTTGCCAGGACCATTCCTCATTGGTGGATTTTCTGGAGAGATATTCCCACTTAGTCAGAAAACATTTGGAGGGTAACCTTGTTTTTGTTGTGCATAGTGTTTACCATAGTAAAGTTAGTTTTTACCGCAGTAAGTCAATTTTTACCATAGTTTACCATGATCATTTCTATTTTCTATTATAGTGATTCCAATTATTTATGCACATAAGTCTTGTTGATTGTACTTGTGGGTTGGTATTTCACTGTGGTTTTTGGAAATGGGAAAGATTCCTGTGTTTTCAACCCAATCTAATGAAGAAGCTTCCTATTTCATTCAAGAGTTTAAACGATCTTGTATTTGTAATGGCCTTATAAGAAGGGAACAATGGACTAAATTTTTTCCTACCTTTTTGGATGGTTCAGCCCTTAGGTGGTTTGAAACACTAGGTGATAATGTGAAAAACTCATGGGATTTATTAACTGAAAGTTTTCTTGAAGAATTTGGTGAAAAACAGAAATATGCAGATCTCATGATCGATATCAAAAATTTATCTCAAGGAGAGAGGGATAAGATAAGTGATTATCATGCTCATGTTCTAGAGCTAAGGAGGAAGCTCGATGCCCATATCTGGAAGGAAGGATTAGCGGATGGGTTGATGAATGGCATGGATAATCTCCTCTGTAAGGCAAATGAAGCTTTTGAACAACTGAAGGAATCCCTGACATCTTCACCTATTTTAAATAATCTAGATTGGAGCAAGCCATTAATTGTGTATACTGATGCCTCAGATGTAGGTTATCACTGGCCCACTCTTTTTAGAGATTTTTATAATTATTGTAAGACATGTGATATTTGTCAAACACATGGTAACCTTAAGACTTCATCATCTCCATTATGCCCTATTCTTCCAATTGGTCCCTTTGAAAAGTGGGGAATAGACATTGTAGGTTCACTTTCAACTACCCCACACCAAAATAAGTATATTGTAGTTGCTACAGATTATTTAACCAAGTGGGTTGAAGCTAGGCCATTGAAAACAACTTCCATGGATGAAGTGGCAAGGTTCATATATGAACACATTGTCACCAGATTTGGTTGTTCATTAGAAATTATAACAGATCAAGGAAGCCACTTCATTAATGAGGTGGTAGAAGCCCTAGTCAATAAGTTTTCTATTAAACATAGGAAGGCAACAACATACAAGCCAAGCACAAATGGATAGGTGGAATGAACAAATTTTGTGTTGTGTCAAATTCTAGCAAAAGATGTAGCCTTGCAGGTACATAAGTGGGATAAAAGGATTCATGCCGCATTGTGGGCATATAGGGCAACATCAAAGTCAACAACAAGATACTTTCCATTTCAGTTGGTTTATGGCATTGATCCAGTTCTTCCTATTGAGTTTGATATTCCCACTGTGAGAGTTATGAAAAATGAAAGGCTAGATGAAAGTGATTCAGTAAAAGAAAGGTTGGTACATCTTCATTTGCTAGAGGAAATGAGGGAAATAATGAAGGATACAAGCTATAAGAAGAAAATGAAGCAGAAGGAATACTTTTATCAAAAGATTCATTGGTCTCCATTTCATATAAATGACTTGGTTCTAGTATATGATTCCAGATACAAAAAAAAGAAGACAGAGAAAATTTCCTCCAAAATGGATGGGGGCCTACAAAATAGCAGTTGTGCATGAAAATGGTATGTACCGACTAGAGGAATTGGATGGCACTCCCATTACAAAATGGGTCAACCATGACAAGTTGAATATTTTCCAAGCACCAGAATAGTCTACTTCAAGGACGGAGTAGAAGCTAGGAAGGGGAAAATGTCGACACTAAAATTTTCCTCTGTAATTTCTAGTTCATTAATGTATGTATTAGGAATAGGATGTTGTTAAGTATAATTAGTAGTAGCATCCGATAGAAGATAACGACACTGCCAATAATGTATAGTACGGTAATAGTCAAAAGTACAATAGGAATGTTGTGGTAAAAAGTAAATATTTGTCGTAAGTGGTCTGGTAATGTTAAAATGTCAAAGCTGGGGTAAGTAGAGAAGTAGGGTCTACATGATTAGGAGTTAGAAATATTATATTGGTAATAAGGAAAAGGAGTGAGGTCATAAATATTTTGTGTATTTTATTTGTAAAAATTCTAAAAATGTGGAACCCATATGAAATGATAAGGTTTATCTTATCTTAAAAGATAAGCTTACATGTACAGATAAGAGTTAAGGTATGGAATATGATTTTTCAGAGTGGATTTATTATCCTATCTTAGAGATAAGATGGATAAGCCTAGAAGTTCTATAAATAAAGAGGCCACGCCCCTCATTTAGCATAGAAGGAAGTAGTGAGAAATATTGTATGAATAAGTGTGTAAAGGAAGCCATCATTTCGAAGGTGTGTTAAAGAAGCCATTAAGAGGTGTAATTGTGAACTTTCTTCCATAGCTATTGTTGGAAGGCAAGTGAAGTCAGTAACACTTGAAGTACCTCATGGGTGAGATTGTAAAAATTTCATGTTGATATTATAATTTACACTGATAGTCCCCTACATAATTTATCACTCCCCTTTCCCTCTCTACAGAAAAAGTCCTCTATTGCAGGTATTTGTAAGCTTTTCCACAAGGTCAGTGGAGTGTCCCTATTACATCCTTGATTAAAATGCCACCACAAAATCCCACCTTTTCATGTGCATTCATATATGGTAGCTACACCAATTAACTAGAGGCACTTAGATTCCTAGATCGTTGGAAAGAAATCCATGAGCTTTTCCACTAGAAAAATTTTATCGGCAACAAGAGAAAAAATTATGAAAAATTTAATGGATTGGGCTTTAAGGTTTGAATCCAATTAAGTACCATAGTTTTTTAAGCCTTGAACAGAGGTTGGGACTGAAGAACATGAGGTGGAGGTTGATTTTTTAGAAGATAAAGAACAAGAAGAAGATGATCAATAATCTCTATGCTCCTAATGTAGTGTGCATAATGGAACAATGTTCACGGAGGTTGTTGATTCATCCTAGCTTATAGAATAAGAAGGGTAGGAAGAATCAACTTCAAATGAAGAGGAACATAAGGATGATGAGACATAATGTGAGTATGCTACAGAGCTTAACATTGAAGAGGCTGATTTTTTATCAGACTTGGAATATTTCATTGGTGAAGAGGAGGAAAATGAAATTACCAGTTTTTCAATTCTATAATCTATTTCCATCATAAAGAGACCCTTTCTATAGAAAAATCCCAAGAATCAGCCATGGAAGAGAAAATCAAAGAAGAACTAGCTGCCTGACTCAACCTGCATGAGGAAGGAAAAGAGGAATTTGATCTTTCAAACTCCATGAATGAGGAAAAGGATAAAGATGATGACACCACTTCTAGAGAAAAAGTCATCATGGATGGTGAGTCTGATATTGTGCACTTCTTGTTTACAGAAAAAAATTAGAACAAGAACAAAACATAAACAAATTTACATACAATAAAGGAAAGGAAGAAATTTCTCCTTATATCTCCTTTCATGAGGTTACATCCAAGGAAGATGGGTGAAATTCAAGGACCATCCCGTGCCCAATTAGATATTTTGCTACTCTAGAGGGGAAAATGGAGTTGGAAACAATCATGCTTAATTTAGAGCTTGAGGATGAGATTCAACATCCCAAAGGTCAGCCACAACACCTCCAACCAAATTTATAACAATTAGAAAAGGTATTCATAATTTTTGTAGTTGATACTTTGATGAAACTGGGAGTGTAAAACATGATTTCATTCCCACCATTTGATTTTGTCACCAAACAACTCACATGGCCACATTTTGTGAGGAAAGGATGTTTTTTCTCATAACCTATTACAAGTTTTTTTAATCTTTTCTTCCTCTTGTTAGAGTAGAGTAGGTAGGTTTATTTTTAGTAGAATAAGTGCTTGCACACACTCTACATGTTTCCATTTGGAGCATGTATGATTTTTCATTTTGTATATATTTTTTGTGGTGTTTTGTTTTTGTTGCATGGTCCATTGGAGGAAGAATCATTCGTGATTTGAAAGTAGAATGTTTGGGAAATTTTTTAGTGAGTGTTAATTCAATCCCAATAGATCATTTGCAAATGGAACATGATGAGAATTTAGGTTCAAAACAATTTTCCACTCTTATAAAAACTCAATTCAGAAAATGTTTATAATGAGATGGTCAATTCAGGATTCAGATCAATTCTAGGTTCACGAAGTACTTCAAGTAGATTCATGGGTATGTTCTTTAAGTTTTAGATCACTTTCAAATTATCAATCTGACTCCGAGCGTAATGGATGCTTCAAGGCCATTGATCTTTCAGTCTAGCAGGAAGATTGTCCCATGGGTCGCCAAATTTTTATCCAATATTTTCCCCCAGGAAAAATTGGAAAAACATGGAGTTGAGTAGTTGGTGGTGTTTCAATGGATAATAATCTAGAAATTCATATGAGGCACAATACAAAGAATTTGGTCATTTTAGTGTATCACAGATTTCTGAGGTATAGATGGAACTAGTTCCTTGTGGAAGTATCTGAGCCAAAATGCAAAGGATTTCAGGTTCATTGTTATGCAATAAAATGGGTTTTAGACTTAGTTTTATGTATATTTCTTTAATCCACGATATAAAGGAAAAGGTAAAAGCCACAAGGAAAATAAATTAGAAGTGACAGTGTATTGTGAGAACCAGGAAAGCTGTGAGTAGCTCGGTGAACCCGCTAAACATCCAACAACTTTGTTAAACATTTGAAAAAGCCACAGCAAACTAAGGTTTAAATAATTGGTGGGTATTAATTTAAAATTCCCTGCAATGTTCAAATTCCTGACAGATTTAACCACCCAACACTAATCAAATGGCACCAAATGGCATGAGAATGATGGTCAAAGAAGGGACGTTTTGGGTTTCTATAGGCCAAATGAATTATGCAGATGTCAAAGGTGCAAAATTAGATGAACTCCATAATAATTTTGGGTCCACGCGGGTCAAAGGTAGAGGTAGTCTCTGAGGCCAATCAATTTATGCCATGTGTCAAAGGAGACAAATATTCAAATGGCCATATAGTTTTCTCCAAAGCTCCAAATTATGCAAAATCATCCTGATTGGAAATTTCTCCTTGAGCCCCTCAATTTGACATCATCAAAATCAGATTTTGATGTGAGTAGGTGAAGGAAAAATTTCCCCAAATCCAAAAGTGTAGTTCCAATTTATCCACCAGCTAGAATTCAATGAGATTTGGTCCTCTTTTCTTCTTCCATAAAGAAAATAACATTAGAGAATGGATCTAATAGGTTGTCCTGATTTTTTTTTAGTCATTTAGTACATCTTATTGGTGGGTGAAAAAAAATCAGGATTATATCCTTCTCTCTTTCTCATTATTCTATATATTATAAACATCTCTCATTTGAGAGGCGAGGATGTTCAAAAAATATAAAGGAACTCTGTCAAAATGGTTCCTGAGAAGTTTTGATCAGTCAACCCCTCATTTTTGGCTTTGAAATGTGTTCTTTTTCCTCCCACTACATATGTAATGGTCTTTGCATACTTTTATTGCAATAAATTGTGGTTTTATTTGAACCTTGACTCATGTTTATCTGCAACCTCTCCTCTCTTTTACTTGATGCATTATGTTGTGTATGTATTTATCTTTTTCAAGATCATTTTTTTGTTTCATGTGAGAATATATGTGAATTTTTTTTGGATTTGTGTCACTTATTTCTGGCTTCTCCCTTCTCAATTTCCTTCTCCCTTATCCCTCACTAGAGTGCCCTTACCATTTTCTAGTGTTATCACCACTTGTTAGCTTAGGATTTCCTTTTCATGCATATTTCCAACCCTTCTCTCTCTCCTTGTTCCTTTGGAATTTTTAGTTTAGGACTAGTTAGTTGCATTTACTTATTTAGAAGTAGCTCTAGCATTATATTTATGTAGAAGAAGTCAGCCTTCCCCAGAGGTCTATCTCAAGTAGCAAGTCCCACAACTTGAGAGATAGTTCCATGTTACCCAAAAAAATAATTTCTCATCATCAATGTAATGTTGTAAAATATTAATGTAGATTCAGGAATGATAAGAAAAATATTTTGAATCTTCTAGAGTTTAGAAAAATTGTGTGTGTAGACAAAAAAATCACACACATATTACTATTTTACTATGTCATCAATTTGTTATTATATGCATGCATCTTAAGTAAGAAAAGTATTCACTGGTGACACAATCCTTTATCTATCAACTTGCTTTGATTATTTCTATTGTCATTGTCTATCTCATGTGCCATTTGTGTACCCAGTTCTAGTCAGGTCATAGGGATCCTTCTCTATCTGTATTTTCACATATTTCATCATTTATTCCAAGACGCCAACACCCATTTTGAACACTAGTTACCATTGTCCATTCTGGACAATCTTGTCTTTTTTATCCTTTTTACTTATTTTAACATTTGTGGTTGGCCATTTCAGTTTTCTTATCCTTATTCAAAGCTCATAGTCATCCTTTCATGTCACTAGTGTCAAAGTTCAAACAAGAGATCCATATATATACACAACGTGCACACTATTATTTTGGATGAAAATTCTAAGGGGAAATCACATGTACATGTTATTAATAACATCAAAGGGACTAAATTTTTGGGCTGCATACACCGCATAAGAAATGGAAGTACTGAATTCCATACCAAAAATTTGCATATAATCTAGCTATATCCTACTATCTTGGCTTCATTGGTGTAGAGGAAACCTAAGGACACTATTTCACACATAAACATGCACAACTACATGGATTCTAGGATGTAGTGTAGTGCTTGGTAATAAGCTCACTCTTTGGGTGACCATCGAGGTCAGTCCAACTTCACATTTTGTATATTTTAAATAAATTTGATATTTTTGTGAGCTTGTGCAAGTAGCTAGGGTTTTTTTTATAGTTCACATATGTGATAGAAACCCTAAAAAATAAGTTACCACGTCAAAGTAGGGATTAAAATGACAATATTTAGACCCAAAAAGAAGAAGATCCCAAGTGTTCACATAGTCACTAGTTCCCAGAAACAAACACCAACATTTAGGAACCCCTTTCCTTCCTTGGGTACTCCTTTCTTGTTAGGAAATAAGAGATAAAATATGTGAAATAATCCCTTACAGAATCGCAATAGTAGAAACTAATATGCAGAAAATATTACAGATCTCAAATAAAAGTGCAAAATAAATAACACAACATAGAGAGACAATATTTAATGTGGTTCACCCAATATGGGCTACGTCCACCAAGAATCACTTGCTCAGATTTTATTACAAGCCTCCACTCTCTCAATACAATACCCAGATCCGTTTGGAACTATGCTCAACAAACTCTACAAAATTCACACCTGAATTCAAAGCACATCTGCAATACATTTGCTTTTCTATCTATCATATGCATAAGACCATATAAATAGACAATTGCTTAAGTAGTTTGATACAAAAATATGGGTATCAAAACCATGGGCAAAAAACTGTGGGTATCAAAACAATGGAAACTGAAAAACCATGGGCCCAAAAATGGCCCATAATGGTTACCCATTACCCATGGGTCAATAAACCACCCATGAAAATTTTCTTCAGGGGCTTCACCCCCTAACCTCCCTGACCCACTCACTAGCGAGTGGGACCGCCGTTAAAATACCCGAGTGTATCACATAGAAGGTGTACCACACTCTAACATGAAAACAGGCTCCACAAACATAACATTTCTAGCCTCAATGTAGATTTCAATAATCTTTAGTGAGATCTTGTTAAAACATGTCCAGCCAAATCTAGTATATACATAGTCCCGGATACCTACAAATTATAGAGAAAACAACTAAGTCACTTATCTCTCCCATTTTTTTATAGTCTTGTATTGCTTGAGTACTTGGCATTTGTGTCTTGCTATATTTTATCATATTAGTTACTCTAATATATATTTAATTCAAATTAAATTAAATAATTTAGTTAACCCTCTTTTATTCAAACTCCTTTCCCTAAGATCCTAAAATCCTCATGGATAAAAAGAGGTTCCCATCTCCCAAGCATGATATGACCTATACACATATGCAACTTGTATTTGACAATGTCGCTGATGAGGCTGAATTTCATTACCTCATGCACAATCTCCACTATGATCCCATAATCCTCCAACAACTCCTTGACTTCCAAAAACCCTTTCTTGTTGGCTATGAAACCCCTCATGTTTTCATAGTCTCCCCTAATCAAAACTTAGCCTCATTTTCTCCCTCATCCACCATAGCTACCATTGTTGATCCATCCTCTTTTCCTCTTCTTATAGTAAATGATAATATTAATATCGTTTCTTTTCATGATAAGGTTCTTGCTTGTGAAAACATATATGCTAATAATTCTAATTTTGATAATGAAAATGTACATGTGCTTAATGATGTTCCTACTTGTAGTGAAGATGAATGTCAATCTCTATCTCTTACTCTTCCTACTTCTGAAACTGGTTCCAATGATTGCAATGATAAATTTGATGCTAGTACTCCTACAAGTTATTTATATGTTGATGATACTCTTGATGAAATCCTTTCTTGCGAGAATATGAATGATAGTGATTTTGATTATGCTTCTAATCATGACCATGTTAGTAACGATATTTCTTCTATTAATATTGTTGAATGTGAATTTAGTACTCCTCTTTCTTCTCCTTCTAAAGTTATTTCAAATATTTCCCATGATAATTCCAGTTCTACCTATAATTCACATATTATAGTGTCTCTTGAGGCTACACCTAGCATCCCAATAGATCCTTTATGTTCCTCTCCTCCTCTTACACCTCCTTCTCTTCCTTCCACATATACCCCTCCTCAAATTCCCATAATCACTCATAATGGAAAGATGTAACCTCTCGATGTTCCCCTCACTTCACCAACCATTCCCTCACATGATATCCTGACCCTCATGCATTTTTTTGGTAATTTGAAATCTCAACTTCATACCTTTGTCGTCAAACTTAAAGCCTATTATGATTTTATTGACAATAATTCCCTTCATGGAAAGCCCATTCCCAAAAGGATTCGCAATTTTTCTTTCCCTAAGGACTTCATCATGTCTAATGTCTCTTCTTTTGATGGTACTAACAATCCTTATTTACATCTCAAGCATTACCATTTAGCTATGACTATGGTTGTTTATTCCATTGATTGCTTATTACTCAAAGGATTTCTTCATATCCTTATTGATCATACTCTCCAATGGTATACTCATTTTATTTTTGTATCCATTAGTACTTATTATGATAATGAGGATGTTTTTCTTACATGATTTATTTCTAATCATGTTCCTAAAGTTACATATAAATGTTATCCTTCTCTTCATCAAGGAAAGAATGAACCAATTTTATATTACATTTTATAGTTCAATTCTTGCATTCATCAGTTATTATTCTAGCCTATTAATTTATAAATGCAATTTGTTTTTTATTGTGGCTTAAAAGAAAAGCTATTATATGCTATATGTGAATCATTTACTCTTTTGTGTCATAAAGTTATTGATTTAGAAAAATACCCCATTATAGATAATGTCCTAACTCCTCCTACTTCTTATATTTTTCTTATGCCTACTAAGTAATCTTCTCTTCCATTAATTAAAATTCCTACATGATCCCCATCTCTGCCTTTATGCATGTGTCTTCCTTCCCCTCCATCACATCGATATTCATATAATTTTTCTTTGTCTCCCACTCGTTTCATAGTGCACTTCTCACATAATGTTAAACCACATGATGTATTGGGAACCTTAATTAATAAGAAACTCATCTATCTACCCTCTAATTAACCTCATCCACCTCATCACTTTCACTGCTAGCATGACTGCTATTTCTATAATTTTGATTACATAAATGGCCACCATGATCATGACTATTATGCTCTCCATAATTTCCTCTAATAATTAGAAGACAAAAGTGTCATTTTTGTTTGCTCTTGCTCTTAGTTCTCTCTCTCTCTCTCTCTCTCTCTCTCTCTCTCTCTCTCTCTCTCTCTCTCTCTCTCTCTCTCTCTCTCTCTCTCCTATCCCACATAAGTGAGCTTCTACCACTATTCACTTGTCTCCTTCAACTTTGTCTAATTTTATCATCCGCCCACCTCCTAAGGTCATCATCCATCCTTATCCTCCAGCTAATCCATTGGTAGTTACGTCCTCTCATCCCTTACACATTTATATTGCATCCCATTAGCTTCCTAAGCTTCTTACTTCCACACATCCTATCACCACACCTATCATTAGTGGCACCATTCCCTCTGACTTCAAACTTGAAACTTATCCTCACATGGTTGTTGCTTCACATATTCCCTTCATGCCTCGCAGGGCATTTCATCTCTGGTAGATGACATCCATTTTCCATCTCATTACCCTATGATGCACTCTCCTGCTATAGTTAAAACTTGACTATTGAGGGCATAATATGTCAATGAAATTTTGATTTCATGCTTCATGCTTTGTGCTTCATGTCATATCATTTTTAGCATTTACTCGCACGCAAAAACATCCATTTCTCGATGATGCACTCTTGTTCAATGGATCATTGTTTATTGTTGAAGGGCCATTTATAAATGAACCTCATTCTCACACTTGGGGGGAAATCGATCTTATTACCCCCTTAATTCTCATCACACATAATTACAAGTTAATTATTTACATCTCATCATTATTCCATTATCAACACATCAATATTTCTACCTATACTTATCTACCACATTACTTCACATCCATACATTTATACTTATTACATGTTATACCATACATTCCTATTCATACACATTCTCTTCCATTTATTTATTATTCTTTCCACATCATAGCACATTTCAACCATTAATAATACATATCAAATCAACCATCCAAAACATGCCTATAGAATATGTCAAACTAAATAAACACTACCAAGAACATATCATCATCATCATCACATAAATAATAAATGACATATCAACACAATTATATATATATATATATATCCTCCAAAACCATAAGTTACAAAATACAATCGATGGGAGGAAAGCCCCCGTGCATCACTACATATACAATTCATAATATATCATCCTCACTATAACTATCTACAATTGCAAGAGATTTACAACAAGAAATTTCACCGCTAACTCTATGTCATTGGTCTCAGCCTCTATAGCTCCTTAGCTGACTCCATAATATAGAAATCTCCAATTTCTTCTCCACATATTGACCATGTAGCTCCACATATCATGAAAATATATCCAGAGCTATGCTTCCTTGTCCCACACCCTATCTCACTCATTTATCCTCTACACGAGCTTCATTGTGGTTGCTAAAAAACATTGTGCATATTTCTGCTACTATAGCCACTGGCTCAAATAAATTTGCCTACTCATCTACAATAGAATCAGCCCACTCTAGCATAGCTTATCCCACGAACACATCTGGAGGAACGTTTCGAGTCAACGTATATATGGAGTTTTCCTTAATCAGTGACTAATACACATGTCCTAAAATCCCACAACAAACATTAACTAGTATACATCTTTGAAATCAAGCAACAATCAACAAATAACACATAACACTAAACAATACTTACGCTCTAATTTCTCCACTGCTACATTTTCTACCTCAGGGGAAGGTATATGTCCCTCTACACCCCCATATGTTGGCCCACAAGTAGTATCCACTACTACTGGAAATAGTAACACTCTTCAGTGTGTCTCCCACCACTAGCTATACACCTAAGTGCACTGATGAGGAAAGAAAATGTCTTGTTAATGTACAATAAATGATCTTATTTTAATCTCCTTTTTATCATGATTGATTACATTTTGTGACTTTTGTTTGATCTAATATAATTTAGGATGTAATTGTCCATCTTTTGTTCATTGTAGTTCTAACATTTAATAACTTTGTAATTCCTAACTAAGTTCTTTGAAAGTTTAGTGTTGTAATAAAATAGGTCATAATCAATCGAAAGAACAAAGTATGAAGTGGTTGGCATGTTTTTGGAAGCTTTGGTTTCAATACAACTCAGTTCTGGAACTTCTAGACTTAGTTCCAGAACTCTATTACGTAGTTACAAGCTCTACCACTTAGTTTCAGAAATTTCAGACTTAGTTCCATAACTCCATCACTTAGTTCTGGAGCTTTTGGAATTAGTTCCAGAACTCCTTCATATAGCTCTAGAATCCTCACAGTTAGATTAGGAACTATTTCCTTTAGTTTCAGAACTTATCTAAAGTTTCAGAACTGATGAGAATTTATTTATTCCAACAACATCCAGTGCTTTAGCAATCAATGATCCTTTCAATCAGGAGAAAATTAGAATATTTATGATTCTTCATACTCACAGATCCAAGGATAACTATCATACAACAGTACGTCCATCCATGATCCAATTCAACATCTATTTTGGGCATGATTCAGTTCTATCTGAATCGGTAGGACAACTATGGCTGTAAATACACCTATGGAAGAAGTATATATATATAGACCTATATATATATATATATATATATATATACACATTAAAAAATAGAGAGAAAAGAAGAGACAATATGTTTTTGTAATGTAGAATATTTTAACAATAAAATAGTCATTCTTGTTTTAAGAGTATATTAAGTTGTCAAATCTTATTTCAAGGTGGAGCAAGGGCCTACTCTTCCAAGAACTAGGATCTTCATTTTATTGGTATTTATATTTCCAGATAAAATAGTATAGATCTATTAATTCTATAAATGCTTTTAATTATTCAAGTTGAAATATGTTATATACTTGTTCCTACAAGTGTTCTAGATTAGATTCTTCTTTCTTTGGAATCAACTTTCAACATTCTCAAATTATGTGTTTATTTCCAAAGAAAATGTGCTCATTTCTATAACATGTGTTTCCTTACAAAAATCTATTTAATTTTGCAAATGTGTGTTTATTTCTAGTAATCTATTTCTACATAGAGTGTTTACTTAAATTAAATTTTCATAGTTTTATTTCAATAAGGTTTTAGCTAAGGAATCCTCAATACATTGAGAAAATACCCCATAAAATATAAAAAGAAAACAAATACCTACCGTTAATTACTAGATCACTGAGATTTCTTGTTTCATATAGCTTCAGACAACACCCATGGTTTGAATATGACATCAACAAAGAGTTGATTAAATGAAGGGAATAACAACACCCATCATTTTTTGCACTATTTTCAGGGACCCAATAGTTAGGATTATCTAATTAGGTGGCAACAAGAGTAGCCATCATACATCTAGTAATTACAAGATCTTCCCTATGTCATCATAAAATTTATGAGTAGATTAAGAGAATCCAAGGGTTGATTCCTCCCTAAAATATTTGAACAAAAATCATCATCAAATAAGGAAGTTGATCAAGAATTAGAAGCACCATTGTCCCTTGTTAGGCATGAAGTAGAATTGCCACCTTTGGAATTCTTAGATCAATCACCAGAAGGAAGTAGAACCTTTAGAAAAAATATCATATTCCAAGACCCGTTTAGAGAAATTTTTGATTCAAAATTGAGTAGTCAACCTCCTACTCTTGACTTTTCACCTTCCCCAAAAAACATCACATACCATATTGATTGGGGAAAAAGTATAGAAGGTAATACAGAAATGGCACAAGAAGTAGAAAGAGAACCTGATAGGACCTTCACTTAACTAATTCAATTGGATGATGATGATGTGACTATGAAAAATATTTCACTTGCACATTTACCCACATTTAGAGGGATGACATTTTAAGACCCTGACCAATTTCTATTTGAATTTAATGTACTATGTCAAAATTATGATTACAAAATAGATAATAAAAAAATCAAGTTGTTTCCATCTACCCTGAAGGATGCAGTAATGAGGCAGTTTATGGGATCACCATCTAATTCTATTACCACTTGGGCACAAATAGAAGTTTCCTTCCTAGACAAGTATCAAGATTACTATAGAGGGAGGAATAGGAAGGAAGAATTTTTCAAAATAAAACAGGAGGATGAGAATATGGAATATTATTTAGACAGATTCATTTTTGTGAGAAAAATATGTGGATTTGTATTACAAGAATATTTAAGAAAAACCATTTTTTTGAAAGGTGTGGATGATGAATCAAGAGAGGTACTTGATATGATAGGAGGTGGACATATTGATCAAATAAGAATGAATGATATTAAAGACATTTGTAGAAGCTATTCACGAACAAGGGGTGGACCTAGAAAAGGAAAAATAGTTAAAAATTTAAACCCAGATATGAACAAACTAATGGATGAATTGGAAAATTTCAAAACAAACATTTTTTGTTTAGTTAACTTCCACCTTTGATGGATTGCAAGCTAAAGAAAATGCTAAAACTACACCATTATCTATATATTGTCCTAAATGCAGGAAGAAGCATGCAATAAGAGATTGTCCCTTGAACAAAAGAGAAATATGCCTTATCTATGAATCTAGGGACCATGAGAGTGATGCAATTTCTCTTATTCCATTTATTAAAAATCATCTTAAAGAAAGCAGCATTCCATCCACATCAGAAGAAGTAAATTTTGTCCAAAGACAACCTAGCCAAGGGCAGTTCATGCCTAGGTCAATTCGATGTCATGGGTAGCTCAGACAGTGCCACAAAATTGGGGATAGCTACCTTGGGCACCTCAACCAACTTGGAATCCTTAGGATTGGTCAGGAAAATCTTTTTATGCCCAAGGACACCAATAACCATGGTCTAGTCAAGGAAACCCAAATGTTTGGTCACAACCTAGGCGAAGCCCTAATAATTGTGTTAAAGGGAGGACATATCCTAATCAGAATCAACAAGCCATAATGGGTTCCCCAACAAAAAATTCACAAAATGAAAATGTGGTCCAAACCCAAATACCAATAGAACCAGTAGAAAACCCAAGAAACAAAAAAATAATTCTTGTCTATGGAACATAACCAGAAAAATTAGTTGATCTAAATGCCATGGATTGTAAGTATATTCAAACTAGATATGAAAAAGTAATCAGCAATCCACCTATTATAGTCACTGAGATGACAGATGAAATTGAAACCCCTAGTACAGTTATTCCCAAAAAGGATGAAAAAGAAAAGGATAAGGAGCTAGATAGCAACTCTAATGAGACTCCATTTCCAGAGAGATTTAAGGAAGACATAGAAACTACGGAATCTAAGTTGGTACATGAACTAAGGAGATTGGATATTGAAATACCATTATTACAAGTAATTAAGGACATTCCAGAATTGAAAAAATGAATCAAAATGTTATGTTTAGAAAGCCCTGGAAGGAAGAAGCAGTACCCCAAGACTATTAAGGTAGATGGGAAACTTGTTGATTTATTAGTAGGAAAACTTTTGCTTCCCAAATACAGAGATCTTGGAAGTCATGTTATTTTTGTCTCTATAGGGAATAAAGATATACATAATGTTTTGGTTGATTTGGGAGCGTCTATAAATGTGATGACAATGGAAACTTTGAAAACATTACCATTAACATGTATACAACCTACTAACACCATATTGTAGATGACAGATCAGTCTATAGCAAAACCTGAAGGAGTTATTGAAGATGTAGCAGTTATGGTGGAGTCATGGGAATATCCAATTGATTTCCTTATATTGCAGCCAAAAGGTAAAACACTTGGTTATCCTGTTATTTTGGGTAGACAATGGTTAGCTACAGTTGCTTCTTTAATTGATTGTAGATCAAGTGATATGAATATCTCAAATGGTAATAATTCTAAGAAAATCTCCTTATATCCTTTTGTACAACCTTCTATTGATTATCAAGAACAATTTTGGGTTGATACTCCTCATACTAATAAGCAAAACCTATCTTCTTTAGGCATGATCACATTACAAGATCACGTACGCGAGGTAGAAGATATGATTAGACAACCATTGAATGAACACCAATTGACCTTGGAGCAATTGGGAATAGTTTCGAAACCTAACACCTTAGTTTTGGAATCTACAGACTCTGTCCCAAAATCATCAAATTTAGTTCCAGAACCATCACATTTAGTTCTGGAACCACAACAACAACAATTCCCTATGACTGTACATAATTTCACTCTGGAGGAACAAGATTTCTCTTGGGGAAGGAAGAATTAGTAGCTTCAGTTTCTAGGATATTAGGAAATGGTGAATAATTTTTGGAAAGTAGCAGTGATGAGGAGTTCAACCTATAACAAGATAAGTATCATAACCCTACATACTATCCCTTTTCCAATATTCTGTCTCATGGAACTTTTGGAGATGTTGCTACATATCGTATTTTGTTTCCACATGCATGTCCCCTAAATACCTTATTGGAACCCTTTCAACAAATCATTTCATCACGCGTTGGAACCAAACATGTGGAGATTGAGTCAAGTAAGATTTTGAACATAAACAGCTGGTTGAAAAATGATGAAGAAGCTAAATTGTTTGATGTTCTGAAAAATTATACTAGAGATTTTTCTTGGGACTATAAAGATATGAAAGGAATCCATTCAAGTATTTGCACACATCACATCTATACTGAAAACATTAGACCAATTAGGCAACCTTAGAGAAGGATTAATCCAGCCTTAAGAGATATAGTCAATCAAGAAATTGAAAAACTATTAGAACTAGGTTTTATCTACCCTATCTCAAATAGTCAGTGGGTGTTTCCTCTTGTAATTACTCCTAAAAAGAATGGAAAATAGAGAATTTGTGTTGACTATAGGGAACTAAAAAAATCCACACTGAGATATTATTTTCCCCTACCATTCATAGTTCAATTCCTAGACAACCTTATAGGTAAGCAATAATTTTCCTTCCTGGATGGATCTAGTGGATATAATAAAATTAGAGTTGTTGCTAAGGATTAGGAAAAAACTACCTTTACATTTCCATGGGGTACCTTTTCCTACAAGGTATTGCCATTTGGATTATGTAATGCTCTGAAAACTTTCACTGTACATAGAAACACATTTGATGATGCTTTGAGGAATTTATACATAGTGTTAACAAGATGTGAGAAACACCATCTTTCTCTTATTCATGAGAAGTGTTTGATGACGGTTGATGAGGGGATTGTATTAGGACACCACATTTCAAAAAGAGGAATTCAGGTTGACTAAAACAAAATTAGAATTATTTTAGACTTACCTATTCATCAAACCCCCACAAATATCAAGTCATTTTTAGCGCATGCTAGATACTATAGATGCTTTATGAAGGATTTTAGGAAAATTGTTGCCCCCATGTTTAATTTTCTTACCAAGGACTGTGAATTTCTTTAAGATGAGAGATGTCAACATGTTTTTGAGGAAATCACAAAAAAATTAATCACTGCCCCAATATTGAGAGCACCTACTTGGGAAAAACCTTTTCACATTCAAACAGATGCCTCAAATAACTCCATTGGTGTAGTTTTGGGACAGAAAGACGAGGAAGGAAATATGTATGATATTTATTTCCTCAGTAAAAATCTTACTCCCACTGAAAGAAATTACACTACAACTAAAAAACAATTTCTTGTTGTGATCTATGAAATTAATAAATTCAAACATTATATCACATGGTATAAAATATTTGTACATATAGATCACTCAACAATTAGGTACTTAATGAACATACCAGTGGTTGGAGGTAGGGTAATTAGATGGTTATTACTTTTATAAGAATTTGATATTACCATAGTAGATACTCCAGGGAAATTTAATGTGGTATCTAATTTCTTGTCAAGACTGACCACTACAAGGGAGCAAGATCTAGTTAAGGACAACTTTCCAGATGAACAATTATTTTTTATTTCAGCTGATACACCATGGTTTGCTAATATGGAAAATTATCTTGCACCAGGGAAGTTTCCTTCTTCTTTCACTAAGAAACAAATTTAAAAATTGATCAAAATCAGTGCATAATATAAATGGTTAAATGGAATGTTGTTTAAATGTGGTCCTGATTTGGTTTTATGCAGGTGTGTGAGAGAAGATGAAATATTTGACATGCTGAGGGCATGTCATGATGAACAAAGTGGAGGACACTTTTCACTAAAAATAAAATCTAACAAGATAGTTGGCACTGGCTATTATTGGCCATCTTTGTACAAGGATGTGAAGAGATATATTAAGTGGTGTGATCCATGTCAAAGGATGGGATAACCAACTTTTACCAATTAAATGCCTCTACAACCTCAAGTGGTGATTAAACCATTTGAAAGATGGGGTTTGGATTTTGTTGGTCCCTTTAGTCCTCCTTCACAAGGAAAGGAGTACAATATTGTGTATAATAATTATGTGACAAAGTGGGAAGAAGTGCAAGATTTAACAAATACCACTGAAGAAGCAGTTGCTAATTTCCTTTGGCACATAATTATGGTAAATTTTGGCGCACCAAGAAGTATAGTTTCATATTAGGGGCCAAAATTCATGTCTAATATGATCCAAGCCTTCACAATGCATTATCAAATCAATCATAGGAAGTCATCTCCTTGTCACCCATAAGTAAATGGACAAGTTGAAGTAACAAACAGAGAATTTGAAAACATCCTTACCAATACAGTTGAATCAGGCACAAGAGATTGGGAAAAGAGACTACCTGAAGCTGTCTGTGCCTACAATACAACTTGGAAAACTACAACAAGATTTTCACCATATGAGTTAGTCTATGGGAAAAAGCCCTTGTTACATATTGAATTTGAACTTCAAACATTGAGGAAAGTAGCTAAAATGGGTATTGAGTTGGATGCAACCCAAAAGGAAAGAATTCTTCAACTCAATGAGTTGCATGAGTTAAGGATGGAAGTACTTTAACAGACAAAAATAATCTAAGATAAAAGAAAGCAATGGTATGACCCACATATCAAGAAGAGGCAATTCAAGGTAGGAGATTGGGCATTACTGTTTGATTCTAAGTACCAACAATTCAAGGGAAAATTGAGAACCTTATGGTTGGGACCCTATCAGATTGAGAAGATATTTGACAATGGTTTTATTCAATTACTTCCCATTGATGGCAGCAAAAGGACATTTTTGGTCAATGGACATAGGCTAAAACTTTATAGGAAGCCTCCTACTAAGGAGGAATTCTTGAGGTAGATTGAAGCAGATAAAGAATTTGATCATATGGAAGAACCCAGTTCTTCCAAAATGATCAAATAATCAGATGGATAAATCCATAGTAAAGGGAAGAGAATGAAAACCAGTAAATGGTGTTCTCTTCCCAAATAATAATAATAATAATAATAAAAGGGAAGGAATGAAAACTAGTAAATGGCATTCTCTTCCCCAAAAATAAATCTCTTATAGATCAACTGAAAGCCAAAAATGGTGGTTGATCTCCTCAAATAAATGGCTAATCCAAAATAAAATGAATTTCCTTAAAATTTGAGTTGTCTTTTCTAATGGTTTTCTGTTTGTTTCACTTTTAGTAATGATGATTCATCATGACAAAGGGATCACATCATTAAATATGGTAATTATGTCTTTAACTTATTAAAGGTTAGATTAAAAGTTCGCATGTGTGATTGGATTTGATTTAAAATTGGTATGATGAGTCATATATTGGACATTATGATTAAAAGAGAGTAATCATGAGGGTGATTTCAGTGGAGCAAAATTAGTGGCATGTTTATAATGATATATCGTTTGTGTAGAGTAAACAAAGTGAATAAGTAGTTACAAAAGAGAAAAAAAACTTCAAGGAGGAAGTAGAAGAATTAAAATTGCATTCCATAGCTAAACACAGTAGGTTCCACAACTAAGCATAGTAGTTCTGTAGCTAAACCCATCCATTTTGCAGTTAAGGAAAGAGTTATGTAGCGAATATGGGTAGATAAATAATTTGAAGAAGAATGAATCTGAATCACCTGCTTTACCATGTGGATTAAAAAGAAGTTAGAACCTAAGGATGATACCTAGCTTCTTGTAGATGAAGAAGTGGTAGATGTCTTTGAATAGGAAGGATGGTTGGAATTCCTGAAAATTTTCTCGAAGTATAACAAAAAATTGGTAAGATAATTCATTATAAATTTATAACAATCCAAAAAAAGATTAGAAATATTGTAATTCATTTTTCAGTGAATACAATAAATAATGTATCTAGTGTTCCAATTATGCATGCCCAAAATCCTATAAAGGGGACCTTAAAATAATTAGTTTAAACCCTACTACAAGAGGGGGAAATGGAACCCCAATATATTTACAACACTAAGAAAATCATAAAATGGGTCAGAAGGACCAGTTTTCCCAAACCCTTTGATAGAGTGGCATTTTAGATAGTCAAGTATTTAACTTGTGATGGTCAGTTTGGGTCAGTAGGAAGAGAAGATATGAAGATGCTCATACATATTAGATATGGAGCTACAAAACTAGAATACATAGTAAACCTTCCAGGGTTTCTTTTTTACTCCATTCATATAATGGCCCAAAGGTATTCCTGGGGTGTTGGAACAATCAGATATCATGGGTTAGTTAATTTGGTGTGCCAACACCATTTTCTTGCAAAGAAAAATGCAGAAGAAATATGGGAGAAATTTCTTAACAATTTTAAGCAAAACCATGATATTATTAGAAGATTAGTATCAACTCCTTTTTATCCTACAACTAATCTGGAAATTAGTGCCCCTACAGAGAAAAATAAGGAAATAGGTGGGGAGACAATACCAAAAAGGAGAAGATTCGAAAGAAGAATTAAAGATGTAAAACCTATTGTACCTTTACAAGAAACTCCTTCCTCTACAGAAGCTACAGGAGAGCTAATATCTATCTCTGACAGTGATGGTTCACCTAGGCAAGAGAAAGAAGTGAAAATTAGAAGAATCTCTAGGAGGAAACCTATTTCTAAACATATTAAATCTCCTTAAACAAGAAGAATTCATAAGAGGTCTAGAGAAATTCCATAGGAAATGAAATAACAAGACAATTTGGAAAAATAAGTTGCTAATATTTTGGGCAGCATGGCCATGACTCCTCCTAGACCAAGGAAAACTGAGATGGAAAAAGAAGATGAGAGATTTGAGGAACAAGTTTTTCAAGAGTTGGTTGAACTAGCAACATTATCACATGAAGAAGAAGAGTTGGCATTGTGGAGACGAAAAGGAAAATTTCCTTTGGTAGAAGAGGAATGCTTAAACCCCAAAGAAATTCCAGAGAAAGAAGAGAAACAACAAGTTAGATAGGCTCTATTCTTGTCCAGAGCAGAAATCATTATTAAAGAAAAGGATGAGGAATTGAACTTCCTTAAACTCAAGTTGGAATAGAGAAAGATGCTCATTGGGGAACTAACAAATCAACTTACAGACATGACTGAGGAATTAACAAGAGTTAAGCAACAAATGATGGAGAAAGAGGAAGAATGTAAAATTTCCAGAGGATAGAGTACTATGTCAATAGTCTCTACATAGACTGAATTAACTTATTGGCCACTCAAATAGTTATGGGGTGATACTTGCAGGGAACTCAGTGAAATCAAAAACATCCCATGAGGATATGAGAAGTAAGATGGAAGATGAAAATAAAGCAAGAAAGGAATGTGAATAAAATTTTTACAAAGAAGAGGGAGATAAGTTTAAAAATCTTGCAAAAATACAAATGGTTTGCATAATGAGTGAAAAATTTCTTTCATGCAAGAAACATTCTCCTACAAATAGTGTTTTTATAGAAGAACAATTCATTCACTGGAAGCTTTCAAGAATTTCAGATGGCCTTCCACATGAAATAAAAGATGATCCTGAGTTCATGATAGCCTATTCTTTAGCTAGTATAGAGCAGAATGTGAATTCTATCTCTGCTATATTATGCTAGAAAAGAACATAGGCTTCATGATCAATTTGTATGTGGGAGAAATCCATCTTAATGCATTTGTTTCTGTTCTTCAAAATTAGATTACATGAAAGGAAAGGGATTCTGAGCATCTATTGAAAGCTATCTCATTTGATCTCTCCATGAGGACTCATTATGGTAAACCATATGCTTTCGTTAAACATTTTAGAACCCATTCCTTTGATAGATGGTTCAAGACACATTATCTTGCCGGTTTACAAAGAAGTATTGATGCCTTTACTTTTTATGAAGTGGAAAGTTTTGAGGATATTTATGATGGATTTTTGAAAATATGGGATCTTCTTACAGTTTCCTTAAGGAGAAGGGATGTAATATCTCCCACAAATTTGATATGGAGTCTGGAAAGAGCAAAAAAAAATTGCACACTAATCCCTCAAATCAATGAAAATCATTGGGGCATATGGATGGGAATGAGAACAAGGCCTCCCCTTCTTCTCGCTCCCATGTCCCCATGGAAAGACAGAGAACCTCAAGATCCCACTCAATTTGAGGAATGGAAGAGGAAAGTAGAATTGGGATTAGGGTATAGTGTTTCTGAACTAAAACACTAGGATATTAAGTTTCAGCCATTTGACCTGACTAGTCAATTAGAGTGTAGAATACACAATCCAAGGTTTGAAGAGTAATGTTTGTATGAGGACTTACAAACAAGTAAGTATGGGTGAAATGATGAGGTAATAATATGTATCATTAATGTACAATAAATTATCTTATTTTAATGTCCTTTTTATCAAGATTGATTACATTTTGTGACTTTTGTTTGATCTAAAATAAGTTACGATGTAATTGTCAATCTTTTGTTGATTGTATTTCTAACGTTTAAAACTCTGTAATTCCTAACTAACTACTTTGAAAGTTTATTTTTTTAATAAAACATGTCACAATCAGTCAAAATAACAAAGTATGAAATGGTTGGCATGCTTTTGAAAGCATTGGTTTCAATACGGCTCAGTTCTGGAACTTCCAGACTTAGTTCCAGAACTCCAGCACATAGTTACAAGCTCTACCACTTAGTTCTAGAACTTTTGGACTTAGTATTGGAGCTTCATCACTTAGATCTGGAACTTTTAGACTTATTTCTAGAACTCTTGCATGTAGCTCTGGAATCCTCATGGTTAGATCTGGAATGATTTCCTTAAGTTCCAGAACTTCTCTAAATTTTCGGAACCGATGAGAATTTATTTAATCCAACAACATCTAGTGATTTATCAATCAATGATCCTTTCAATTAGGAGCATATTGGAAGATTTCTGATTCTTCATACTTGTAGATCCAAGGCTAGCTATCATATAGTAGTACATCTAACCATGATCTAATTCAACATCTATTTTGGGCATAATTCGGTTCTATCTGAATTGGTAGGATAGTTATGGCTATAAATACTCCTATGGAAGAAGTATATATATGTAGACATATAGATTAATAAATATATATAGAGATATATACATAAAAAAATAGAGAGATAAGAAGAGACAGTACATTTTTGTAATGCAGAAAATTTTATCAATAAAATAGTCATTCCTGTTTTTAGAGTATATTAAGTTTTCAAATCCTGTTTCAAGGTGGAGCAAGGGCCCACTCTTCCAAGAACCAAGATCTTCATTTTATTGGTATTTATATTCCAGATAAAATAGTATAGATTTATTAATTCTGTAAATGATTTTGATTACTCAAGTTGAAATTTGTTGTATACTTGTTCCTGCAGGTGTTCTAGATTAGATTCTTCTTTCTTTGCAATCAAATTTTAGCATTCTCAAATTGTATGTTTATTTCCAAAGCAAGTGTTTTCCTTTCTATAATGTGTGTTTACTTACAACAATCTATTATATTTTGCAAATGTTTTTTTATTTCTAGCAATCTATTTCTGTAGAGAGTTTTTACTTCCAGCAAGTGTTCATAGTTTGATTTTAATAAGGTTTTAGCCAAGGAATCCTAAAGACATTGAGAAAATCCTCTAGAAAATATAAAAAAGAAAATAAATACCTTCTGTCAATTACTATATCACTAAGATTTCTTGTTGCATATAGCTTCAGACACCACCCATTAATTGAATATGACATCAACAAAGAGTTTATTAAATGAAGGGAATAACGACACCCATCATGCACCCTATGTCATCCATTTCGATAGGCTTTATGGCCACATCTGCCTCATATTTACCTAGATGCACTAGTTGTTCTCCTATTGGGCCCGAGTTCACCTCTGTTCATCTCGTTGCCCTAGTAGATCAACACCATATATATGGCTCCGACACACATACTAAGCCATGCCAAACTATCTCGATACTCACCCACCCTATAACAATTTAGTCACCCTTGGGAAACAATACTGTAACCACATGGTGTCTCATATGCGTTGTAACTCCACACCATCCTCTATCCATTCGTCATAGTCTCTATATTGTCTCCATATAATTTCATATCCTCCTACTATAGGTTCCCACCCACCTTTTTGTAAATATCTTGGATCGTGCTCAATTAGTCCATGACCCACTGAATGGTCTCAGTATAGCAATATGCTCATATGCCCACACATGTAAAAAATTAGTGGCTCATAGCCCAGCACCATGATCCTCATGTGTAAATATATACAAGTCCCTATATGAATGAAAAAATACAAACTATACCCCAACATATCTAGTACCACACTCCTAGATGGTGTGGAAAACATCATGCATCCTATACAATATCCCAACTCTACCACCTTCCTCTACCACCAACAAAGCTATCACAACTGCAATAAATTTTTGCAATCATGGAACCCCAAATCTCAAAATGGCATCCAAACTAATATGTGTCTCATCCTATACTTGTGTCCCTATAAAATACCATCATGTCACTCTCAACTAATTCTGGGCATCCAATATGGTCATAATTTACACTCTCTCTCTCCTATTATATGCATCCACAATATCATATATATATATCCTCTAGAGTCATCTTCATCTCACCTTTTGGTAACCAGAATGTACACATATCTACACACCATAAGTCACACAAAGAATTCAACATAGGTATATTATGGGATATCTCCCTTAATCTAACAATGTGCCATAGGCTAGCACGGTCTAATATATCCCACTCGACATCTAACAACCCTAAAGTAAGAAAATTACTTAGTTGACAACCCACCTAAAAATCCTTGGAGTTTATATCCCTTTCCACAACCCAAAAAATAATAAAAGTATTACATTAGTACACCATATATACTGTAAAAATTAGTCATCATAGCATCAAACTAATAAGAATACAATTATTTCACAAAATAGTACCAAAACCTTGTCATGGGATACTAGCATTCAGGATCATGTCACTCATGTCTAGAATTAAGTCGTTAGTGCCAATAACTAAGCGCTAGTGTCCACAGGGATAGAAATGCCCTGTCCACTTCCATCCTAGTCATAAATGCCCAAAACTACAAAAATGCAAATTTTACCAAGATTGATGCAAATGAATATATTTGAATTTTTGTTTTTGAAAATAATCCCACTTACAAGCTCATTGGTCGTCTGCAAAGTCTTCACCATTGCCACTCTCTCAAATCTCATCAAACTCGCTTCTTTAATGCATGAAATTCTTGTATCTTAGAGCTCAAATCTCAAACACTCTCGGCACAAATGAAATTACAATTCACCTTTTCACTATTACTATATATAGAGAGTCCTATTTACCATATACTATAGTTACTCTTTGCCACCATTACTACAACTATTACACATCACACGGTTTCACTCATATCTTGAGCCTCATAATTCCATTTTTCTCATTGTTTTAGCTATACAGATCATAATATCCTCTATCATTGTACCATAAAAATTTCAACATATCATATTCCTCTCTAGCATATGTACTACTCGGTATCTTCTCATACTTTGACAACAACATCCCATACTATTTCTAATCTACTTTTACAACTTCTTATATGTATTTCTTTCAGCTCAATACTCATTTCTCTTCCCTTAACCCTTTCACTGAAAGGGTAGGATACAAAAAGGATCATTATATAATCCCTCTTAATATAAAAATGATCAATTGACATTACAAATACATTACTGTCACATTTTTCTTTGATCTAATTCAAACAAAGGTACAACTATTCTATACAACAGTCAACACTTTCTAATATTTCAAAATTTATTCCCATAAATGACCCAATCTCAGGGAAAAAAACAACCTCTCCTTGATTAATCTCCTAATTACATATTATTTCAAACAATCTTCTATTGCTCAAATCAAATCAATCAATCAGTATAATAAACACACTTACTATATCTCCTAGATGACCTAACTTGGGAGCCACATTACATTATCATTGCTTCTATATGACCTAACTTGGAAGCCATCCAACACTATTCAAATGATAACACCCACTACTGTAGTAGTGGGGGAAATGAGATGTCATTTCCTTTCTTATACTACTCTTATATGGGTTCTTTAATTGGAACAAACAATTTTTCAATCGGAACTAAATTTGGTCCATATCTATCTACCGCAGTTGGACCATTTAGGGATATAGTCATGGATGGAGAGTAAATCTATAATTATCTCCCCAACACTCTTCCTCTGGTGGAAGGATGCCAAAATCCTCCCATTTTAAAAAAAATTAGGTTAGGAATTGATCACTCCTTACCTCTTCTATCACGTCCAATAATAATTCAAAAAATTTAAAGTCTCTAAATCATTTCAACTATTTCTCTAAGTGTTCCTTACGATGTTCTTCTATATTCACTTACACCACATGAGTAAAAGTGTTGATGCATTTTTCACCATGCCACAAGTTCCTACATTCTACACACACTTTGCAACATGGATTCTCTGGACTCCATACAAGTGTGTTCCTTACTTCCTTTACACTACTTGAATTTCAATCAAATAGTATAAACACGGGAAAAATGTAGACACAAAATCATGCACATATTACTATTTTACTATGATGTCAGTATGTTACTATATACATGGATTTTAAATAAGAAAAGTATTCACTGGTGATGTAGACACAAAATCATGCACTTTAGGCACTATTTATTCTTGATCTCATACTACTATTCATATGGTTATTGAGTGAAGAAATTGATAATTAACTCTCGTATTTTTGCCATTTTAATTTTCTTTCTATCGACACTACTGACCTCTCGCACATACATTCCCAGTCTATTTTTGTCCTTTTACATCATTTTAGCCTTGAATGGGGCACCCAGGCTAGTATTGTGGCACCCATAGGCACCCGAGTCCCATTCGGGGCACCTTGATCCTTTTTCTACTTTATCTCCATATTTTGGGCACTTTCTAGCCATTTGAGCATTATATATTTCTGGTAGTTGGCCTCTTCAGGGTTAATTATGAAATTAGATCAAGATAGCCATATAAATATAAAGTTATGAGACCATAATGAGGGACCAAGCACTAAGCACTACTATCATCACCTAAGGGTACATCCATCAAAGGATGAATTTGCATCCATCTAGCTCCATCATAAGGCACAAGGTTGGTTCATCTTCATCACACTGCGATGGAATTTTATTCTAATGCATCCACCATTGTATTACATTTCTACACACAATTATTGATCACTAAATTCACAAAGTGAAACTGGCACAAGAGCACATAGGGCATGATTGCATACACACACACATAGAAGTACATTGGGTCTGATATGTAGTACAGTGCTTAGTTAGTAAGTCCACCATTGTGGCCACTGAGGATAGTTTGACCCCTTTATTTAAATTTTTTTAGGGTTTGATGCTTATTTTAGGGTTCACATCACCTTACAACCCTACAAATATAGTTTTGGGATTTCCTACATAGACCAGGGCACCCAAAACTTAGACTAGGGCACCTACAGGTGCTTTGATCCTCTCTAAGGAATCCCAATCCACATAGATTACTCAAATCTAAAATTTTCAGGACCTCAGCACAATTGTTTCCTCCTCCTGTTTCTCTAGCCATATTTACAACACAGTCCAGCAACCTCATCAAATCAATTGAGTTCTTTATAACTCTCCTTGCACTCTAGGGTTTCACATTTATAATTTCTCACTTTCTTGGGGAACTTTTCCTTATTTAGTTTATCCCTTATCTACTATTGTATTTCTTATATTAACTCTAAAATAATCCAATTTTAGTTAATCATTTTGGTGAACTCGACAACTTTCACTCTTAGGATCTTCATTTTTCCTCTATCATGGCTCCCAAAGTTGCTCAAGTTTCTTTATCTGATATACTTAAGAGATATCCTAATTTCCATGATGTTTTGAAATAATCCCTAGACACCATGTATCTTGATGACAATACACCACCACACAAAATAAGTCCTATATTTTCTTATCTATTTGACGACCCTAGTGTTCCTCCATCTAATCAACCACTATTAGACTCAATTCAAGATTTACATGATTTATTTCAAGACACATTTTAGGCCATGGAATCCATGATTACATCTCTCAAACATGAAATCCAACAGCTTAAGGATGCTTCTCAAGTGCATGTTTGTTCTCCTTCTACATCTCATTTTGATTATATTTCTACTACATGTGCTCATATCAATGAGCCTCAAGCCATACCATTACCGGATCCTCTCATCCTTGATTGCAATACTCAATATCATGACCTTCTTATTGAGCTCCTTATTCACCACTTGATCACTTTACCACCTACTCATTTGTATCCTCCTTATTGACTAGAAAAATATAAAGGGCATCCATATTTCCACTATCATCGAATCAATGGACATAATGAAAATAATTTTCATGTTTTACAATGAACAATCAAGAATCTTGAGCATCAATATTTCATCTCATTCACCACACAAAATTTTTTTACATGGTTCTCTCCACTTGTTACATCTCAATGGGTTATTAAATATTATTCTTCTAATAAGGAAAGTCAAGAGCCACCTAAGCAACCACCTACGGTATCACCAAGTCACCATAAGAAACCTCCTTTAAAAATTAGTTCCACACCTCCTCCTACTAAGTCATCTACAATGGTGCCTCATCAAACTAAGATATCTCCTCTTAATGTTAGTCTAACTCCTCTTCCATCAAATTTATCTACCTCATTACATGGTCATGATCAGCAACCACCTTCTAAAGTTAAAATTGTAATTCCACCATCTGTTATAGACCATACCTAAGTCTACGACTAGGACTCAAATGAAGCTTACTATGATGATGAACCATTTGATGATCACATTCCTCTATCACATCAGCGTCATATCACTTTTGTTAAGGCAACTACTCCTTACATTTATCCACTTAGTGTCTTTTGACTAGACTTCCATCACTTACACACTTGGGGGCATAATATTTACACATCCCCCCCACCACATTTTAACATCAGTACACCTCTCATCCTTACATTTTCATACATCAATATCCTCATATAGGTATACTCATCACATGTTGTAGCATCGTAATTTCTTGATGAAAAAATCTTGTGCTTCGATTCTTACTTGAATGTTGAGGGATATATACTACACATGAACCCCACACACTACATAATAGTTACTACACATCATGCATCTTACATCATACATTCTATATTTAGTCTACATCATTTTTACATTTACACATTTACACATTTACACATCATACATCATACTATTCTTCATCATACATGTGTCACAATAATATTGCCCTTGAATATAGCATTACATACTACTCATCATGCCTACTACATAGTACACATATTCCCATTATTATTCTATCTACACATCGTGTATGGAATCTTACACATAGTATATTTATACAATTATCTCATCACATGGTCATTTATTCTCATCACACACATTATATTTAATTGTCTACGGTGCACTCACTACTCTATGACACACTTTATTCCCTCAGTCCATACTCAACTACCAAGGGTTTACTAATCAAATGGACCTTTATCATACTTACATAAGCATTATTTAATTTTTAACCTTGTGACATTCTTAGGTTAGTGGCATACGATATAGGATAAATGGTCACCTATTCCTTCATCTTGAAGTGGCTCACTCTTTAGGCTACATCACCACTCCGTCTACTCATCTTGTAGTGATATAAACTTTAGGATAAATAATCACTCTTTGATCATCTTGTTGTGATATACGCTTTGGATATAAGGGTCACGCACACACTATATCTAGGTTATGTATATTTTCCACACATACACATTCATCACAATGGGTTAGACACAACACACACTTTGACCATTTACCAATGACACACTCACGTTTATGGTTCATTCTTGATTACTGAGGGGGAAAAACAAATGAAATTCATGACATAAAATTCCATTCACTCAGGGGGCACGCAGCTCCTATCATCCATATTACATTCCATTCCATCCATCCACACATATAGCATATCTTGTTTTTTTTACTCTTTCTCGCATTTTTTTGCATATGGTCGCTTTATTACCCATACTAGTTATATTTCTTGTATTTCATTATCTTTACCATCCACACATGGGCATTCATGTCTTTTCCTATTTTTGATTGTAGATACAAGTTTCCTACACTTAGCATGGATGCTCAGCTCCTACCATTCCTACAACGATCGGTGGGGGAATCCACATTCATTTCTTATAGGTGTTATTGTTTCATTTTGTACTTAACACTTTTCATTACTTGATTAAACATGATTTTGGCATAATGGTTATCTTTATAACATGCTAACATGTGCTTCATGTACAACAAATTTTTTGCAGGATTACTTGCTTCCATGGATATCTATTGTTTGAACTTGCTTGTTTTGATTGTTATTATATGCGGGACTTGCCCTTTGTTTGGTGTGCACACTTTTCATTTGTATGCAACCATTATGGCCATTAGTGTCTTGCGACACCATGAGTGGTGTCCCATGTTTTCAACCTGACTTAGCATTCTATATTTCTTTCTTGCATGTGTACTTGCATTCTAGCTTACACATTATCTGTGTAGTATACACTTTTCTTTTACATCCATGTTTGTTTATACTAAAACTTGTTTATATCCACTTGTTTGTGTGTACCTTGGTTTCTACCAAGTGTATTCGCTTCCTCCATAGGGCACATTTTATCTGTTTGGTCCTCTTTTAGGGATGCATTCTCCTACCAATGGTGTTGCATGTGCCCCCAAAGAGGGGGAACATCATGTGGGGTTTTACATACTACACAATGCTTCTATAATGGTTCAGTTCAATTCCATTTCCACTCTTGGAATTATTGGTTATATAGTGAGTGGGTTCAGACCAATCTATGAACTCCGTACACAATGAATTTTATAGGACATGGTTTTCCTTATCATTGAGGAGCAGTTAAAGATTAGAGGACATAGTGGATTTCCTATCTACACTACTTCAGTTAGTGGCATTGGATCACCTAAAAAATGAGGAATTACAAATATATCTTCACACATTCTTAGGGGAGAAAATATAGGTTAGAGGATACATTATAATTCCTCCTTACACTAATTCCGCTAGTGGCATTGGATTGCCCAAAAAACCCAGGCAATACAAGATATTCTTTCTACATAGATTTTCTCTCATCACAAATCAGGTGCAGAAGTTCCTTTTACAATTTTCATTTCCATTACATGATTTTCAATCTATATACATGCATCTTTACTTGTGTTGTTGACATATATACATGTGTGTTTGACTACTTGATCATCTTCTCCTTGCAGGTTTGAATGTATGAAAAAAATACCTCAACAACAAGAACAAAAACAAATTTTTATGGCAGCACACACCTCATAGTAATATGTAGGTACATTACACACAATGGAAAATACACACGCATTTCCTCCCTAGGTTCACTCTCTTTTCATCTTTAGTTTGCATGCTCCATACTTTTTTCACTATGCGCTTTTTTTAGTCCTTTAACATGCTTTCTACATCACTCTCCATAGAGATCAGGTATGCATATCAATCTACTTTATGTTACTAAGCATTCCGCTCACCAATATAAAGTGGAGGTAAATGTATACACAAAATCACACACTTTAGGCATTATTTAGTCCCAATATCATACTACTATTCATATGGGTTTTGAGTGAAGAAATTACTAGTTAACCCCCGTATTTTGACCATTTTACTTTTCTTTCTATTATCACTACCGACCTCTCACACATACATGCCTAGACTATTTTTTTCATTTTTTGTCATTTTATCCTTGGATGGGGCACCCACAGGAACCCTGGTCCCAGTCGGGGTGCCCTGATCCTTTTTCTACTTCATATCCATATTTTGGGCACTTTTTAACCATTTGAGCATTCTATATTTTTGGTAGCCAGACTCTTCGAGGTTAACTACAAAATTAGATCAAGAGAACCATATAAATATAAAGTTATGAGACCATAATGTGGGACTAAACATTAATAAATATTGTCATCACCTAAGGTTACATCCATCAAACACTTCATTTGCATCCATCTAGCTCCATCACAAGGCACAAGAATGGTTCATCTTCATCACACTAGATAGGAGGGAAGTTTATTTTATTACATCCACAATTTTATTACATTTCTACACATACTTATTGCTTGTTACTTTCAAAAAGTGTGCATGACATAAGAGAACCTAGGGAAATATTACACGCACACACATAAAACTATATCAGGTGTGAGATGTAGTTCAACGCTCAGTTAGTACGTCCACCATTGTGGTAGCTGAGGACAGTCTGACCTCTTCATTTGCATTTTTATTTTTTAAGGTTTGATGTTTGTTTTTAGGGTTTTTCACATCTTCTATTCATCATTGAATACTGGCGAAATATGACGTAGTGTAGAAAAATACACATGATAGGGAGTGAAGGATTCACATCACCTTGTAGCCATGAAAATCTAGTTTTGGGACCTCTTCCTCATACTAGGGCACCCATAGGCACCCTAATCCTCTCCAAGGCATCTCATTCCACTCAAATTACTCAGATATGCACTTTTTTGGACATCAACATAGTCTTTTCCTCCTCTTGTTTCTACAATCATCTCTGTGACATAGTCCAACAAGCTCGTAAAATCAACTAAGTTCTTTCCAAATCTCCTTGCACTATAGAATTTTACATTTCAACTTTATTAGTTTCTTAGGTCATTTTTCATTATTTAGTTTAGCCCTTATCTAGTAGTGTACTTCTTAGATTAACTCTAAAATACTCCAATTTTACTTAATCAGGTGACACAATCCTTTATCTATCTACTTGCTTTGATTGTTTCTATTATAATTTTCTCTCACGTCTGACACTTTATTACCTAGTTCTGATCAGGTCACAAGGATTCATATCTATCTGTATTTTCACATTTATCATCATTTATTCCAGGAAACTAGCACCCATTCTCGAAACTAGTGCCCATTCTTGAAACTAGCGCCTAAGTGCATGTTTCCATTCTAGGCACATTTTTCCTCTTTATCCTTTTTAATTATATTGACATTTATGGTCAGACGTTTTAGTTTTCTTATGTTTATCCTGAGCTCATAGTTGGCCTTTCATGTCACTAGTGTCAAAATTCAAACAAGAAATCCATATATATACATAACATACACACTATTATTCAGGATGACAATTCTCTTGTTGAAATCACATCTACATATTATCCCTACCATCAAAGGGACTACATTTTTAGGCTGCATAAACTACATAGGAAGGGGAAGTTTTGAATTCCATACCACACATTGGCATCTAATCTATGTATAATATATTATCTTGTCATCATTGGTGGGAGGGAAACCCGAGGACACTATTTACCACACAAGCACACAAAACTAGATGGATTTTGAAATGTTATGCAGCATTCGGTAATAAGTTCAATCTTCAAGTGACGGTCGAGGTTTAGATGACTTCACATTTTACATATTTTATTAAAATTTTATGTGTTTGTGAGCTTGTGCAAGTAGCTAGAGTTTATTTTGTAGGTTATAGGGGTGATCAAAATGCTAATAACAAAGGTGACATGAAAAAGTAGGGATTAAATCGATAGTCTTCAAACCCAAAAAAGAAGAATATCCTAAGTGCTCGCACAGTCACTAGCACCCAAAATCATAAACTGGCACCTGGGTACCCCTGTCTTGTCATGGGTGCCCCTTTCTGTCCTCAATGTAGAGTTCTAAAATATTTAGCAAGCTCCTATGACAACATTTCTAACCAGATCCAGTATATACATAGTCTTAACTACCTACAAATTGCCCAAAAAAAAACTAAGTCCCTTATATCTCCCATTTACTTATAGTCTCGCATTTCTTGAGTGATTAGAATTTGTGTCTTATTGTATTTTATCATATTAATTACTCTGAAATATATATTTATTTCAAATTAAGATAAATCAATGTGTGTTCTGGAGGCATTTCGACCTCTTACAGTTGGATCCACATCATTTACCCCTATAATAATGGTTAATACTTGTCTATAATTACTTAGGAATCTAACCCCTTATTGGGCTTTCTGGACTAGATTCATAATATGTGATATGGAAATGATAAAATTGTGAACACTATGGAAGTGTGATAATACACGTCACTTTTCTTTAGGCAAGTGAAATATAAATGGTGTGGAAATAATCAATATTGAGTAAATGAGTGTTTGCGAAGGCATATGTGACCATAAAAGAAAAATAATTTTTTTATTGCGAAAGAGTTTCTATAGGAAGGAAATATTAGTTGCTTCATAAAAAAATAGGGGGTTTGGTAATTAGGATTGAACTAGATAATTATGTCGAATTGAAGGATGATGTTACATGCAAGAGGATTTTCAAGGAAGCACGATAGTTAAAAACTTATATGTTTTAAGGGGTTAATGAAGAAAATTTTCTGGTATTTTAACATTCTTGGGATAATATGGTGATGTATGTTTGGGGCCTAGAAAGTACAACTTCAAAAGAGGAATTGAGAATAGTTTTGAACATCTCTTGAAAAGGGGATAAATGGTTTGTGGTTAAAAAGAGAGGGAAACATTGCAAAGATGAGTTCCATCTCCCAGGAGAGAAGGTCTAAGATACGGACAAAGGAATCATGTATACTCTTCATTTCCTTCACATTGTCCAACAAAGGGTTTATTCATCCTCAAGTATATTATGAGTGAAGGTAGGTTTTTATTTTTGTATTCATATCATTTCAAGTAACTTGCACATTTAGGGCATAAGAAATTAGTAAGTTTTCCTTTCCTTCTACTAAGATCTCTTTAAAGTATGGTTATATAGGAAAAGGTAGGAAACAAAAATGCCATGGCCAATCAAGGAATTATAAATATTTTGAATATTTAATCCATTAATTAATCAACCAGAGTAAGTTCCTGAGGTAAGGATTTAAGGATAACTCAAAAATCAAAGAAGATAAAATTATTTCTTTTACCAGTTACATCCTCAGCGGCTGATTCTAGTGAATCCATGAGAAACGATAACATAGAAATAGGGAAATATTCTTGTACACCTTGAAGGTCCTAAAGATTTCTAAAAAAGAAAAATAAATTACATAGTTGATGTTCCTGAGGTGGATATTTTTGTGACATATAGTAATAAAATAAAAATGATTAGAAAAAAAATAATTTGAGGGATATTTAAGAAGATGGTGATGAATGCAACTAGGATAATGACATTTTTTAGATCTTGGAAAATACTCAAGGAAGTAACTTAAAGGTTTCTAGGTATATATGAAGAAATGACCATACTCATTTTTAATTAGAGCATAGGATTCTCACATTGGAACTTCAGATAGAAGGGCTAAAGAATGGATAATGAACAGGGAGCATGGATAAATTATCTCTCTTCGAAAGTTTGACTCGCAATGAGAATTATACATAGAAAAATTCTTATCTCTTTTTTCAAACTATGTTTTGAAAACAAATGAGACATTCATTTATAAACTCCACCTCTTCAAAAACAAACTAGAAAGGATTTGACAACAAATTTGAAGGTTAAGGAGGATTTACATAGTGTAAGGATATTTTGTAAGATTTCAAAGCGAAATATTGAAGATAGGGAAAAAGTGGTTCTAGATTTGTTGGTTGATAAAAAAATAGGAACATCTAAAGAATTTACATGACAATATATTTTTCCATACTCAATTGGTACTTGATTGTATTCATGCAGACCACCTCCTATTGTTGTTTCATGGTTCTTAAAGAATTTTTTTTAGTTGGGTAGAATTTCTTCTTTGTAATCAATACAAATAACAAGAGGTAAAAAAAATTGTGAAGTATTTCTATTCTATACAAGAACATAATAATATTTCACGTAAATCTTATGTACATAATATGGTACTTCCACTAAATCATACTTAGAATACCAACCCTTTTTTGGTGATGTGGTGTTGAGGTCTTTCTTGTCGTGTACACAAAGTGAGGTGAGGATAGTGGGAAAAAGTGATTTGTTTTCCATAAACAAATAATATGAGTCTATATGGTTTAGAGGAGAATATTTGAAACCAACTACAATCTCAAGGGAGTATAAGATGCTAAGGAGAAATATATATATTGGGCACAAGATGGATGAAATTAAGAGAGAAGTGGGTAATTTAGGGTAGAAATATCTTTAAAAGTTAGGGTTTCAAGATTATAAAATATGTTGCGTTAGATGAAAGCTTCTCTCATTGGATTTGAAAAAACGTGAATTGATTTCTCCACCAAATGTGGGGGAGACAAAATTATGAGATGATTTCTACATTAGAGTGATGGGAGAAAATGGGATTAAGTGGTTGGGACTAATTTTTTAGTTGTCATTCTTTTGGACACCACTTATGCTATATGCAAATAAAACTCTTTTGGATTGGAAGAAGAAACCAAAAATTGGTTATCATTCAAATCTACCATTGGCTATTATGAAAAGTTTGAAGAGCCAACTACTTTACCCTTATATATCTTTACAATATGTGAATGATTAAAATTAGATTGAGAAAGATGGTACGAAAGGACTTGCTACCAAAGAAATAATTTTTTTAGTAGGGGCTATGGAAAGAATCATCAAAGACATTTTGAATGCTACAACAGAAATAGAACCTAGGAATTTTGTATTTACTACTTTTAATTTAGCTTTAGGTTTAAAGAGGTGTAAATGTAATTATTCTCTGATTTTGGTTTTTCTATTTTTACTAAAAATGGGCAAGACTGTATGTAAAATTTCCTATTATTAATGTAAAAGGGTGAGGGACCCACCAACCCTCTTTTACCAATAACAAAAATTAAGACAATATGAATAGGAAGAATATAGTCAATAAGAAGAGGAAACTTAATATAATGACACTAAAGACTCTTTGAAGGCCTTCTAAAAAAGCAATAAAGAAAAAAGGCAAGGAAAGTTTCACAAGAAAGAAATGAGAGACATGGATTCTATGATAGATGAATCCAGTTGCAATCAAATCCAAGCAAAGGATGTATGTAATTTGTTACTAAGACACAATAAAATGCTTCATCATATAAGGGACAAAGTACATGATATGGAAAAAGTATTGATAAGATCATAGATACATGAGCATACGGAAATAATTTATTTAATAACCACAATTTGAAAAATTATACATGTTGTTGTTTATTTTCATTTTGATGGGTACAAAGCATATAATATTCATTTCTTTATAGATATAAATTCTCTAAGAATATTTGTAAATACAAGTGCAAAACCCACAAAATTTTGACAACAAAATCCTCTGTATATAAAATATATTGCCATAAAAAGATAAATTCTTGAGCTTGGTCTAGGCATGCACCAAATTTTCCTATTTACAATTAAGATCCAAGGTTCAAAGTTGCTGATAGGAAATATCTTTGTAATGAATTATGAACCTTTTATCCAGAGAAATATAAAAGGAATGATAACCTGATCGTACCAAGATAAAAACTCGGATAAGATGAAAGCAATTTACCAGAATAGCTTTACATAAAACCTTTGTAAACAAATAAGCATCAATATCATATATTATTATGAAACTCAATGAAATACAATAAGAATGCACCTTGCTTATATATGAAAGGAATAACACTCTAATAGCCAGTCAAGGTCATAAATCAAGCCATAAATTAAGGAAAGAACTAGTCAAGACCATAGATTTAGGAAATACCTAGACATCAAGGATCTAGTCAATACCAAAATCAAGGAGAGAACTATACCTAACAACTAGATAATATCCCCCTAATATCTTAATAAAATAAAATAAATATGCACACACATAAGTGGGTGAAGATAAATACAATAAAGGTAAATAAATTACCTAAGTGAACATTAGCTAAGGTAAATACCTACTCTAACACCCCCCCTCAGGTGAAACTAGGCACCCAAAATAAAAGTGGCATATCCATAGTATGAGTCTTAAAAACTAGGCCTGATCAAGTACTCATGTACAATATATCCATGAAGAAATCTAGAACCAAGATAAGGAAATAATCCTACTAGAAGGAAAGAGAAAGAAGAAGAAGAAGAAGGAATATGTTCTCATGAACACCCCCCAAGAATAACTTCCAAAACCCCAAGCATGTCACACAACTCAAGGTAGTGAGGTGATGCAAAAGGATTTGTAAATATGCCCGCAAGCTAATGCTAAGTTGGAATGTACTCCAAGAAAATAACTCCATCCTGAATGTGTTGATGAATGAAGTGGGCGTGTGTCTCAATATTCTTGGTCCTCTAGTGCTTAAATGGGTTGCGATAAATGTGAATTGCATATTGGTTATCACATCAAATTACATTTGGTGAATCCTATGGAAATCAAAATCTATCAATAATTTTCAAAGCCAAATAATCTGCTGACTCACTATAACTGTTGTCATGTACTCTTCCTCTAAAGATGAAAGTACAATAGCCTGTTGCTTTTTACACACCCAAACAACTAGAGAAGAACCAATATAAAACAGATATCCAGAATTGGAACACTTGTCATCAGTAGAACCTTCCCAATCTAAATATTTATATCCAACCAACTGAGTAGAACCCCTAGTGTAGTGTAGGAAAAAGTGGGAAGTTCCCTTCAAATAGTGAAAAATCCTTTTAGTAGCCTACCAATGACTACTATGAGGAGGATGTGCAAAAAAAGATAAAATCCTTACTGCAAATGAAATATCAAGGTGAGTATGGATCAAGTACATGAGAATTTCAACCAACTGCCTATACAATGTAGGATCAAAAAGTGGAGTGGTACATGTGGAAGTAAGAGTAACCCAAGACTGAAAAGAAGATAGACTTGGATTGCAATCAACCATATCAAATTGCTAAAGAAGATCATGGGTGTACTTTTACTGACTCAAATGAATCCCTGAATATTTCTAAGAAATATGTAATTCAAGGAAATAATTAATTAACTCAAGATTTTTCATGTTAGAGTATGTAAAAAGAGCCCTCTGAATAGTCTTAATGTGTGAAGAAGAGATGTCAGTAAGTAATAGATCATCAACATACAAGTCAAGTATGACAATATCCTCACCAAAATGCTAGAGATAAATTTTATGATTAGAGTGGAAATGAACAAAACCAATAGATAGAAGAAAATAATCCATCCTCTCATACCAATCTCAAGGGGGTTGTTTGAGACCGTAGAGAGACCTTCGTAGCCTACAAATACGATAAGAATCCTGAACAAATCTAGCAAGTTGCTCCATGTATATTTCCTCTTATATATCTCCATGTAAGAAGGCACTCTTCATGTCCATCTGGTATACAGGCCACCCTCAAAAATAGAAATTACAAGGCGTAAAAAATCCATCTTGACAATGGGTGCAAAAGTCTCAAAGTAATCAATACCTTCAACTTGTGAAAAACCCTTTGCAACAAGACAAGCATTATATTTGTCAATGGACCCATCAGCTGTGTATTTGCTTTGGTATAACCACTTACACCTAACCATCTTTCTTCCTTTAGGAAGAGATAACAAATCCCAATTAGGATTCTTCATCAAAGAAGAATACTCATATTTCATCACATCATCCCACTCCTGTATCCCATGAGCCTATAAAAAATATTGTGGATCCTCAGAAACTATGTGACACAAAATTATAGAACTAGTAGAATGTGTGTGATGATGCCTAGTGGGTGGAAGATCCTCTATGAAAGGTGTTACCTCAATAATTGTAATACAATCCCACTTAGGCATAGTGATAAAATTAGTGGGAAAAGGATCCTTAATGACATCTATAACCTCCTCATCAACTTCATGAAAGAAAGGATTCTCAATATGAGATGAAGAAGAATGAGGAGGCATGGAAGAAGATGAAGAATCATGAGGAGTGAAGAGCTCATCAAACTAAACATGTGTTAGAAAAATAACATCATGAGTATCATGACATAAAAGATGATAAGCTCTCATGTCCTCATAGTACCCTACAAATATCAAGGGTTTTCTTTTCTTATCCAAGGCTTTCCTTTTCTTCTTTGGTAGAAACTCCCAAGCATGGCTATCAAACAATGGAAAAAATGAGACATCTGGCTTAGTGTTGGACCAAGCTTCCTCTGGATTCAAATGCTCAAGTGCTTTGTGTGGTGTGAGATTATGAATGTAGTTATTACAATTAACTACATTTTCCCAGTAAATAGGAGGTAAATCTATAGAATACATCATGCAATTAGCCATTTCCTTCAATGTTATATTCTTCTATTTTTCTACGTCATTCTGTTGTGGAGTATGAGGAACAGAATGTTGGTGAATAATTCCTTGAGTGTCAAAAAATTTAGAAAATAATTGTTGAAGTACTCCCCCATTATCAATATGAACGTTCTTTATGCAACTAGAAGATTATTTCTTGAACAAAGCCTTGAATACTTTGAAGTGTGAAAAAACATCACTTTTTTACTTGAGAAAATATACCCAAGTACACCTCAATAAATTATCATTAAACGTAAGTGCATACTTATCTCCATTGAAAGAGGGGGTAGGAAAAACCATCTAGTCACTATGCACAAGCTCAAGTGGTGAATAATCTCTCTTATTAAAATTCTTATGAAAATTATCTTGGTGTTGTTTCCCTAATATGTAGCCAGAGAAAACTCCCTGAAGACAAGAAACTCTAGGAATACCATCTACCATACCATGAGTGCTCAACTCCTTCAAATATATGTAATTGAGATGTCCAAAATCTTTCATGCCAAAGCTTACTCTCTGAATATGCATGAGAAACCAATCATGTCCCTATAGAGGAAGTGTCATCAAAATCCTCAAAGTGATATAGTCTAGAACTATGATTGAGAATACCTTCAGTAAAAAGTAAATGAGGCTCAAATAAAGTTTGTATTTCTTCCCCATATGGTGTAAAATTCACTGTTTTTTCTTTACCAAAATGACAAATTTGATATACAAAAAGCAAATTTGTAATGATGTTAGGAACATACATTATATCTTGGATACTACCACTATCAAGGTGTATATAACCTTTTCCCTCAACAGAAGAAAGGAATAATCTCCAACCTCAATTTTGGAAGTATAACTCAAACCTAGAGAAATAAAATACTCCTTCAAAGAATTCATGTGATGAGAAGCACCTTAATCTATAACCCAACTATCTGCAAGTAGTGACTAAGATCTTCCAACAACATTAAGTGATTTTCCATGCTGATTAGAAGGTGGAATGGAGATAGAAATTTTTGTTTCTTGACTGCATCCTCTAAGGCTTACATGCTCTTATAACACCTATGTTTGTCATGACCAATACCCCAACAAAAAGAGAATGAAAGTCTAGACTTGTTCTTGGATTAGAAGACTCCTTGGGTTTTGAGTTGTTTTCTTAGAGTTTAGGAGCATTTTAAGATGGAGAAGGGGTAGATTAGGTTTTACTTTTTGGTTTTCCCTTTCCCTTAGCATTAGATGTAACTAATGCCTTTTGAGAGGTGAAAGACTCAAAGTTAGATGTGTTTAAGTGTTTCTACAAATTTAACCAAATTTAGAGAAAGGGAACTACCACCTAAAAATAGCTTCCTAACCTAGCTAAAAATGAGAAATTACACCATCATGATGAAGAAATGAGAAATTCCTACCCTTAACATTAATAAATTTGAATATAATCAAAACATAATGTAAATTCATGAACTCTATTCCCCTTAATTGCCTAGTTTAAACATTTAAAATGGACCTAAATAATCCAAATGGCAATCAAATTATATTGCTCGCTTTGATCCTTCAATGGATACTTGGGTGTGAGGCTTAGCTCTTCAAGAATGGAAGATGGAGGGCTCAAGAATGACAAAAGGCTAATAGTATGAAAATATGTGCCTACTTTTGTCTCTTGAGAGATTTTAGGTTTAGGTATAAAGGTAGGAAGAGGGCTCTTTATATAGCCCAAAGGATAAAGGATTCAACACATCCTCATGAATGTGGGATGAATGGAGTTGTAGAGTTAGTTATGAATAAGGGGGGTTTAGATGGGGTTGAGTTAGCTTTAGGAGGGTTTAGTTTGTCCTCAAGTGGCTCATGTGGATAAAGGGGGTGTATTAATTAATCAAGATGTTTAATTAATACATGTGTAATTTTTTATAAGCTTTTAGAGGGATTTTAGTGTGATTTAGACCATTAGGAGGGAATTAAACCAATTAAATAGAGATTTATTGATTTAATGAGAAGGGAGGCTAATTAATTAATAATAATTAATTAGACTAGATAGAAGGAGTTGATTAACGGAGGGTCATTAATTAGGGTATGTGTTGGATAGGTGACTTAATTAATTAGCTTAATGTAATCAATTAATGACAATGGAAGAGAAGATGAGCGCTATTGACAATATGTTGTCAATTTACGGGAAAGGATATAATTAGCACAATTTAAGTATTTAAATTTCTCAAGCGTAATTATAGGTGTCTACATTTGCCCCTCTTTGGGGTGGCGTAAGTGACACCACTTCAAAGATAGTAGACGGAAGAAAATTTTGAAGGGATGGACAAAAAATTAGTAAGAAGGAGAGATGCCCCCTCGAGTGTTGATGGAGAAGTCGATTGACGATCGAAAAAGGTGAGAAATAGGCAGAAGAATGGGGAAGAGACAGGATTCCCTGATGAGAGAGAAAATTAGGGGTGAAACGGAAGTGATGTAGATGAAATATGGAAGAGGGGAGAGAAGAGCTTAGCCTCTAGCCACTGTTTAGTTGGAACAATTTTGATGTCATCATATTGCCATAGGAACTACATCATCGGTCCTTATGAAAAAATATAAGCATACAAAAAAGGTAGAATGACATGAAAAACCATACTACGAACAATTATCCATTGCTGAAAATACCAATTCCATGCAACATACAATAATGCAATGTAATATGAGAAGGAAACAAGCTCATTTAACAGGGAAAACAAGAACAAATGCACATATCCAACCCAACAACGGTCAGGATAGTTGTATAAATGCTTTGTTATCAGTGTTGAAGAGATCCATAAGTTTTTGATTGATGACAAGGGTTAAAAATGATGCCCTGAGCAAGGATACATGAAAGGGGAAATGACAATGGACCTGAGGTCCATGAAAAGCATTTTTGCACAATGAAACAACACTAAGCAACAAAAGTGCCCCAGAGTACAGACGAAGCAAGCAACTAGCTTTGTGAATGGTTGTGAATCCATTGATCCATGAGTCATATTAATCGGGGAAGATGTGAGACAAACCAACAAAATATGGAGAAAATACCATGCGCAAGACACAAATTTCAGCTGAAATAAGCAAGTTACCATTTTTGTAGGGTTTTTTTAGTTTTTAGGATTTTTAAAAAAAAATTGCCATATTTTTGGATTTTTTGATATATATGCTGTTTTTATTGTTTTTGCTTGCTGAACCGTGGTGAATAGTAGAAGAAAGTGAAAAGCCTAGGGGCAATAGAAAGTGCCCTAGGTGGAAGAAAGAAGAAACAAGTGAAAAATAATGTCCTTGTGTAGTGGAAAAATTAAGAAAAAATAATTATTTGAAAAATAATTATTTATGAGAGTGTGAAGAAGAATCAAAATCACCAGGGAGCAATGAAATTGTATGAGGGAGAAGAAAGGGGTATCAGACAGCAAAAAAATCCCCAATATGGTGAAAAATAAAAGAAAAATAATTATTCAATAAAAATAATTATTCCACAATGAACAGAGGAGAAAATGGTGGTTGAAACAGGCCTCCCAGCCTTCTTGACAGTGAAAAATAGGTTAATATACCCCACCAAGGGGGGGTAAACACATCACGACCAAATCATTTTAACTGATCAGTTTAGAATTTTTATTGTGAGGCTCTGACCCTGAGGAGAACCATGGTGATCGCAAGAGACCGTCTGAAGCATGTAGATGCAGTCTGGGGGTACTAGTGGCACACGGACAACGACCCCTTTGTGAGTATCGACAACTTTCTCATTAATTTTGATCATTAATGCCCTAAAATTAGGCTTTAGGCATAAAAAAAGTGTAGGTGCACCTACATGCAGGCGCGGGTGTGGGGTAGGGCACGCAGGCACCTTTTTAGGGGTACAGGTGTCATTTTGGGGACACACACACCAAAACCTTCATGTGCACACGTGAAAGCATAGGAAACACACACCCACGTGCACGCACACACGCACATGCTAGAAATGGGGCACACACATGAAAATCATGGTGTAGGCATGGAGGGGGCAAGTGCACACATGGGGTCATACACGCATAAGCACAGGTACCCAATGTGTGGTGCACATGCCAAAAAGGGGGTGCATGCACTCAAAAGAGGGTGCATGGGCCAAAAGATACATGTGTGTAAACATAGGTGCCATAAATGTGGCATACACACCAAAAAGGGCATGTAGGCACCCTAGACAGGTGGGAAAAAAGATAGAAAAATGTCAAAAACATGACACTTAGAAGAATTTTTAGGATTTTTGGGTTAACACTAAAAGATGAGATAAATTTTTAGAGGAAATGCTAGGAACTGATGAGCAGCGTGTTATATTGTAGAGATGACTCCTAGTTTTATAGACGTAGGAGTGGCATACCTGGAGTACAGAGCTATAGGGTAGTATGTGCCGGCGTGACTGACAAGCCATGGCTATACTACTTGAGGTGGTGGGGCTAGGCCCTGTCGCCCAGATGCCCTCTATCATACTAGATCATGACCTTTTGACTGTGCTAGCCGAGCGATGGCATAACAAGATTCAGTGCTTTAGACTACCCATAGGAGAGATGATGGTGACTATTAAGGATGTTTCACAAATCCTTCGCATGCCCATAATGGGCACATTGATTGAGTACAGCTCTGATGCAGGGCTGATTAGAGCAGCTTGCAGTGCTCTATTTGGTGTTGATGATATCCCGCATGATGGGATGACTATAGCCTTACATGAGTGCACCTCCGACCCCACATTGCATCGGGGGCCTCTCTACATTATGGCTCTTATAAGTGGGTTCCTACTCACTGATAAGACATGGACTTCATTTCTGAGAGGATTACTACCGTTGGTCCATGGCATTTATAACAGCGAGAGATATTGTTGGGGGCAATGTATACTGGCTCATTTATACTGGGATTTACACTTCATTACATACCATGGTTAGAAGACCATGGGGCCAGCATCATTATTACAGATCTGGTCATGGGATCACATTACTATCGGGTGCCCCATAGGCCCCTTTTGTGTTCGAGATCCTGAGGAGCCCTCGTACATGGCCTAGGTAGCAGCTGACAAAGATGTATGTGGCCACCTTGGCAGCCTATTCAGATATAGGCATGATTTGGACAAGATAGTAGTGATAGATGTCATTTGGCATCCATACAGGAACTTCTAATGGTCAAAGGATGCCAAAGAGCTCAGCATGTGCTTGGTGGAGCACTTTCTTATTGGCAGCCGCAACTATATCATGGAGTTGTATCGTGTAGACAGGTGCCAATGGTAGCTTGGTAGGGTATAGGGGGTCCCCTAGCCAAATATCTGGCATGCTCGTAAGGATTCCGAGAGGTAGACCATGGGGCCTCGTATACAGGTGGCCTGACCTAGGGCTATTTTCACACAAGTAGTCCCCTAGGTATGGGACTCATTACGACAGGTGAGAGACCTGGGGACCACAGCTGATCATGTAGCATGGTATGTGATATTATTACCCCAGTGTCTCACTATTCCAGAGGTAGCTTGGGTAGTAAGAATTCACCCACCTATAGAGGTATGGCATGGTGCAGAGTGTAGGGCTAGAGTAGGGTCACTAGGGCTAGACCTAGAGGATCCCTTTGATGGACAGGGTGCCCTACATGCACAGCAACCGAGGCCGCAGGGCCCAGTACAGGCAGCCATGTAACCACCTAGAGGAAGGGTCTTTGAGTAGAGATAGTCATCCAGAGCACCTCAGGGACCAGTCCCTGAGGCACACATAGCCTCCCAGCCAATGGCGTAGATAGCCACAGTATAGGTAAAGGTACAATAGCTCATAGCTGAGAGAGACGCAGCCATGGTCTCGTATACAGATGGCCCGAGCTAGGGCCAGTTTCACACAAGTAGTCTCCCAAGTATGGGACCCATTACGACAGGTGAGAGACCCATGGACCACAACTGATTATGCAGCATGGTATGCAACAACATTACCCCAGTGTCTCACTATTCCAAAGAGAACCTGGGTAGCAGGCATTCACCCACCAGTAGAGGTATGGCATGGGGCAGACCGTAGGGTTAGAGCAATGGAATTGGTGCCAGACCAAGAGGATCCATTTGATCGTATCCCACATGATGGATAGGGTGCCCCATAGGCATAGGGACTAAGGCCATAGGACACAGTATATGTAGCCATGTAGCCATGTAGAGGCAGGGTCTTTGAGGAGGGACAATTGTCTAGAGTACCGTAGGGACCAATCCCTGAGGCACACACAACCTCCCAAACAATGGTGCAGATAGCCACAATACAGGTGTAGGTACAACATCTCATATCCGAGAGAGACATGGCCAGAGCGGAGAGAGACAAGGCTCAAGGCTGGTGCATGATGGCCATAGTAGAGCGTGATGAGGCTCGAGCTCACATTGTGACTTTACTTTCAGAGCGGGATCAAGCTTGGGCCCAGGCTAGCCTAGGAGATGACAAAGTAGCATGGAGGAGCCAGATCCAAGAGACAATGGCACAGGGGGCTTAGATATTGAGCCTCCTTCACCAGTCCCAGTCACAGGTGCACATGGTCATTTCACAAAGAGACCATGTGTATGCACGATCACAGGAATTATTAGCACAGAGGGACTAGCCCCGCACCAAGCTACAAGTGATGACTACACAGAGAGATTGAGAGGCCACTACCTCTAGACAGGCTAAGACAAAATTGGGTTGAGTGACGGGCGAGTGAGATACTTCTCTTCAGGTAGCACTTGCCTCCAGAAATGTGGACCTGATACGCGATACCACTACGCTTGGTGGTGAGGCCCTCTTTTATAGGACTGCTTATTATAGATTGGTTCCACCAGAGCAGTGAGTGGAACTGCCAAAATTATTAGGGTCGAGTACATCAGGCTCTTGATCATGAAGATTCAGCCATTTGACCAGATCAGTTAGACAACCTTTACCAAATTAGTTGGCCAGACCAACACCATCCCAGCCTGTAGTGTTCCGTCATCCAGAGGACAAATCTAGGAGCCCTGGAGAGGGCGAGAGCTGTGGTTGAGAGCCACATTTTTTTTGTATAGATTCTTATATATGTATGCCTCTTATGAAGTCCTATTTTGATGTACAGTCTTGTTATACATGTATTTTTGATGATGCCTCATGATGAAGGCTATGATTCTTTCATGTACATGCTCCTTTTTTATGGCATTGTGTATCAATGATGTATTATATTGAGTACCTATCTAGACATTGTATGTATGTGGATAGACATTTTTGATGTATCGTTTTTGTACGCCTCAGCTAAAGGCATTTTTGATATAGAGCACTGATTTGTATCCATTTTTTTTATAGATGTAAATTGACACACATGTATATATATATGAGGTTACTTTGTTTTGGCTCAAATATATACAGTTATGAGATGATGTATTTTATTTTTGTTTTACTTTGATGCATGTGACATGAGTGGGCATAATTCTATGATGTGAAATACCCCTTTTCAAAAATTACTCTATGTTGATTCTCATTGCATGTTGTGTTTCTTTAATTCAACACTTATGGATGCATTGTGACACGAGTGGGATAATTCTATGATGTGAAATACCCTTTCAAAAAATAACTCTATGTTGATTCTCATTGCATGTTACATTTTTTTAATTCAGCACTTATCGATGCATTGTGACACGAGTGGGCATACATTTATTCGCATTGCATGCTGTGTGTTTTGATTCAGCACTTATGGATGCATTATGATGTAATATGACTTTATGCATTGTATGTATCTGATTTCGATGTTTGATGTATACATGTGTTGTAGATGTTAGATGATAGATCCATAGATGATATCAAATGCATTTCTCATGTGTCATTTTAGATGTATATGGATGGGATGATATGATGATATTGGTGCAGGGGGGGATAGAGTTTTGTTCATTCGCAAGCCCTCTTACCCCCATTGATGATACGATATGTGATGATAAGCTTAGTATACATGCATTATGTAAAACTTAGCATTTTGTTTATATATGATGTATAGATGATGTTAGATGTGATGATAATGATGGTAATGTGATGTGAATGATAACAAAATAGAGCACATGCAATGAAAACAACCAAATGCTAACAAAGAACACCAGGAATTAATGCAATACACCATGATTCACCATGATTTATTAACAAGTAACAAACATAACAAAATGCTTTAAAAATTACATAATGAATTAATGCTTTACATCATGATTTCCCAAGATTTACTATCATGTGAAAATGTACTGCAATATGCACAAGCAAAAATAAATCTATTCTAAGCAAGAAAAGATGAATTCTAACAAAGTATGCCCAAGCAAAAAACAACTTAAAAGCAAGAATACAAAACAACTATACAATCAACAAGCGAAATAGGAAGCAAGATTATGCAAGTAAATATTTTAGTAAGATATGTTTTCATGCACCAATGTTCGATTGTTTAGGTTTTTGTGAAATAATTTTCTATTGTTTTTGGTGTTTTCTAATGGTTTTCCAAAGCTATGTGCAGGTAACCAAGAAAGTGTGGATGTCCCCAGTGTTAGATGGGGAATATACAAGGGCAGAAGCCATGCGTTTATGAACAAGAAGGTGAAGTTATTGAATTGCCCCTAGCATAAGATGGGAAATTGCGAAAGACCATACCCTTCACAGATGAATAGAAGAAGGCAAAGCCAGATCAAGGCTTGACAGGATGGCATACATAGGGAATATCACAAGCAGAACCAAGTCTAGGTCAAAGAACACCACCCTCCTGATGCAGGATGCTTGTGAACAACGAATCCTCCTGAGGTGCCAAAAACCAGTTTTCACCCAAGGACCTGTCCAAAGTGCCACAATTGCGTGGTTTTCACTAGTGGACCTCTTTTTATTTTTCTGATTTTTTAATTTTTTTGTACTTTTTTTTTGAACTTCCTTGCACCATGTTGAAGTGCATTCATGGGCTCCTGGAGCTTGTCATCATTGGGGTGAGCCAGTTTTTATGCCCCTAAGTCATACTTGGTGATGATGACATAGGGTCCTAACCAATGTGGTTCGAACTTCCCTTCCTTTTCTTGCTCTACTCTGGTGTTGAACTGGTTCTCCTTCATGACTAAATCACCAACCTCAAACTAACGAGGGATGATTCTCTTGTTGTAGTTTCTAGAGAATCTATATTGATGCACTTTTAGGTGATTAAGAGTGTGAATGCACCTCTCATCAAGTAGCTCTAACTCAGCCAGTCTTGCCACTTGATAATCCTCATCCTTATCCAGATAATCCCGAAGAGAAATTCTCAAGGATGGAAGTTTAATCTCTAAAGGGATGATATATTTTCTCCCGAACACTAGGGAATAGGGTGTCGCACCTGTAGGAGTGCAAATGGACATTCGGTAGGCCCAAAGGGCTGGATTAATTTGTAGGTACCAATTTCAACCTGTTTTGTTATCCATCTTCTCAATTATCCTTACCAAAGTCTTGTTTGTCGCCTCAACTTGTCCATTACCCTGAGGGTAATATGGTGTTAACCATTTTAATATGATTTGGAACCGTTGACAAAGACCTTTTACAGTTTTGTTCTTAAATGACTTCCCATTATCTATAACAATGGCTGCAGGAATACCATATCGGTAAATGATGCGATTCATGATAAACTTAGAAATTTGTGCTCTTATGACATAGGTTAAAGGGACAGCCTCCAACCATTTTGTAAATTATTATATAGCTATGATGATATGTGTATGACCATCAGATGAGGTAGGAGTAAGTTTTCCTATTAAATCAAGTACCCACTTGGAGAATGGCCATGTGGTAGTGATAGGTTGCAATGGTTGTGATGGAGCATGAATGAAATTTCCATACTTTTGGCAAAAGACACATTTCTAACATCAATTGAAAAATTACTAATGAATAAAAATTTTTGGGGGCGGCTTTACATTCATGATTTCCAAGATTTACTCTCATGTGAAAATGTACTGCCACATATGAACAAGCAAAAAATAAATATACTTCTAAGCAAGAAAAGATGAAAAAAATTTCTAAAAAGTAGCCCAAGCAAAAAACAATTAAAGCAAGAATACAAAACAACAGACAATCAACAAGCTGAAATAGGAAAGCAAGGATTATGCAAGTAATATTTAGTAAGATATGTTTCATGCACCAATGTCGATTGTTTAGGTTTTTGTGAACTACATTTTCTAGTGTTTTTGGGTTTTCTATGGTTTTCCAAAGCGATGTGCAGGTAAACCAAGAAAGTGTGGATGTCCCCAGTGTTAGATGGGGGAATATTACAAGGCAGAAAGCCAATGCGTTATGAACAAGAAGGTGAAGTTATGAATTGACCCCTTAGCCTAAGATGGGAAATTGCGAAAGGACCATACCCTTCACAGATGAATAGAAGAAGCAAAGCCAGATTCAAGGCTTGACAGGATGGCATACTAGGGAATCTCCACAAGCCAGAAACCAAGTCTAGGTCAAAGAAACACCACCTCCTGATGCAGGATGCTTGTGAACAAGAATCCTCTGAGGGCCAAAAAACCAGTTTCACCCAAGGGCCTGTTCAAAGTGCCACAAGCGTGGTTTTCACTAGTGGACCTCTTTTTATTTTTGATTTTTTAATTTTTTGTACTTTTTTGAACTTCCTTGCACCATGTTGAAGTGCAGTCACAGGGACTCCTAGACGCAGATTTCTCTATCAGGTGGTGGTGCATTGCGCATAGGTTCTATGTTACCCTAAGTCTACCCCTCACTTCGTGATGTCATGGAACATATGGGCCCCACTTACCACCCCACCTATTGTATGGTTAGAATTCCTTCCTATCCGTTGTCTGCTCTATCCATCGATGTTGCATATTTGGCTTGACTCGATTCTGCAAACATACACTACACCACACACAACACACACATTACTACTTGTACCGGATGTCCCGGGTTTTATGATCAGCCACTGACCCTGTGTTCTGTATCCTAAGAGACTTTTATATGTGCATCGCCCACTCCCTCTCTAGGGTAGTATTACAGAGTATCGCAATGCATCTCATCTAATTCATCAAACGCTCTTGTCTTCTTTTAATCTCAGCCAGTGACGTTGCCCACTTGTGTATCCACTCCTCCCATCTACCTTGATCACTGACGCACTCACCGCCCCGAAGAGTAACATTCCTCACAAGGATTGGAAGGTTAACCTCTCTAAAGGGTTTATTGTATACGAACTTTTCCCCAGCAACATCCATCTTACGCGGCCAGAGGTGTGTCCGCACTATTGTATGGCAGTGAAAGGGACATGACGCAGTCCCACATAGGGTGGATTAATTGTAGGTCCATTTCAACCTGTTGTTATTACCAATTATCAATTATCCTGCATACTCAAAGTCTTGTTTTCGCCATCGCCTTCACATTGCTCCGATCTACCTCGCCAGGGTAATATGCGGTGTTAACCCTATGTTTGAAATTATGACCCCCTTTCCAACGTGACCAAAGCACCTTTCTTCTTACGTTTTGTTCTTAACTGTACGTCCCAATTATCCCCCATAACACCAGTGGTGACACCGGAATCACCATCCACCGCAGCGTATATCCTGATTTGTACCGATTTCCTTTCTGATATTTTAACCTTGATGTATTAATTTGTGCACTCACTTTGCACATACGTCTAAAGGGACATGGATCTTGTCATATCACATTCTGTGTCTATACATTCGTCCCTATATCGGCTAGAGATGGATATGTGTCATGCACCACCACTCAGATGAGGAGGAGTAAGTTTCCTATTAAATCAAGTACCCCACTGGAGAATCGGCACCATGTGTGTAGTGATACGTTCGCAATGGTATCCGTGATGCCGCCTACGCCAATGTATAATGATTATAGTCTTCACTCATCACTTGTGCTACACACCCGCCTGGACATCTACACCTTTAGCCTCAAGCAACATAATGGCGATCCACCTATGTACCCGTTTTCATTGGTCTAGCCCCTATGACCGTAACCTACTCTCAAACTCATTGTAGTCCCTGACTCCCACATTGGTAACATTTACCAGTTGTCATCGTGCTTATGACATTACCCCTTCGTGTACTTCCTTAATTGCCTAGATTGATCGTCACATCTAGACAACGGTAATAGATTCCAATCTAGCCATGATGTAAAGGTACCTCCTAAAAGGGCGTAATGGGATATGGTGATCAGGATTGCCTTTGCAGAATGAGAGATATCGGAGAGGAATGTGTTGTCCTTAAAATAGGTGAAGATGGGTTATATCCATGGGTCGTAATCATGGGACCTGATCACACCTCATCAATGCAACGGCAATTTCTTGGAATGTCACTATTGTGGGCTACTTGCCCTTAGTGTGTCTTTGCAATTTATTTTGTAAGAATGGCATTTTTTAGATATTTCTACTCTCATTCTCCCTTTAAGCAGGAGGGGCATATTTATGTATCCGCCTAACTTATACCCATTACCTATTTGCCATGGACCATCCTGCACCACAATTTTGTCTGTTTTTTTGTGTCTCCGATGGGATGTACTCAAACGGCTTGATTGCAAACCAACAATCACTCTTTAGAGGTTCTGACTAATTTTTGTAAGGTATGAGCTTTCATCCTTACACCTTATATTCATAATTAACTATTTGATGTTTTATGATTAACTTTGAATCCACCTACAACCTTAAACACATATGAACTTCCCACTGAGGGCTATACTTCCACATCCTGCGAGAGTGCTTTTATTGACTACAATTTTGTTCCATGCTACAAGGGAAGCCAAGGTGGACCAAAGTCTGTGGTATAGGACCAATGAAGGAGTACCATCCAAGCACCACTCCTGCCATCCTGAACCTTGCACACATAAATGCATCCACAAAATGTATCTGACATACGATAGATTCTTCAACTAGAAGCAGGAGAATCTGGCAGATCCAGACTTAAGGTTCATGATCTGCAAAAGTGCTTCCGCTAGCTGGTCTGCCCACGTACTTGCTTTAACTAATTTTTGATGGAAAAACTCTATGTCAAACTCACTGAGTAGAATGATCCAATTATCCATTCTACCTGTGAGGGTGGGTTTGGACAATAAATACTTAAGTGGGTCAACCTTGGATATGAGCTTGGTCTTAGTATTTAGCAGGTAATGGCGATGTTTTTGAAAGGTAAAAACAACAACAAAGTAAGCCTTTTCAATTTGAGGATAATTGAGTGCATAGGAAATGAGGGTGCAACTCAGATAGTACACCACTTTCTCCTTATGGCCAAGTTTGTATTGGGTGAGCAGCGCACCGATAGAAAATTACGTAGCAGAAATATATAGCAAGAGCAGTTCCCCTGGAGTGGGAGGCATGAGGACATGTGGATTAGCAAAGTATTATTTTAGCAAAGTAAAGGCTTGTTGTTGCTCAGGTCCCCAGATGAAAGTGATGTCATTTTTAAGAAAATGGGTGAATGAGTGACATTTATCTATAAGTTGGGAGATGAAGCGGTGAATGGCTCAAATTTTCCCTTGTAAGCTACGTAGTTGCTCGATATTTTCAGGTGGAGGCATTTCAGTAATAGCAGACACTATAGCAGGGTCTACCTAAATACCTTGTCTTGAAACAATGAAGCCCAATAGTTTCTCAGATAGGACACTGAAGAAACACTTCTTGGGATTCATCCTGACTTTGTATTCATGCAGGTGTTCAAAGATATGCCAAAAAATGACTGGATGATCCTCTCTTGTTTTGGAATTTCCCAGGATATCATCTACGTATTTCTCCATGGTATCATGAATCATATAATGAAAAATCACTCTCATGGCCCTAAGATAAGTTGATCCTACATTCTTAAGGCCAAATGGAATCACTTGATAGCAAAAGGTGGCCTCAAGGAGTTCGTAAAATCTATTTTGTGTTGGTCTTCTTTAGTGATCTTAATTTGATTATAACCCGAAAAGGCCATCCATGAGTGATAGCATTTCATACCCTATTGTTGAGTCAATAATCATGTCAATGTTGGGCAGTGGAAAATCGTCTTTAGGGCAAGCTTTATTGATGTCCCTAAAATCCATGCAAATTCAGATACCTATAGGTTTTTTCTATGGACAGGTACAATGTTTTATATCCATTCAGAATAATCAATTGGTTTGATGAATCATGTTATAAGCTATCTTTCCAACTCTTCTTTAACCAATAGGGCCACTCTTGATGTGCATCTTTCAAAGATTATATTTGATACACTTGGCATCTGCATGCACGAACAAGGTTGTGCACGACCAAAGTTCGGATCTAAGACCGGGCATGTATTTGTAAGACCATGCGAACACATCAATAAACTCTCACAGTAGCATAGTGAATTTCTTTTTTTCTCTAGCCGATAGTGATGCTCCCAATTTCACGATCTTGGGATCTTGTTCTATACCAATATTGACATCAATGGTTTCTTCGACTAGAAATTTTGATAGGTCCTCCATATGTGTAGGATCAAGAGGCATGTTGAGATCTTCATCCAAGGATGTCTCCAGGAGATTTTCATCCTAGGTGTGGTTACTTTGTTTTTCCTTTGATTTTCTCTATTTGTTTATCTGCCAGTGCCTCAAAGAGGTTTTCACTGTGCGACTTGGACTTCAATTTTTACTGAGGCTTTTCTTTATAGAACTTTTTTCCTCACTTTTCTTTAAATTTTGTTGACCATGAAATTTAGCCTCCTCACTAAAGTAGGCACAGGTATCTAAGTTGATAAAGAAACATTTCTTGTGATCTCCAATGGGAATTGTATCACTTATGCCCATGAATTCTGCAATAGCCTCATCATTCTCGAACTAAATCTAGTGGCATGTGACGATGTTGGTCCCATTCAACAAGGAAAGGGTATACAAGGTCAAGGGTTGGTTCTATGGGGGTTAAGGTTAGGACAACGTTGTTCATGAAAAGGTTCATGGAGGCCAAATCCTCATATTAGCTACAATGGGAATCCGTATCGCTGTCTAGATAGTCGAAGCTATCCTCACACTTAGAACAAGTCACATCTTGATCGTTGGGGTGTGCTCCATAAGGGTAAATCCCAATGTCATATCTTTCTGTTTTGAAATGTGGAAGAGGGACTGGTTCTCTTTGTCCTTGTTCATTCCTACCAACATCCTAGAGCCTTTGTAGCCCATGAAGTACATCATTCTGCTAGATTTGTTCATATTCTGTGGTTCGATAACAAGATGGCTGAGTATCCTCAGGGACCCAAGTAGTAGGTGAATCAAGCAATTTTTCCTTAGCTTACAAGCCTCCAGGTAGGAATGACCCAATAGTGTGTTCCTCTCTAGGTCTCCTGAAGTGGTAGTTGGGTCGACCTCTAGTCTTGGGTGACAAAGAGAGGTTTGACACCAAGAACGCTTGTTGTACATTATACTCCCTGCATCCATATTCGAGGATTTTTATCTCCCATGAATCAAATGGAGATGTTGAATTAGACGCCCCATGAGTGCAAGAACTAAGAGAATCTGAATCTACCCAGAGATTTCATGGCCTCAAAATAGAAGAGGGACAACTATATCTATGCAGAGGGACATGCATATTTACCCTGTTGTTGCAAATCAGCTTACACCCCTGGATGAAAATCAAGGTTCTAAGTTGATGCTTTAGAGCATATCAGTGTGTATTGTCACAACATATGAAACCTCATGCTCCAAGTGTAATGACATTGATGAAACAATGATGAGACGGAATCTCCATGGCATTAGAGGCATGGTCGGCCTCAAAATCCTCTGATTAGATCTATTATTTTCACAACTGCTAGAGGTGTCAAATCCTAATTTTATCCTAATTTGCACAGGAGATAGGGACCTAAGAAATGCAAAAAATGAAACTAAAACTAATGATGGTGATGCACCAAAGGAGTGGTGATTCCATTTTTGCGTCATGTCAAATAGACGGTCATAATCATGAAATGGGACAGCATAAAACATCATGCACAGGTATGATCCCAATTGCTGTAATCAACTTAGGTTTGTAAATGAAACAAACAACACATGCAAAGGACTAAAAGTTATTCACAGAGCACTGCATTGTGATTTTCAACATCAAAATCCTTGCATTCCAACTACCAAAGAAGTATAAGGGAAGATTATGTGTACAATCCCTGGAAGGTCTGATACTTCTAAAATCACTGGTTCTAAAGATGAAATGAGAAGCTTGCTGTGCAAAAAAGTGTTGCAACCATGGCTTGAAAATGAGCCAGGATCTGGTTTTTACAGTGCACTGGGTCGAGCCCAGGAGAGTTTGAAAACATGAAAAAATGTGGGATGCACATTAGATATCTTGAGAAGATCTAAGATTGAAATCTTAGTAGATTTCTTTTCAAGTTGTTCTAAAAGGTTATATTTACCGGTGTTCTAGAATCACGAGGCAGGTACACCTTGTTACCACAACACAGTCATTTCCCTTGATCCGGATGGTGTTGACATGGTCAGAAGGAGAATGAATACATCCAATAAGAAAATCATAATGATTGTTATCTCATTTAGTTTATAAGTAATTCATAGATTTATAAGTTTTGGATGACTCTCCCTGATCTGGCTTTGAATTTTCTAACTTATAATGCTTGGGGAATAGTTCTTTATAAATCCTCATTTTCTCATTAGGTGTTTGTGTTTTACCAGGGTTATCCACCTCTATCTCCCCATTTTCAATGAGGTCCTGAATATAATGGTGAAGCCGTAGACATTTGTCTATCTTATGTCCTTTAACATGATACATTTCACAATATTCATGCTCCTTATACTATGAAGGTTTAGGAGCATTGTCGTCAAATGGATGTGTTGTAGGATAGGTCATCATGTGGGCCGCATCCAATTATTTTAGTATGACTAATAATGGTTCATTGAGAGAGGTGAATGTTATTCACTTTGGTGGTGGTTGAATCGGGCCCTTGGTCAGTTTAAAAGGTTGACTAGTTTAGACCATTTGAACACGTTTGGAATAAGTGATTCCGTCTCCCACCACATTTTTGTTTTTATTAAAGATCTTCAGCTTTTCCATGGGTTTGACACTTTGGTTGTCTTTAGATTGGTTTTTAATGGTGCCTTTGGCAATGAGAACATTTTCTATCTGATTCCCTTTCTCGATAACCTCCTGAAAAGTATGAACACAGTGCATTTAGAGGTGGAAAGCTATATCCAGGTTGAGATTGGGAATGAAAATACTAACCATATACTTTTTAGGGAAAGCACAAGGGAAGCGACTAGCTATCCCTCTCCACCATTGGAGAAAACTGGTGAAGGTCTTATTTAGGCATTGCTAGGTGCCACACAAGTCTACCATGGTGACATAACTCTCTATGTTATACGAGAAATGACACACGAATCTTGATGCCAATTCTGGCCAGGTGAAAATTGATCCTCATGGTAAGCATGTAAACCACTCCATATTCTAGGATTTTCATCTCCCATGAATCAAATGGAGATGTTGAAGTAGAGACCCCATAAGTGCAAGAACTAAGAGAATCTGAATCCACCCAGGATTCTAGGGCCTCAGACTAAAGAGGGACAACTATACCTTCAAAGGGACATGCGTATGTACCCTTTTGTACAAATCTATTGAGAGCTCTACAATGAGCAAAGGGCTCTGAATCTCATGGTATTATAATTGTATGTCCCTCATGCTTCAACTTAATGCATTAATGAAATGTTGATGGCACGACTTGCATGGCATGAATCCATGGTTGGCCTAGAAGAATGTTATATGGAAGTTCCAAGTCTAGGACATGAAACTTTTTCTGATGATAAGTAGGGCCCACCTCCATGGGTAGTGTGATGGTGCCTGCTGACTCTCTTTCCACGTTGTCGTATGCAGTGATAGTGATGATATGGGACTCAAGATCCTCATCTGTATGTCCCAAATGTTTGACCAACTTAAACATACAGATGTTTAACCCAGATCTATTATCCACAAGCACTTGTTTTATTTTCCTGTGGGTGATAACTACCTCAATGTATAAGGGAAGATTATGTGTAGGATTCTCGGTAGGGATTTCCCTATGGTTGAAAGTGAGATGCTCACATGGTGTGATGTTTTCCACCATGGCTTAAAGGTGTGTAGGATCGAATTCTAAAGGGATTCCTGACCCTTGAAGAGTTCGGTACAGAATGCCCTTATGCACATTGGATATCTTGAGAAGATCTAAGATTGAAATCTCAGCAGACATCTTTTCAATTTTTTCTAAAAGGTTATATTTATCGATGTGCGGGGTCGATGGAGAAGGTTCTAGAATCATGAGGTGGGCACGCCTTGTTACTGTAGCGTAGTCCTTTACCTTGATCAGGATATTATTGACACGGTCAACAGGAGAGCGAATACATCTGATAAGTGAATCATAATGATTGTTATCTCTTTTGGTGTATAAGTAATTCACAGCTTTATAAGTTTGGGATGACTCTCCCCGATCCAGCTTTGTCTTTTCTGACTTATCATGCTTTGGGAATGGTTCTTTATAAATCCCCATTTTCTTGTTAGGTTTTTGTGTTTTTCCAGGGTTATCCACCTCTATCTTGCCATTGTCAATGAGGTCCTGAATATAATGGTGAATCCACAGAAATTTGTCTGTCTTATGTCCTTTAACGTGATGCATTTCACAATATTCATGCTCCTTGTACCATGAAGTTTTAGAAGCATTGTCGTCAAATCGTTGCATTGTAGGATAGGTCATCATGTGTGCCGTATCCAATTGTTTTAGTATGACTGACAATGGTTCATTGAGAAAGGTGAATGTTCTTCACTTTGGTGGTGATTTAATTGAGCCCTTAGTTAGTTTAAAAGGTTGACCAGTTTGGACCATTTGAACATGTTTGGAATCATTGATTTCATCTCCCACCACATTTTTATTTTTTTTAAAGATCTTCGACCTTTCCGTGGGTTTCACACTTTGGTTGTTTTTAGATTGGTTGTTGAGGGTGCCTTTGGCAATGAGATCCTTTTCTATCTGAATCCCTTTCTCGATAACCTCCTCAAAAGTATGAACACAATGCATTTGGAGGTGGAAAGCTATATCCGGGTTGAGATTGGGAACAAAGATACTAACCAGCTACTTTTCAGGGAAAGCACAAGGGAAGCGACTAGCTATCCCTCTCCACCATTGGAGGAAGCTGGTGAAGGTCTCATTTGGGTGTTTCTTTGCACCACACAAGTCTACCATGGTGAAATCACTCTCTATGTTATACGAGAAGTGACACATGAATCTTTTTTCCAATTCTGGCCAGGTGAAAATTGATCCTCGTGGTAAGCATCCGATGCTTGGCCTCCGAGACTCTTAGGAAAAAGTATGATGAGGTAATTGTCACTATAAGACACCTCTTGACATGCCATGTAGAAGTGTTTAACATGATCCCTTGGGTCTCCTTTTCCTTTGTATTTTTTGAAATTTGGCATATCAAATTTCTTTGGTAAGGGTTTAAGGGTCATTGTTTTGTCAAAAGGATAGGGGCATAATTCTTCATATTGATATTTCTTGATGCTCCTTATATTTCTCTCTTGTAAGCTCGCAAGCGTCACTTTCATGGACTGCACTTTTTGTGTGAGCAACTGTTATTTACTGCGAGAAGCAGGGATGTAAACACAATGATACTCTGTGTCTTCTTCTCGTTGGTTTTCTTGATGGAGTTTATTGATCTTAACCTTAGGCCTCAACTCTTGAATGTTCTTATTTGCGTCTTTCTATACATGGGAAGTAAGAAAAGCTAGTTTTCAGCTTAGGTTACTGATTTTTTGTTAGATTGTGGCTTGGTTTGTGGCTTCTTCTTCTAAAGGTTCCTCCTCTTTGTATTGTGGAATTTCTTCACATGTATCATGTTCTATCTTGTTTCTTCATGGCACTTTGATAAAGGGAATCCTATGCCTGACCACTTTATCATTTTCTATGTAAGAGGTAGAAGCTTGTCCATGCATTAAAATATCTTCCATATTGATAAGGGAACGTTCTTCCTCAGTAGCATTATTCACAGGTAGTATTTTTTCACTTTCGATGGGAAATTTGGCCCCTAATTCCACGACATGTGCCAACACTCTATCCTTGTTTCTAAGAATAAATTCATCTAGTAGAGTGGGGTCAAAATCAAATTCTGCATGTGGTGATTCTAATTCATTTCCACTATGATCGACCATCTCTTCTGTTTCCTTTTCTGTAAAAAACATTGGTCCTAGGTCATGTCTAATGAAGGGGTTTAACCCTTGTCTGTTAGAGGTTTCCCAAGCTTGCGCTTGTTGTTCCTCATATGTCTATTTCTTTAACCCTAGACATGTTTTAGGAGCCATGTTTTTGTGATAGTTTCACTAGTGTAAGTTATAAATGTGTCCAAAGCTTAGTGACTACCCCTAAGTGAAATGTAAAATGTATTTGCTAAGAGTATGAATAAGTCAAAAATGTGAGAATACCAATGTGATAAAGTTATAAATCACTAGTGATACAAGCGTTTGGTATCAAAACCTGTTTTAAATGAAGTACCTCTTAGACTACGTTTCAAAAAGTAGTTTTGCACTGTAAGATGATTAACAAGATGTTTTCAATTATGCCAAGTTCGATGAAATGAACAAAACGTAAGTAAACACAACAATTCAATGTGATCTCCCAATCAAGATATATGATGAGTGAGCTCAAACTCGATTAAGACCTATATCTCAAAAAGTGCTAATTACAATTCATGAATGACACAACAATATCACCAAGATATGTTAACATACTTTGCGAGAAAGTGAAGTATTGATATCAAGGTGTTATTGATATAACACGCACAAGTGGTAACACCTAGCACTCTTTGAAATCGAGGTAATAATAGAACTAAACTAAAAATCTCAAAGTATAGCTAGGAATAGTTGAAAATGTGTGCCGCGCAACCTTACAATATAGGTATTTATGTTGAGTTTACAAGAAACAAGACGTAAATATCAAAATTGTAGTGATATGATACAAACAAGCTAACTCTTCTAAGGAAGTCCACGGTGATGAACCACACCTAAATACAATGATGATCTTGACATGGGTATAAAGATCACAATGGCTATCAATGACGTGAATACACCTCCGCACACTTTAGATGTTTAACTTACCCAGCCGCAAACATGGATGGGCGTAAACAAACATAAAAGTGACAGAAACAGTTGATTGGAAACACAAAGGTAATCACCCTTCTTCTTATCAACAAAGTGTCAAAAGAATGTTTGGGAAGCAAATAAAAAAAGGATGAAAAATGTTGGCTTCACTTCGGCAGAGTTTCACCTCACCCTAAGGCAAGTAAAAACTAGTCGAAAGTAATGCGTCACATGTTTTTCAATAAAAATATGGTTCACAACTCAACACTATTTTAGAATGGTCAAAGTGGGCTCCTGGCCAAAGTATATCTTCGTAGGTGGTTCTCTTGTCCTAGGTGCTACAAATATTATCCACGAGCAGGATGATTTACCGAAAAAGTCACAATGACTAGTTTGGGAGTATCTCAACTTTGCCCCCTTCAATCACAATGGGCAATAAATGCATCCAAATGTGTACTTAAAAGGGTCACGTAGGGACAACTTGTAGCTCTATCTCACAAAGGATTTACTAGTCAGATAGGTAGTGCAGAACACTTCCCGTTTCATCCACAAGGTTCCCTCTTGCGTGGACTACTTTAGGGTTCCTGGAACCACCCCCATTGTTGTAGCTTAAGGTGTTATGCCAAAGGGGTTATGTTCCAGTTGAGCGGAGAGGGACATACCCTTTTCTGAAACCTGCAATACAGTGTTTTGAATGTGTTGTTCTTTTTATCTTTTTTAATTAGATGTGCTTTGCTCGAACACCATTTGGCAACCTATATAACAACTGTATTAGTAGTTTTCTGACTTTTGTTTTGATTCCTCCATTCTTTGACAAGCGTTTTGGTCCTATATGACAATTTTTAGTAGTTTTCCATAAAAAGAGAAAGCATCATTTCTGATTCTCCAGATTATCCAAGGATGCAAGAGAAGAGCATACATGATTGTCTTCTAAAATTCAAAAAGATATCAAATGGAAAAGCACTTTAATTCAACTATGCCAAATTAACCAATTCCAAATCAAATACTCTTAACAATCTCAAAGCATCAAAAGGACTTAAGAATCATTTTTGATTCCCAAGATCATAATAAGAGATGCGAAGGAAGAGCATACACGATCTTAACCCTATAAGTAAATAATGCAAAATATTACCTAATCAAATACACACATGTAAAAACAACCTGCAAAGACAAATATATTATTAGATAAACCTACAAGAATGTTAGTACATCAACACTTTAATTTCAAAAATGTAAAAGGATGCCTGGCCCCTTTTTCAGTGCCTGCGCGTGGGTTAGGGCGTATGCACCACCAAAGGTTATTTTCAACTCACAGTGTACCTGCGCCACTTGAGAGATGTGTGTGCCATGAAAATAGTGCCTGCACCAATAAAACAGTACCTACGCCACTTTGTGGAATTTTTAGATTTATTAATCACCTGCGCCACCATAGAGGTATGTGCGCCACAAAAACAACATATGTGCTACTTTGAGAAAAATAGATAGAATAACCGTATTACTATAAAAATATTCCTACGCCACTAAAACCACATGTGTGCCCTGGTTAGGGTGCATGCACCAATCTAACAAGTTTTATAATGCAATGAAGGTACAGTATGAAATGACATATGCACCTGGGTTAGTGTACCTGCGCGCTGGTTAGGGTATGTGCACCAGGGTTAGTGTGCATGCGTCAGGGGTTGGAAAATATAGTGACAGGTTTTATCAATGTGCCTACGCCACCAGAGAGACGTGTGTGCCCCGAAAACTGTGCCCATGCCACGAAAATCATGCTTGCACCCCTAAAATCATGCCAACGCCAGACTTGCAACAAAAATATAGCAATAAATACAATAAAACTCACAATATCTCAAATTTTGACAAGTTAGCTTAAGAATGGCAATAAACCATTAAAATTATGGCTATGAACATGAAGTTACACATATCAAATGAGTTAAAATTCTAAGAAAATAGACATTAATTACTACATGTGCATATCAAAAGTTAGCCAAAACAATGAAACTTAAACTAAAATGCCATAGGACTAAGAGTCCCACTAGGTGTGCCAAATGTGTGCAAGTGTTTCTACAAATATAACCAAATTTAGAGCAAGGAAACTACCACCTAAAAATAGCTTCCTAACCTAGCTAAAAATGAGAAATTATACCATCATGATGGAGAAATGAGCAAGTCCTACCCTTAACATTAATAACTTTGAATATAATCAAAACACAATGTAAATTCATGAACTCTATTCCCCTTAATTGCCTAATTTAAACATTTAAAATGGACCTAAATAGTCCAAATGGCAATCAAATTATATTGCTTGCTTTGATCCTTCAATGGATGCTTGGGTGTGAGGCTTAGCTCTTCAAGAATGGAGGATGGAGGGCTCAAGAATGAAAAAAGGCTATTAGTATGAAATTATGTGCTTACTTTTGTCTCTTAAGAGATTTTAGGTGTAGGTATAAAGGTAGGAGGAGGGATCTTTAGATAGCCCAAAGGATAAAGGATTCAACACATCCTCATGAATGTGGGATAAATGGAGATGTAGAGTTAGTTATGGATAATGGGGGTTTATATGGGGTCGAGTTAGCTTTAGGAGGGTTTAGTTTGTCCTCAAGTGGCTCATGTGGATAAAGGGGGTGTATTAATTAATCAAGATGTTTAATTAATACATGTGCAATTTTTTATAAGCTTTTAGAGGGATTTTAGTGTGATTTAGACCATTAGGAGGGAATTAAACCAATTAAATAGAGATTTATTGATTTAATGAGAAAGGAGGCTAATTAATTAATAATAATTAATTAGACTAGATAGAAGGAGTTGATTAACAGAGGGTCGTTAATTAGGGTATGTGTTGGATAGGCGACTTAATTAATTAGCTTAATGTAATCAATTAATGGCAATGGAAGAGAAGATGAGCACTATTGACAATATGTTGTCAATTTACGGGAAAGGATATAATTAGCACAATTTAAGTATTTAAATTTCTCAAGCGTAATTATAGGTGTCTACATTAGACAATTTAAATTCTTCCCTCTAAGTCAGGCATTTTGAATGTGTCACTTAAGGCATCCATGTTAGAGAAAAAGGTAGAAGTAAAAATTTAGAATGGTCCTCTCAACTTAGATAGAATCAAGTAAACAAACTCTTCATATTTCTTATATCTTCCACTCCCCTTCAATTATGTCAAAAAATGCTTGAACTTGGTAAGATAGTCTATAATTGTTGGAAAATCTTCAGGTTTAAGATGGGTGATCTCAATTTTAAGTTGTATGGCTTTCATATGATCCACCTTACAAAATAAATCTTCCAATTTCTCCCATATTTTAAAAGGAGAGTTACACTTTTCCAAATGAAACAAAAATCTGTCACTTACATAAATTCCTATCAAATCCATACACTCATCAAATTTGTACTAGTACTAAAAATTTTCATATTCTCTAGTGAACACTGGGTTCTGAAGAATTTAAAGCCCATAATACTTTTCGCTTAATTATTGTTTCCATTTTTTAAAATTATGTTTTTTTAATGGCTCAACATTATCTAATTTATCAATATATGAAGACATCATTCTCAAAAAATCACCACAAGAAATGCAAGAACCAAACAATGCAACAAGAGCCCCAAGTAATCCAACAAGATCCCCCCCATAGTTTGGTACTTTATAATGAGTGTGTTACAGTATGGAACTTTTAAATTATAGTTCTACTCTCAAAATAAATGTTTCCAATGCAAAGAGCATGAAAAAACAAGCACTTTTGAAAAAAAAGGAACTCAAAACCGACTTACCGATCAAAAGATACAAGCTTTTCAATTTTGTGCTCTGCTATTTATTTTAGTTGCCACTAAAACCAAATAAAATTATCTTTCCATCAACACACAAATAAAATTAAAGGGGGTTGGTAATCACAAACTTAAGCCCTCATATGACAATACCATATGACCAGGGGCTAAGGATTTCAATGGGTGTGAGAGGTAAGAAGATGTTTTGTGTAAATTTCAATCCCTTGAATAATATCATTGAACCAAGTTCAATAGGAAGTCAAATTTCTAGTAGGTAAAAGATGAATAAAATTATAAAACTACCTTGTTAATTCCTCAATGTTTTTTTAAATGGAAGGTAATTCCATTTGGTCTCAAAATGTGAAATTCTTACTTTAGAAGAAAAATGGATAAAGCATTGATTCATGTTAATGAATTTTTTGTTGTATATATGGATGATGTCCTGATATTCTAAAAATCAATTAATGAGAATATTAAACATATTTTTTTAATCTATTATCACTAACGAAAAAAATCTTTCTGAGGAAAAAGTTATGATTGGCCAAACAAAAGTGGAGTTTCTAGAATTGGCAAGGAAGAAGCAATGGTAACACTCCATGGTCACGTTATAAATAAAATTCAATTTTTTCTAGATAATATTAAGAGTGAAAATGAATTAAAAATATTCTTAGGATGCTTAAACTATGTAAAACCATTATTTGAATATCTATCTAGATGGATAATCAATCTCCAAAAGTTGCTCAAACTAGGAAAGTTTAACTAAGATCACTAGGCTAGTGATTTAATCAAGAATATAAAGCATGAATGTTCTGACCTACCAACACTCCAATTGCCAAAGAAGACTTTCCATTGGTCCTCCAAATATATGCTTCTAACTATAGTTAGGTAGTAGTTTTATTGTAAATAATAAGTATGAAGAAATATATCAATATTGGTCATGCACCTTCACAGACACATAGATCATATATAACATATATGAAAAGGAAATTATAATAGGCATAAAATGTATTCCTACAAATATATTTATGTAACGTTTTGGGAATTGAAGATATGTGTACATGTTTTTCTTTATGAATCTTTGAGCAATGTTAAAGATTCAATTTTGTAAATATTATTTAGGCATTTTCACTTCTACAACAACTAGTGCATTTTTTTTATTGCTTGTGTGTCAAGAGTTTAAGTCCCTTACATTATGAATGGTTATCAAATTTGTAGTTACCCTTATAACATGCGTCAAAATTTATCTTTAATACACCATTGTTTTTTGTTTTAAAATATACTTTTATTTTCATTGTGTTTACATTTTTTTCTATATTAGTTAAATGTTTATGTAATTAAAACACATAACAATGTAATTATAGTAATACTAAAAAGTTACAAAGGCATTAAAAGTAATATTTTTCAATTGGAAACTATTAAGACAATATAATTCTCAAAAATAATTTCATTAAATAAGAAAATTATTTGTATCAATTATTAATATATAAATAGGAGCAAGTTGGGTCAAAGTGTTAAATCATAACAATAACTGCAATCTCTCTCATCAATGTCATCCATTCTACAACCTTGCGTTGCTTCTCTAAATTCCTCTCGCATTCCTCATTGAACTTAAGTCACCTTTCTTCTCTTTTCCTCTCTGCTTCTAGGTCCACCATCCTTCACCACATCTGATCCTGCCCCCGCATGTGGTGGGGTTCAGCTAGCCATCATCTTCTCTTCCAAATTCAGGGTTACCATCAATATTTTGATTGCTAGTGGAATTTCATACATATATGCTCCCCTGGGATAGATTAAAAATTGAAACTCAGCTACCTCCAGACCAGAGTAAGTGGAAATTGAGTACTAAAAAATATATCTATTCCGAACACCACAGAACCGAGTATCCATAGAACAAATGATGCAGCCTAGAATTCACTATGAATAACCGAGGTGCACTGGCACATCACTCATCCTGAGTTGAGTGCTCACCCAAAGCATGCAAAGGCACCAAGTACCTCTTTAGAGTTGTTTGTAAAAAAAATTAGAATGATGGTGCACATATATTTTCATATTCATAACCAAGAGTAAACAACACACAATGCATAAACTAGATCTAGATCTTAAAATATATATAAGATGAACTAAACAATGACTATAACAAGATTCACCATGCAAGAACCAAATTTAGTCATGTTCAAAACCATTATCTAGAAAATATAAACCATTTTATTAAATAATGTAAGACAAAGAAGCTTATTACATTACATAAGTGTCTCCATGAGCCATGCGCGTGACAAAACCGGTAGCATAACCCTACAAGTTGACACACAAAATAGTGCAAATCAATTCATATATCTAGGGGTGGGGACTTTGGCTTCACCTCCCATGAACTTCTCAAAATAGGTCACATGATAATAATATCCATGCACCTTTATAAAAGGATGCACAACATGCAAGTGCTCTAACAATAGACATCCTATAGTTAAATTTGAGTAGAAATCATATTACTAGCTTAAACTATGGATGGAGCTCAAATGTCATTTGTTCCCAAAATACCATTGCATGGACCATAGTTATTCACATATTTGTGTGCTCAACATGCTATCTCCCAAAATATCCCTTAACCACAAAATGGATAAGTCCCTAATTCAAAGTGTTCTGGTGCGCGCTTATTTGGTTACTCTTCCATGCTTTCAAATGTGCCTTCCTCTAGCATACACATCCTTTATGTTCCTTCACCTTAGAGAAATATGTTATCTTCTCAACAAATGGCTAATTGGATCATTCTCCTTAGTGAATTCAAGATTGAGTTCGTTAATCAGAAATCATTAAAAGGACAGGTATTTACCGATCAATTGGAAGAAGCCCTCCTACCAGGAATGTAACCATTGTGTCTAGATATGCCAGATGCATCTATGATGTATATCACAGATTCCACTATGTGGAAATTCCACTCTGATGGATCATTCACATTTCATGGGTCAGGATCTCGGGTGGAGCTCATCACTCCCATAGGAGAGGTCATTCTGTTTGGGATTCCCATGTATTAATAACATTACAAAATATGAGGCGGTTATCGTCGGCCTTAAGTTAGCTATCACTTGGAATATCCAATAGCTATGAGTCATCAGAGACTCAAAACTAATCATTAAACAAGTTAATGATGAGTATAAGGTCAAAGATAAGAAGCTCATTCCATATAAGAAATTGGTCGAAACCTTGAAGGAGTATTTTTTACAAATTGTTTTTGAACAACGACCAGGATCACATTACAGGTCTGTGGATGCTATGGCTACTATCAGATCCGTATTACATATTCCACCTCAAGAAAGTAATATGCCATTATTTTTAGAGCATTTACAAGTTCCCTACTATGACATGTCAGAGTCTTATTTAGTATGTGAAATTCTTGGTCCTCTCTCGCCTTGGTATGATCTGATATTTACCAATTTACAAAATGGCATGCTTCCCCCAAACATTACCCATACTAAGAATAAATCCCTTATCTTATATATATCATGTTACACCCTCTTAGGAGGCACCCTCTATCATCGTGGCTATGATGGTAATCTTCTATGTTGTTTAGATGTTACTGAGTCAGTTCATGCCATTAAAGAAGTGCATGGTGGAATTTGCAAAGCTCATACTAGCAGCATGGTTATATCTAAGAAACTCTTGAGAGTGGGATATTATTGGCCCACCATGGAAGCAGACTATTATAACTTCATCAAGAAGTGTGAACTCTCTTATAAATATGGTAACTTGATACACACACCAACACATATGTTACATCCCATTGCAACACCTTGGTCATTTTCTAAATGGGGATTGGATCTCATAGGGAAACTCCATCCTACTTCGTCAGATGGTCATACCAACATTATCACCACCACAAATTATTTTTACTAAATGGGTCAAGATTATGTCTCTCACTTATATAACTGGTGCGCAAATCCCCAAATTCATCATGAATCACCTCATCTGTTATTACAACATTCCCTCTGCCATTCTCACAAATAATGGTAAGTCTTTAAAAAAAAAAACCATCAAAGCATTATGTCAATGCTTTCATATAAAACTCATGTGGTCCACCCCCTATTACCCTTAAGGTAATGGAAAATCTAAAGCCACCAATAAAACTCTTTTACGAATCATGGAGAAAATGGTTAGTAAGATTGGATGTAATTGGTACTTACAAATCAATCCTGCCCTCTAGGCCTATCGAACCTCCATCCACACTCCTACTGGTGTGACCCCATATTCTTTATTCTATGGAACTAAGGCCATCATACACATGGAAGTGTATCTTCCTTCCCTTAGAATATATCTATGAGACTATCTTGATAAAGATGAAGACTACAAAGTTGCTCGACTGGCAGAGTTAGAGATGTTAGATGAGAAGCATGTGAGGGTGCTCAATCCCCTGAAGGATTATTAGAACTAAGTGTCAAGAGGATATAAAAAATGTATAATTCATTGTGATTTTGATGTAGGTGATCTTGTTCTAAAAGAAAATAGAGAAACATTGTTAAGGACAAAGAAAAGAAAGAAAAATTTGAAGCTAACTAGTTAGGGCCCTATGTGGCGGTTGCTAAATATGGATCAGGATTGTATAAAATTACACATTTCAATGGTGAAGAGCTTCAAGAACCCATGAATACCATGCACCTCAAGTGGTTCTACACTTTAGCACGGGGAAGATCTCATAAAATACCTAAAAATTAGAAAAAGGAGAAAATAAAACACAAGCAAAAAAACAAGAAAAAAGTAAAGAGAAAATAGGTCATCCACATGTGAAAACCACTCAATTGTAGCACATTGGGTTGGTCTTTAGGTGAAAACTGGTTTCCAATGCTCAAGGAGGATTCCTTGTTCACAATCTAGTATTACATATGGATGGGTAATTCTCACCTCTATTTAGGATTGATTTCCCTTGTTAGGTCTAGGAACCCTACCAAATGTTTTTTGCCAAGTCATGATCTAGCTCATTTGTGCTTATATCTACATAAAGGTATCGACTTTATATGTTCCTATCTACCACTTGGGGCACCTTCAAATTTTACCTTCTTGAACATGCATGTATGGCATTCTGCCTTTTGTATCTTCCCACATCATGCTGGGGCACCCACGCTTATTGATCATTGTATATTTATTTCAAAACAGAACCTTGGAAAAAAAACATTCGGAAAAGGATACACAAAAATATAAACATTAAAAAAAACCCTTTAAGGAATGACACTACACCAACTTCATAACATTGTCTTAATAAAACCCTGAAAACAATGTTAACAGTAGCCTTGAAAACTTATCTTTTGAGATAACACCAAAAACATTAGAAAATCCATCAATGTTGTTTTGCAAAAACCAAATAGTGATAAAATTTCTTTTAGTTGTTGGTTTTTATAGTTTTGGTTGTAGCATATTTTCATGTTGTTTTATTTAAAGCATGGTTCATTTTCTTACCTTAGATTGAATCTTGTTTGATTTAATTGTGTCACGTTGAGTTCATTTTTAACTTTCATACTTGTAAAATATTGATACGTTTTCATCGTTTGTTATATGCATCTATTAGGATTCATTTTACTTAGATTGAATACCAATTTAATCTATTGTTAATTTTTTCATTAGTTCATTTCTAGTTGCGTATATTTGTGTTGTTTTGTATGTGTATATTTGTTTAGTTTTGATTAACTTTTTCTTGTGTGTTTGTTTACTGCACATCTATTTGTTATCAAATCGATCATCTATCATTCATCACATGTAACATCATCTAAATACATCATATATAAAAAAATTCTATTTTTTACCTCAAGCATGTATACTAAGATAATTATTGTATCATCAATGGAGGTAAGAGGGGTTGCACATAATCAAAAATCTATCCCCCCATACCAATATCATCCATATCATCCCGTATACTAAATCTACTACATATCTCATGCACAAGACATATGATATCATCTAAGGATATATCATCAATTTAAAAAAATGTGGTACATCATCAGCAGCTATCATGATGCATACATGAGAAATAAAAAACACACAACATCATGATATATTCAACACATCCATAAACATGAGTCATCATCATAAAGACATATAAAAACATGAATAAGTATAACATCAAATGTCCATATATACATGTAATGGACTTGGCCTTCAAAGATTTGAAATATTACATTGTCATTTACCTTGATGACCTCATGGTTTTTTCAAAGAGGAGGGAAGATCATATCTGTCATTTGGAGAAAGTCCTTGTAAGGTGTAGAAAGCATGACATTTCTCTAAATCCAAACAAGTGAATTTTTAGAGTCACAGAACGTAATTTTTTGGGACATGTTGTGAACAAACATGGAGCACACATTGATCCTATGAGGATCAGAGCTATCCAATCACAAGCCTTACCAACCAACAAGAAGGGAGTTCATTCATTCTTTAGAAAGGTAAACTTCCTTCTTTATTTTGTGCCCGAGTTTTCTGAACTAACTAAGCATATAACTTACATGACAAAGCCTCAAGAAGGTTTCAAGTTGAATAAGAAAGGAAAAACAACATTTGAGGAGATCAAGAAATCCATTTCCAAATCTCCAACTCTTGTATCTCCATATTTCAACAAAGATTTCATCATGTATTGTTATGCATCAAAGCATACACTCTCTGCTATCCTTATTTAGAAAAATGATGAAGGTTTGGAAGCACCCATTGCTTTCATGAGATGTCCTTTGAAAAATCATGAGTTAAAGTATAGCCAATTGGAGAAACATTCCTACTCAATGGTCAAAAGTATTAAAAGTTTTAGATTCTACATTCTCAATTCTCATATAGTGGTGATGGTTCCTAGAAGTGCAATCAAGTCCATTTTGACTCGACAAGATCCTGGGGCTAAGAGAGGAAGTTGGATTGCAAATACCCAAGAGTATGACTTGGAGATTAGACCCTCTAATATTGTAAGAGGAAATGGTTTGTGCAAGATGATTGCTGAAGATGAAGCTCTCAAGGCTCAATAGGGGGAAAAAGATGGTGTTTGCTCAACCAGTTTAGGAGACAGTCCACAGAACTTTTTGTCACCACTACTGATGAATGGTATGCTGACATTTCTTACTACCTCACTTATGGATAATTCCCTCCTCATCTTGATTCAAAATAAAGAAGGAAACTCAAACTAAAGGTAGCCATGTTTGTGATATGGAATCATGCACTTTACAAGAGAGGCCTAGATGGTTGTTTCCTCAGGTGTATAGATAAGGAGCAACAAGAAAAGTTACTTAGGGCATATCATGATCAAGCTTGTGGTGGAAATTTCTCAGCAATGGTCACTGCACATAATATCCTCAGAGGGATATATTATTGTCCCTCCATCTTTGTAGACACTTAGGATTGGGTTTCCAAATGCAAAGCATGTCAACAATTTGTTGGAAAGCCATAACTGGCTGCATTTCCACTCGGGCCTGTGGTGATTGAAGAACCATTTCAGTAATGGGGGCTAGATTTTATTGGTGTTTTAAATCCTCATTATAATGTAGGGAATACTTGTGTACTCATTGCAACTGATTACTTTACTAAATGGGTGGAAGCCATCCCGACCAAACAAGCTAGCTCTGAAACAGTATGTAACTTCATCAAGGGGAATATCATTGTTCATTTTGGAATACCATAGAAAATTTCTCTAAGCAATGCCACCTATTTATCTTCCAAGGAGCTCACAAAGTTTTGTTATGTCTTTGGAATCTCACTATCTCACTCTTTTTGACTACTACCCATAGAAAAATGGGCAAGATGAGTCAAGCAACAAGAACATTGTGACCATTTTTTGCAAGCTGGTAGATGAGAATCAAAGGAACTAGCACAAGAAGTAATATGATGCATTATGGGCCGATAGGATCACTCCTAAGAAGGAAACATGTATGTCACCTTTCTAAATGTCATATGGAGTTGAGGTAAAGATTCCCCTCACAATTTAGATTTCATCTCTCAAGTTGCTGCAAGAAACAGAACATGGTCAATATAAAGACTCCATTGACAAGAGGATTCTCTTCCTGAATAATCTAGAAGAAAGCAGATGCCAAGTGGTGGATAGAATTAAGGAGCATCAATTGAAAGTGAAGAAAGTTTTTGACAAGAAGACCAAAGAAAGGAATTTCAAAGTTGGATATTTTATCCTGCTATGGGACAAGAGAAGAGAACCAAAGGGTAGCCATGGAAATTTTGATTCATTATGGCTGGGCCCATTCCACATTCATGGAGCTCATGGTGAGAATGGTTTTCTCCTCTCATAATTGGATGGAACGCCATTGGAATTTCCTCGAAGTAGGAAATACTTGAAACTATATCATTAGTGCAAGCGGCTTGTCCCCCGCCTTGTACCATAGGTGATTTCGTTGGTGTGTTTCTCCATTTTCTATTGTGTGGTTTTTGTTGTGTGTGGTTTGGCTTGTGTGTTTCCTCCTTCTTCCATTCTTTCTCAAAATTATACATGACTCTACATGGCCCAATGGATAAGGCACTGGTCAATGTTATATGGTTTAAAAATTGAGATTCTAGATCCTCATACCATGTCTTCGACATGCTCATTCCATGCCATGTTCCTAAGCTAGAGCCAGTTGTTGTCTCCCAAAAACTGCTTTTCATTTTCCAAGTTAAATTTGAAATTTGGAGCTCTCGCCCTCCTAAATTATTTAAGCGAATTTGAAAGTTAAAATAAATAGCAAAATTTGTGCCCTAGTGTTGTTTAAATATTTGTTTTGCTTGTTTTGAGAAATTCTCCATATCCCAGTTTGTGAACGTAATATCCTCTTTATAATCTCCTTTTTTTATCAAAACTATTTTCTTGTTCTATGGTCGAGGTCGCCAAATCATTTTTTTTTCTCCATACCTCCACCTCATGAAGGAAATTTAAAAATTGGACTCAAAATGATGAAGTTCTCTTCCTCTATGTATTTTTCCCATAGTCGGGAACGATGGGTGTTTTCTTCCCCGTCAAATTTTGGCCCCATCATCCACAGGTACGTGGACATACCTAATTGGAAGCGGGTTGGCAGAGAAATTTGTGTCTTTGAGCCTTTTTATAAAAAAGGTGAAAAGTTAAAAAGTGACCCATAGCCCCAATCAAGCTATAAAGGTAAAAGTCAAATTTTGAGCCCATGGATAAAAAGTCAAAGTTAAAGCCCGCAGGGAAAATGTCAAAGTTGAAGCCCACATGGAAAAATTCAAAGGTGAAGCCTGAAGTTGAAAATTCAAAGTGGATGAGTCGGCCATCAAGGAACTTTTGGAACTTTAACCAAATTCCCAGAAGTGAAGTAAATCTTCTAGAATGTTCTGTGGCTCCACCAAGGTCTCAGGCTTGCAGTTAAAAATTCAAAGCAGAGTAGTAGAATAACTGAGAACTCTGAGTTTTTGAGCCTTTTTTCAAAAAGGTTAAAATGTTGAGAAAAGGGCCATGACCCCATTTCCAATTAGATGTCACGTGTCAAGAGTTCAATCAGAGCAACGGGTCGACAGAGGAATTTGAGTTTTTGAGCCTTTTTCCGAAAAAGGCTAAAATGTTGAGAAAAGGGCCATGACCCCATTTCAAATGAAAATGTGCCACATGCCTAAGTTAAAAACTTGAAGTGGTGGTGTGGGCCAATTTGTTCCAAATTTCCAAATATCTAAAAAATCCCAAAATGCAAAGGGCTTTCCCCCGTACCCACTCCAATCTCTTCCTACCACGTGGACAACTCAATTTCAAAGTTATAAGAGAAAATCAAATGGTTTGTATTCAAACTAGAAAATCAAATGTAGCGTTCGCATTGCAAGATCTAGTTTTTAACTCGCCATGAGTGTTTTCTTTGCAATGAAGGAATTTGAAGAGGCGTAAATTATTTGTAAAGTTGTAACCATTTTGGCATGATATATAATGGCTCCTTAAAGTCATTCCAGGGGCTGGTGTTTGATTTCAAAAAGACTAGAGTGCTATGTACTTGGAAAGATAGAAATTTCCATACTTCTTCTATTTTCCCTTCTCCTTAGGATTTCCTTTATTCTCAAATCTCTGTACAAAATCTGCTTTAGCTTTAATAATAAAAGAAGGAATTTTCACCATTTTGATTGAGGGATTGATTGGTACCTTGTGACCAATGAATTCTATTCGTTCTTGTAGCTTCTCATGTGGATTTGTTTTTCTTCTAACTACAAATGCATGTAAATGATATTTCTAGTTAATGTGTGTGGGAATTTGATATTATACTCACAACATTAGTTTTCTCCTACCCCCATTTCCACTCCCCTTCCCCTTTCCAAGACAAAGTTTCTTCTCTAATGATACATTGTTAGCTTTACCACAGGGTCAATGGAGTGCCCCTGTTGGATCTCTGGTCGAAAGGCCACCATTTAAATCCACATTTTTGCATGCACCTACGGAAGCTACACCATTCAAGTAGAGGGACTTAGATTCCCATAGCATTGGCTTAAAACCCACAAATTTGTCCACAAGACAAATTTTCTCGCCAACACATTCATAAGAGGCATACAATGAAGACGGTACATCTACACATACATCGATCAAAATCAACCTTAATAAAGAAGCATACATACATATACAAGGTGTGTTGTATACAAAGAGTATCATCTATGAATCTCCCCTTCTCCTAGACTACCAAGACGTAGTTTCTGCAATGGAGGTTATTGCTACTAATGGGATTGTCTTGCTCTAGGTGTACCACCATGTTGAATAGTAGACTGATGTACCAACCTTTGTGACTTAGAGCATGTCTTACTCAAACCCATCTCATCAAATGGAGTCACTCTCTGTCCCTCAAGCACTTCTTGAAAGTAGGCAACCTTATAATATGAGGCATCACCACTAAATCTTATAATGTCCTATATGTTATCAGTATCACCAAAATTTGTAGCTCTCTGAATGGAAAAATCATGCTCACTTGTAAGTCTACCAATATCTGTATGAGATTGTCTTAGTGTGACAGTATACTGATCTCTATATGATGTGATAGTTTGTAGCTAATCCTGTGCCTGATCTCTCTACGTAGTGATACCTATTATCCATATTTCACCCCCCCTGGAAAAATATTGGATCAGCCACGACCATGCATAGAAAGAATCATAGAAACCACATTCAAACCTTGTAAACATGTTGCAGAGGGACTCTACAATGGAGTGGCAAAGCCTGCAAAAGATTAAATGACCCTACACATGAAGAAAGAGAGGAAACGGCTCTATCGAGTGAATCCATGCCCTAAATTCATCAAACACATTACAGGTAGGCTTGAAAATGAAGTAGCAGGGTTGAGGAATAAGGAGATAGTGTCGAAGAAGCTAGAAGCTCAAAAGAGAAGGAACAATGAAGTTTCAAAGTCTTCAGGATCTGAAACGGTTTAGAATGAATCCAAAAACTGATTAAGTATGGAGGATACAATGGACATTGCCAAGTGTCTTAACAACACACCTCCAAAGATTAAATCAAAAGGGACACACCTAAATGATCACCAAGCTTCCATGCATCCGGAGCCTAAAAGGGTACACCAGCCATTAAAAATTCTTCGACTTAGTGTACGCTGCTAAGTGTCTAAGCGGCACATCTTCAAAGTTAAATCCAAAAAGAGAGGGCTCAAACAAGTGCCAGGGCTCCACGTGTCCTAGGCCCGAAGCAGAGGAAGATTCAAAGCATCAAATTCAAAAGGTAGACAAAGTGGGCCTCAAAAAGGGCTAAGTATAGAAATGTTAGCAGAAGCCACCAAGTGTCAGCTTGGCTCATCTCCAAAAGTTAGTCCAAAGGCAGAGACCCAAGTGAGTGTGGAGCTTCCATGTGTCCAGTATCAAAAGGGGGATAGAGTCGGATTGAATAGTCAATGCAATGTGACAGGTGGACGGAGAGTGCCAAGTGTCCAAATGGTTGCTAGTTTAAGAGTAAAATTGAAGGGAGGTTTCCAAGAAAGCGCCAAGCCGCCGCATGTCCCTAGTCAGATATATGACCCCACCGAGCAAAGGACTTAGCCAAAAACATAAGGAAATCAAGAAAGTCATGGAAGAAGCCACATGTTGACCCAATGCTCCTTTAAAAAAACAAAATATAGAGCCTACCCTCAGACATGCACCAGCCCTCCATGTTTCTAGTTTCAAAAGGGGGTCCATTTTCAAATTGGTTTTCCCACTTTTTTGTATGGACCTGATCTAAATTTTAAATGGGCATGTCTTTTGACTTGAGGCTTGAAATCTAGCAAATCTGACACCGATGGAATGATCTCAGCCTTGTCTACACCATGCATATATTTTTCCTGCTTCTCTCTCTTTCTCCCTTTCTGTGTTGAATCTATAAAAGTAGGGTCAGGACCCATTGTAAAGGGTTGGACATTCTTCTATTTTTACAGGCTCCCCTTTTCTTCTAGCAAAGGAATTCATGGATTTTTCATACCTTCCATTATATTGAAACACATTTTCTACCTTTAGGTTGTTTGTAATGCATTGTATCGATCTAAAGAGAAATAAAACATGTTTTTGATTGATTTTAGATTTTTCTTATCTTTATTGCTCTCATCTAATCTTCCATTACAAATTTGGTTATTTGTGCTTGATTACTATGTGCATTTTTGTTGGTTTGTGTCTATCAGCAAAACTAATGTTCATCATTCCTTCGGTGCATCACCTTGTAGCTTAGTTTTGATTTCTTGTATTTCTTTTATCCTTGTCTCCTTGGTAAAAATTATAGTAGGTTTAGGAATAGATCCTTTGCAATTTTTCACACATGCACCTAAACAAAGGAATAGGAACCAACCTTTAATTTGGAGATTTTTCCCATTTACAAAGTCCCACATTTTGGGGAAAACTCAATGTTATGCAGATCACACCAAATGACTCTGCATTAGAAAAGTAGATCTGATAACTCATTTAGGGCTGCTGTGATTTTGCACTAACAGTTTTGGCATGCCTGGTGGGACCAATAAGTCTCCATCTTTACTACAGTAAGATTTATGTGCACTTGTTGTGATTCTAGTTTGAAACAATTTGTTAAGAAGCTACACATCTAGTGACTCCAAAAGGGACAAAATCCATTGGTTTCAGCAGTCCAAGTCTCTTAAGTTCATGAGAAGGATAAAAAAAATGTCAAGAACTAGAGAGGATGGATAGTTTGTACACCTACACTTATCTCCAGACAGAAGGAGAAGGGGGAGAAGAGCCCAAAGATCTCCATCTCCACCAAACAGAGCCTTATCAACACCTCCTCCTAGTAGGTTGTTCTTTCAATCAAGAAGGGTGTTCAGACTGATCAAGATGGCCCAGTCAAATCCTTATGTCAATTTCACTGGAAGCAGCCCACTTTCTCTGAATGCACAAAATCCAGTCCCAGTGGTAGCATTAAAGAGCATCCCATATTTCACTGGAGAAAACCAAACTTCTCCTAGTGACCCCATTCAAGATATTGCAAATGTTTTTATAATCCATGAGATCACTGAGATGGACATTACAGTCAAGTTTCTAGCCTCTTCACTTAAGGGTAAAGTCTCACAATGGTTCAGGAGCCTAGAAGCAGGCTCTATTTGAAAGTGGGACCATCTGTGCAGAGCTCTTCATGACCAGTTTGGAGAAAAGGGAGATAACCTATCCTTGTTGGAGTAAGTAACAACAATCAAGATAGCTCCAAACGAGTAGTTGACGGATTTCAACCTCAAATTTCTAAGGACCTAGGACAAGATTCTAGTGGCAGTAAAGCCCACAGAAGAAGGTTCCTTCTTATACTTTCTTATAGATGTAAATCTTGATATTGATTTAATAATTCAATTAATGGGAGGCACCACTCTACATGCATCTTATAGCCTCTCTATAAGAAATGAAATTTTTTTAATTTAGGATGGAAATATTTCTCGTAGGCCCTATATTCCTCTATACCCCAAATTAGGAAACCTAAGTACTAGCCAGACACCCACATTAGCTCCTATACCTACTCCTAGGAATCAAAGTTCAGCTAAAGCATCCACCTCATCCTCTAACACCTTAAAATAACTTCAAGAGGTCATGAAACAACTTCAGAACCTAGGGAATGAGTTAGTAACTATCAAGAGGCAACATGCTCATAGTTCTAGGCCATATAAACCTCAAGCACAACATCAAGCTAGACCTCCATATCAAAAAAATAGACCACTAGATTAGACTGTAAATCAAAGTCAAAACCAAGGAGAACCTCAAGATGGTAGACCTTTCAGGTCATATGATCCAAATACAACCTCAACATCAAGGGCATAGGTTCCTGCACAAAACAACATGGCACAAGAATATGATTGGTGCTTCCCATACAATCAGCCACATAATCAATCACCATGCTTCAATGGTGCACGAACCCAGGTCTTGATGGTACAGACCAGTAGTGTGTCATAAGAATCTAGTCAAGAAGAAAACTAGCAGTAAGGAGCTTAGCAAGAGACACCTCCAAGTAAAACTATGCTTGTTAATTGGCAAGCTTAAGAGTTATGTGGAATGAATCAGTTCCCTTCTCAAAGTTTAACTGCCAATACACAGTCCAAAAGGAGAAATATTGGAGAAGGAAAATCACCAAACTTAGGAAACCTTCAAACTTCCATTACTCCACAAGGTTTTGGTACTCCAAATGCAACTCCCAACATGCAGATCCATTCCAAACCACCTTCCAAATCCACTCAGGCACTAGTTGTAACAATCCATGTGCAAGAGAAAAATGTGTCAGGAAAGGGGAAGCAGAAGGATAACTCATTTAATATCATTGAGAAAATGAAGAAGACAAGTGTGAACATTTCACTATGGGAGTCATTGGCCATCCCATGACAGAGGAATCTATTGTGGACTCCTATGGCCAATTGGTCAAGCTCAAATCAACCCCCTAGCTAGCAAGAGAAAGTGCTTACCAGTGTAGCTCAACCTGAGAGAAACCATGGAGAACAATGAGGTAAGAACCTAAGGCCTCCTCCATTCTATGTTTCATTAATCATTGGTGACAAACTAGTGCATAATTGTATGATTGATTCGGGGGCAAGTAGTTATGTAATTCCGAAAAAAATAGCCGATCAACTGGGTCTCCAATATGAAGTCATCTCTAGAGGGGTAGTGCAATTAGATGTGACATGACAACTATTGGAGTCATCAAGGATTTGAACCTCACACTGCATGTCTACCCCAATGTGACTATATTGCGAAACATATCAGTCATAGACTTTCCACCACATTTTGCACTATGTTTGTCCAGAGACTTCACTTCCACAATTAGAGGCTATTTGTTTTCTGATTGGTCACGTATGATTTTTATAACAAGGTATGGGGCCAAGGCCACAATCAGATCTGAGCCCATCACTGATTACCATATTGATTCCTATGTATCTAGCCCAATCAATGCCAATTGTTCAGCTTTTGACCAGGAGGACCTCCTAAGCAATTGTGAAGCTAATACTAAGGTGGGGTGTATCCCACACTTGACTCTAAATGAATGGGCTAGCAAAAGACATGATTTTGACCCCTATAAGGAGATGGAAGAATCTGAGCTAGGACTCTACTATCTACATGAGGAGAATCATCCTCTTCCCGACATCATTAAGCCAGAACACAAAGACGACAATGAAGTATGGCAATTTTTCTTTGATGGCTCGAGGAGTAGACAAGGATCTGGAGGTGGTGCAATGTTGGTTTCACTACAAGGCATCAAGTATTATTTAGCCTTCAAATTTTAGTTTTCCTACTCAAATAACACTGCCAAATATGAGGCTTTGGTCTAGGTTCTTCATTGGGCAAGGAAACGAGGAATCAAGAACTTGCAAGTTTTTGGTGATAGTGAACTAGTTGCCAATCAAGTCAAAGGACTTATGTTGTAAAAAAAACCTACTCAAAGGCTACAAGAATAGGGTATGTGATCTCATGGAGGATTTATAATCCTTCAACGTTGTGTCCATACCTCACAAGGAGAATGAAGCGGCTGATAGGTTTACATCAGTTGGATCAGCATTTGATGTGGTTGGAAGCATCAAAAGAGACAAAGAAGAGCCACATATCCATGTGGTTGTGAGGTCAGAAATGTCAGATAACAACACGTACTAGCAGATGTTTGATAATGATCAACAAATCATCAATTTCTTGTAAGAGGAAGCTGAATTCTCAGCGAAGAATCAAGACAGATTAGAGAAGCAATATGGAGATCAAGTAGTGCAACTGTGTACAAACAATCTTCCCAAAGGTTTGGTGACATTGGAATCTATCTTCAATCTTAATGATCAGTTTCTAAAAGAGAATGCTAACATACAGATCAAAGGAGAATATTCAGAGTCAATCTGATTTTGAGAAGGAAAAACACTTCAAATCAGCAAAGTGGCCACTGAGTAAGAAAGGTATGAATTCATGCAACTTTGCCAAGATTTTCTTGATGTATTTTCTTGGAGCTATGAAGACCTAAGAGGGTCCAATCCAAAGATAGCATAACACACAATCGAACTAGATCCAAATGCTAAGCCCATCAGGAAAAAGCAGAGACTAGTCAATCCACATATTGAGCCTCTGATGAAGAAAGAGCTAAAGAAGCTGATAGAGGAAAGTATTATATTTCCAATCAAACACTCAATATGGGTTGCAAACTTGGTCCCAGTTAGGAATAAGAATGGAGAGATTAGGTTGTGTGTAGACTTTCAATACTTGAACAAAGCATAACTGAAGGACCACTACCCACTCCCCTCAATGGAGCATATTTTGTAAGTGGTGTCTAGATCAAAAAGATTCTCTCTCCTAGATGGCTAATAAGGGTACAACTAGATAATGGTGAAAGAAGATGATCAATTCAAAACGGATTTCACCACTAAATGGGGCACCTATGCCTACAGAAAAATGCCATTTGGATTGTCTAATGATGGAGCCACTTTCCAAATGGAAATGGATATGGCATTCAAAGGGTTGATCAACAAAATAGTATTGATCTATCTGGATGACATTACTATGTTCTCCAAAAATGTAGTAGAGAAATTTTTTCACCTAAGACAAGTGTTTCAAAGGTGTAGGAGATTTGGGGTATCATTTAACCCTAAGAAATGTATATTCTTGGCCCATGAGGGTAGGCTTCTAGGCCATATTATGTCAAAGGAAGGTTTGGCAATCGACCCAGAGAGAGTTGAAGTAATAAGAGAATTACCATTGCCAAGCCATAAGAAGGCCCTTCAAAGCTTCTTAGGAAAGATCAATTTTGTCCACAGATTTGTACCAAACTTTTCCACCCTTTTCAATTCAATAACATTGATGTTGAAGAAAATATTGGGATTTAGGTTGATAGCTAAAAGAAGAGAAATTTTTGAGGTCATTAAAGAAGCTATATCACAAGCCCCAACTCTCATGAATCCTGATTTTTCTAAGAACTTCATACCATATGCCTTTGGTGGTAGTGACACAATTTTTACAATCTTAGTACAATAGAACAAAGAGGGTACATAGAATTTAATTGCCTTCTTCAACTAAGGTCTGGAATATTATGAAGTGAGGTACTCCTTCATCAAGAAGCATGTCCTTGCAGTAATCAGAGGGTTAAAGAATTTTAATCATCTAGTTTCAAACAATAAAATCCAATTGTTAGTCTCCCATGCGGGAGTTAAAAATTTCTTCTCAGCAAGGATCTAAATGAAAAACATGTAGGATTGGTTACTCATGTCATGGAATATGACATCAAGATCAAGGTCACTAAGCTAGTCCATGGGAAGGGATTGTGTGAAAAATTGTCCTCAAGTCAACAAGATGAAGAAAGCAGTGAAAAGGAAGCTATTTTTGTCCTACAAAATAGTCAAGAGAAATAAAATGATGATGTGCCCACTCCTTGCTAGACTCACGATATTATGTACTTCCTATAAATAGGCCTATGCGCTCATGAAATGAGTAAAGCAAAAAGGAGACACTTCAGATTGCAAGCCATCTCATATGTGTTTATTGATGGTGTCTTGTTCAAAAGGGACATCAATGGCATTCTGTTAAGATGCATTGGGGCATATCAGATTGAGAGAGTGTTACAGGAGTTCCATGTTGGAGCAGTCAGAGGCCATTTTTCTCCAAGGGTGACAACACTCAAGATCATAAAGGTGGGTTAGTATTGGCCCAGGGTGTTTCGTGACTATTATACAAGGATCAAGAAGTGCAAGAATTATGCATTCTTCAGAGGCAAAGAAAAGCTAGCAGCCCTTCCATTGCACCCAATCTCAGTTGATTGACCATTCATGTAATGGGGATTCAATTTCATTGGCATCATCAATCCAAATTAGATCCAATGCCACAAATGGATTCTGATAGCAACAGATTATTTCACCAAGTGGACTGAGGTGGTAGCACTCAAAGAAGCTAATGAGTCTAGCATACTAGATTTCTATGAAGGGATAGTGACCAGATTTAAAGTGCCAGCCACCATTATATTAGACAATGCATTGGCGTTCATAGGTTCCAAAATCATAGAATGGGTTGTTAGGAACATGATTTACTTGAGCACTTCATCAAACTATTGTCCTCAAGGTAATGGCCAAGTTGAGTCCACAAACAAGAACATATTAAGGACTGTCAGAAGAACTCTTGATGAAAATAAGAGAACTTGGCACACAAAACTCAAATCAACCTTATGGGCTGATAAGACAACATCCAAGAGGTCTATAAGAAGCTCTCCATTCAAACTTGTCTATGGGAAAGAGATAGTGTTTCCTATATCACTTGAGTTTCTAGCATTGGAAGTCATGAAGCAGCTGGAGATGTCTGAGTTTGAGCTAATAAAGGCCAGGTATGAAAAAAAGATGGAATTGGAAGAAAATAGAGAGCACGCACTTCAAAAAATGGATAAGGATTGGGTCTCAATCAAGAGATGCTTTGATAAGAAAGCAAAAAACAAGGACTATTTAAGAAGGAGACCTAGTTTTGAAATGGGATATAGATCGGGCAAAACTAGGAAGGCATTCCAAGTTTGATGCCATTTGGAGTGGTCCCTACATGGTCACAAGATGTAAAAGTAGCAATGATTTCTAATTGTCTACATTAGATGGTGAAGAGCTGCATATTCCAGTAAATGGAATCTATCTTAAACATTGCTACTAGAAGGAAAATTTCTCACCTTATACATACTAGTTTAATTTCTCATTCCTCTAAGTGCTTGTCCACATTGCCTTGTCATATTTTAGGTTTCTTTTTTCCTAAGTGATTTAAATGCTCTAGATGTTATACTTGGAGCATGTATTATTTAAAAATTTGTACATAGTTGTGTGGTGTTGTTTTCTTGCTCTTGCACAGTCCATTGAGGGACAGATGAAAGCCCCAGGTCAAAACAATTTTCTACTCTCAGAAACCATTGATTTGATATTCCTTATGAAAACTAAGAGTGTAAATGGTTAGTCTCATGGATTAGAGGTAGGATCAGTATCATACCATCAATTTCGACTCCATGCCCAATGGATACATTAAGGAAACTGGTCTTTTCATCTAGCAGGAAGATACCATTGTGAGTAATTGTTATCCGTATTTCTCCCCCCAACAAAATATTGGATCAGCCATGACCCCACACAGAAAGAACTAGAGAAACCACATCCAAACCTTGAAAACAAGTTATAGAGGGACTCTATAATGGAGTGGCAAAGCCTACAAAAGATTAAACGACCCTACGCATGAAGAAAGAGAAGAAACGGATATGTCAAGTGAATCTGTGCATTAAATTCATTGAACAAATTACAGGCAGTCTCAGAAATGAAATAGTAGGGTCAGGGAAGAAGGAGATAGTTTCAAAGAATCCAAAAGCTTAAAATAGAAGGAACGGTGAAGGTTCGAAGTCTTCAGGATCTGAAATGGTTTAGAATGAATCCAAAAACTGATTAAGTATGGAGGAGACAATAGACATTGCCAAGTGTCTTAACGACACACCTCCAAAGATTAAATCAAAAGGGGAAAACCCAAATGAGTGCCAAGATTCCATGCATCCAGATCCCAAAATGTTACACCATCTGTTGAAAATTCTTTGACTTAGTGGATGCTACCAAGTGTCTAAGCGGCGCATCTTCAAAGGTGAATCCAAAAAGAGAGGGCTCGAATAAGCGTCAAGGATCCACGTGTCCCAGGCCCGAAGTGGAGGTAGATTCAAAGCATCAAAGTCGTAAGGTGGACAAAGCAGGCCTAAAAAAGGGCTAAGTATAGAAATGTTAAGAGAAGCCACCATGCATCAGCTTGGTGCATCTCCAAAAGCTAGTCTAAAGGTGGAGACCCAAGTGAGCGCGGAGCTTCCACGCGTCCAGTTTCAAAAGGGTGACAAATTCGGGTTAAATAGTCAATGCATTGTGATATGCTGGCAGAGAGTCTCAAGTTTCCAAATGGCACTAGTTCAAGAGTAGAATTTAAGGGAGGTTTTCAAGCAAGCACCAAGTCACCGCATGTCCCCAGTCAGATATATGACCCCGCCGAGAAAAGGATTTAGCCAAAAACATAAGGAAATCAAGCAGGTCATGGAAGAAGCTACGTGTCAACCTGATGATCCTTCAAAAAAACAAAATATAGAGGCTACCCTCTAACATGCACCAGCTTTCCACATGTCTAGTTTTAAAACGGGGCCCATTTTCAAACTGGTTTTCCCACTTTTTTGTACGGACCCAATCTAAACTTTAATTGGGCATATCTTTCAACTCGGGGCTCGAAATCCTACAAATCTGACACCATTGGAAAGTTCTCTGCCTTGTCTATGCCATGTAGATCTAAAACTTTAAGTTTGGAGAGTTTAGGTGGGAGAAAAATGGAGAAAATCATCTTCAGGTCATTAATGTAGGATCTATTTATCCTCAACAACCAGATCGGATTCAACCAAGGCAAATTTGGGGGAATATTTTGTAGGACACATTAATATTAGTGGTTGAACTTGAAATTGTTTTTCCCGATTCTCTCTCTTTCTCCCTTTCTTTGTTAGATCTATAAAAGTAGGGTCAGGACCCATTGTAAAGGGTTTGAATTTCTTCTATTTTTTCAGGCTCCCCTTTTCTTCTAGCAAAGGAATTCGTGGATTTTTTAGACCTTCCATTAGATTGCAACACATTTTCTTCCTTCGGGCCATTTGTAATGTATTATATTGATCTACAGAGCAATAAAACATGTTTGTTATTGATTTTAGATCCTTCTTGTCTCCATTTCTCTCATCTAGTCTTCCATTACATATTTGGTTATCTGTGCTTGATTACTGTGTGCATTTTTGTTGGTTTGTGTCTATCAACAAAACTAATGTTCATCATTCCTTTGGTGCATCACCTTTTCGCTTAGTTTTTATTTCTTGTATTTATTTTATCCCTATCTCCTTGGTAAAACTTAGATTAGGTTTAGGAATAGGTCCTTTGCAAGTTTTCACACATGCACCTACAAAAAGGAATAGGAAATAGCCTTTAATCTGAAGAGTTTTCCCACATTTTGGGAAAAAAATCAATGTTATGCAGATCACACCAAATGACTCTGCCTTAGAAAACTAGATTTGAAAAATCATTTGGGGGTGCTGTGATTTTGCACTAACAATACCATGCACTTGGGCCTGAGACTTATCCCACTGTGAAATAACATCCCGCATCTGTGACTATGCCTTATGTAATATACTCAATATATGTGTGCCCTATGTTTCTAGGTGTTGTATCTACTACAGCTATGAAACCCAATCTCCACCTTAACCAACCTAAGTTATCACGTGGTCTCTCTCCACTGTAACTATTTGGAGTTGTGCCCTAGCCTGATCCGTCTCAGCCGCCACCTATAAATGATCAGCTATATCAGCCTGTAACTACTTCTGATGTGTGGCTAACTTTCCATTATATCCTTCACCACTTGGAGCATGAGATAGAGGACTCTATTGCAAATACACCTGCAGTAATAGAACATGAGTACCAACTAGAATCCTAACTTGGGGAAACTACATATGATGTGCCAATGGAACCTGTCTCTATCTAGACTTAGGACCCTGCCCATGTGGCTTTTGTGGTGGAGGACCCTATCCCCCACCCCCATCATGACATTGACTATCAAATGGATCATCATCATCATCCCTGCCATTCCCACCACCCTCATCACCACTTCTAGGATGTTCCACTAAGGTGCCCTCACTCCTGCATCATAGGATACTCTTGGAATCATTAATCAACAAGGTAATACTGTATGATACCAAGGCCCATACTTTGTTGTACACCCTAGATCTCTTGCCTAACTCAAAGGTACCCATGGAACTGGAACCACCTTCAAATAGCTAGCCATGGCTATGTCCACAATAATCTGTGGCCCCATATCGACATACTCTTGGAACCTACAAGCATACCACATATCTGGCCCTAGCACATCCTATGTTGTACCTAGTTGTCTTTAGAAATGATCAACTTTGTACAAATCTCACATATAGTTGTGGCTACAAAAATGAAGTTCTCAATTTTCATTGTATTGAGCTCTAAGCCATCTTTGGGCCACTAAAATTATCTGAATGGCCTCCATAATATTTCATCCTACTATAGCTTATCAAACTCTCGGTGATAATGGTAAGTGTCTCACATGTTTTTTTGCACGTCATCATCAGCTAGAACCCAACCCATAGTAGAAGTATCCTCTAGAGAAAAAACTTTCAAAGCATATGTGGGGTAACCAATGGCAATGTGGTCCCACACCCAAATCTATAGCAAACGGGCTGGACCTACCATCTTCTGATGGTAGTAGGCAATCAAGTATAGGTCCCAATATAAATGTGTGAGTATGCACTGACCCAGTAGTATGTCTAACCATCAATCCATCCATGGATAACTCTAACCATCAATCCATCCATGGATAACTCTAATGAGGCCCATAGGAAAGGTAGCTCTAGTCTTTCTAGGGAGAAAGAATCCACTGAAAAATGTCATTATGTAGACTACAACTCGGTCTATCTCAGGATATACTATGCACCTAGATAATTTGATTATCATACCTCAGTGAGGGATATCTGGAGCTCCAAACAACTCTAAAATATAACTATCAATGTTGGGTTGATGGTTCGTATACTGAATCAACTCACCATAGATGGGGACTCATTATATCTGCCATACGTCCTCTAGGGTGATGGTCACCTCATTAGTCGGGAGGTAGAATCACTAGCTCTCGATGTGCCATCTCACATATATGGTTATGAGGAATTCATGGTTAAGTGTAATCTATGGCATATTAGCCACATAAGCCAAACCAGTCACGTATAAGAGGATATATAGTATCTTCATATCCTACTCGTCAAAATTTGCTTCTATAGCCACTAAGCAATTGTATCACTCCCTCGTTTGAAGCATGGGTAATCATCTCTGTAAAATAACAATACACTTGTTAGTCTATTTCTATATACATTCTTCTATTTTTACTAATTTCTACTTTCTTCTACCAATTTCTAGCCTACGTTCATGTATGTTTGACTTATTTTTCTCCAAAAAATATTTAAGTGTTTCTTCCTAGTACATACGTGCCCCATTTGACATGTACACTCCTACTTTTACAAATATGTGTCCAACATGTATATGCCTTGCCTTCGACACATACACACCCTAATCAACATGTACGCACCCATATTTTCTCTCCCATCCATTCAGAAATTCACTGGATGCATATGCGTCTAGTAAGGTACCTATACGCGCCTTTCGGTACACACGCATGTGCACATTCATTTCCCCCCACATGACACATACACATCTAACCTAGCGCATAAGCATGTCATTTGATGTGCACGCTTATGTGCACGCATCCTTACCAATAGACATGCATGCACGTATCTGTACTTGAACTCTTAAGCAAGTACACACCCACCAATTCGGAGCATACATGTACACATATGCGTAGAGTTTTTCCATAACCTAGCATACAAAGCAATATATTAAGAAACAAAATGATGAAATTAACGAGAAAATGATAGGGCACTCACGAAGGGTCAATTGATGTCCTCCCATAGATAGTCTCCGATGCGATCTGCTCATCTCCTCCTCCTCTAAAGCCTCTCCATCTCTCTCTCAGCTCACAAAGTCACTCGCAGTGATAATTGGCAATAACTTCATAGAAAATAAATTATCTTTGATGGTTTACCCCCTCCTAAGTGGGTATATTAAGATGTAATGATGCCCCTGGGGCATGTTTTTTTCACTCTTATCATTCTAACACTTCTTTTTCTCACCGAAATAATTATTGTATATCCTTTAATAATTGTTTTTACTAAATTTCTCCATGTTGGAGCACTAAGTGCTACCTAGCAATCATTTCTTTACCCTGGGGTAGTTTTCAAATATTGTAGGTGTTATTTTCTGTTATTTTCTTCTATTTTTCTTTTATTTTACCCATTGAAAAAATTATTTCTATTAAATAATTAATTTTGACTCATTCTTCACTCGTCATGGCATTTTATTACTATATGACGCCCATTTATTCACCCTGGGGCATTTTCATGTGCTTTTATCTTATCTTAAATTTATTAAATTATTTTGACTGATAAAAAATGTAAAAATTATAAAATCCAAAAAAAATGAAAAACTTCAAAAATGGACTAAAATTGGTAACAAGCTCATTTTGCAGCTGAAATTTATGTCTCTCACATGGCACTCATCTCATATCGTGCTGGTGTTTTCACATGTTTTGAAATGAAGAATTACAGATCATCTGACTCTATAATAATTTATAAGAGCTATGCTACTTACTTCATCTGTACTCCAGGGCACAACGAGTTGTCTGGTACTATTTTTTCATGCACATTGTTTTTCCATTGGGCCCAAGTGTCCTCCGTTCTTTCCCTTGCATGTACAATTTTAATGGGGAATAATTATTATCTTTTTTTAATCACAAACATTTGAGACTAAAGCTTGATAACAAAATATTTTTGTAACTCTCTAAGATGTTGTCTGGTTTGAGTGTGTGTGCTTGTACTTATTTTCCTCTTAGATCAGCTTATTTATTTTTCGTATTGCATTAAATTTTTTATGTTGCATTGAGTTGGTGGTTTCAGAAATGGATAATTATTTGTATTATGGCTTTTCATGTCATTCTATACTTTTTTTGTATGCTTATATTTTAATAAGAACTGACGATGAAGATTCTTAGCAATATGATGTAATCGATATTATCTGGTACACAAAAAAGTTATTAATAGCTTAATATCTCTCCCTTCATATTCCTCTTTCATCTCTTTAAAAATATTCTTCCTTCTATTATCCTTCTATGGTATTTTTAATCATCAATCGACCTCTTTCATCGCCCTATCGACATTCGAGGGGGAATCCTCCACCCTACTAATTTTTCTTCCACCCCTTCAAAAACAAATTCAGTTGTTCATGTTTGTCTACCTTCTTTGAAGTTACGTAGCTTACGCCACCCCAAAGATGGGAAAATGTAAACACCTATAGTTTGATAAAACCAATATTATTCCTAATATTTCACTAATTATTCTACTCCTTGAAAATTGATGACACACCGTCGATTAGACCTATCTAACTCCTCTCCTACGACACTCTTTTGGTCGTATTCCTCTTATAAACCAATTAAGCAAGCAATTATAGCCTCATTTTGATTAAACCCTCTTCTAATCCTATTCTGAACCACTTCTACTAGCTTCCTAGATAAGCAATCCATTTCATTGGATTGATTATACCTCTCACAACCCTCTCAGAACCCTTATTTCTCACTAATTATGATTAATTTACATAAACCATGATTAACCTCTCTTAAGCTTATTCAAATCTTACTTTGACTCACTAAATTGCTTTTTTTCTTATTCATTTGTCCCACATGCACCTAAAGTCTCCCCTTTTTGGAATCCAAAAACTATAAATAGGACTAGACCCCCTTTCATTTCCTAATAATAATTCCCCTTTCTAGGCTAAACTATAGTATTATTTTTAGGATTAGAGCTTATCTTCATTTTTCATATTGAGCTAATATTGATTTTTCTTTTCTATTACACCACACTCATCAAGTTTGAGTAAATGGAAGGAAGGTCATGTGGCTCTTTAGCCATTAATGGAGAGCTTCCATTCTCACAATCACAAAATTGATTACTTAGAATCTACCTAGGTTCATTTGTAAAGCTTTCAAGAGTAGAGGATAACTAAATATGTTATATTTACTTGTTTATTTCATGATTAATGCATGAAAAAGTAATGAATCCTTGTTTATCTCTTATGTGATGGTCCATTGAATTGTTTGTTTGAACCTTTAGGAATTCTTGAGTGTTTCTTACCCCATTTCGTAGCTTTTGTAAATTGTTCCTTATTCAGAGGGCCAACAAATTATTCTTACTACTACCATATGGGTAGATCCAAGGCTTTTCAATGCTGCAATCCACCAAGTTAAATATATTTTATATAAGAAATCACATGGCCCATGGGAGGTTCACTTATAAAAATTATGGTATAACATGTTCGTTTGAAGGTTATTAAATAATACCCTTAATGTTAGATTTTACCTTTAATTATTTAATTGATAATACACCCTCCCATTATATTATTAGAATGAAAATACCCCCTATTTTTTCCATGTACCGTACTTACCCATTTTTCCATTACAATTTTATTCACCCCTTTCCATTTATGCCATAATATATCAAACTAAAAATATATCATGTTTTCCACTCAATTATTATTTTCCTAATATGTTTTTTCTTTAGAAAGAGAGTTTGAAGCCATTTAAGACCTATTACCAATTACCTTAATGTTAAGCTTTAAGAATTTATCAAGATTTCTTCAAATAATTAATATGGTGAAATAATATCATTTGTGTCAAAAAACATACTCAATCCTAGTTTTCTACCAGCTTATTATTTCTTGCTTAAGAATCTCCTAATTTAGATTTCCTTATTCAAAAAGAGATTATAATATAGCTTTATGACTGCACGCATACCTATCGGTTAGGGTGTGTATCTATCGGTTGGGGTACATATGGGTTGGACTGGGCATGTACGCGCCAATGTCAAAATTTGAAACTTTTCACGAGTTGTAACATCAAAACTTCTAGTTTTTACTAAATTGTTTACATGGTTCTTTGATTTTGTTTCGATTAGCTTAGTTAAGTGTTTTTCATTTCTTTATTAATTAAAGTCTTTGAAGCACGTATGCTTTTCCCTGGCACCTTATAGGTAATATTGGGAACCAAAAACACTTGATTCACATTCATAATGGATTAATATTTCAACTTTTGTTAAAACAAATTCATTTGTGCAAGTTATTTCAAGTATTTTCCATTTACAGTCGAGTTTTTCGTGTTGTGTATACTCTTCCCTCATGCCTTTTTAGTGACCTTTAGAATAAAAAGCAACACGTAAGCTCTCTTGTGATATTGTGATCCTTTTGGAAAATTACTAAACTTTCACATTTAGAGAAAAATTCTTTGTTGAAGGAAGGAGGTTTACAACATGAAACCTGCTAATACCTATTTTCATATAAGTTTCAAAACGGTGTGCTACTTAAGACAACATTAATCTAGGTAAGATAAAAAAAACACCGCAAACATCAAATTATATTGCAGGTTTTGGAAAAGGGTATATCACTATCCACTCAACTAGAACATAACCCTTTTGGCATAATGCCTTAAGATACAACAATGGGGGTGGTTCTAGGAACCCTAAAGCAATCCACCACTGATTAACCTCATGGATGAAATAGGAAGTGCTCCGCTTACCCACTTGACTAGTCATACATTGTGAGTTTAGAGTCAAAGTTACCTATATCACAACCCCAATGACAATACAACTAAATGCACTAGTTTCTCATTGTATCAAAAGGGGGTAAAGTAAATCCAAGACACTCCTTGGGAAACCTTGGCAAATTGAGCTCACATTTAGAAAAATTGTTGACACCTAGTTGAGTGAACTGCTTAGGAAATCCGTTTCATCAAGGAGCCCACTTTGTTAGTCCATTATCGTGTCTTTTAAAACAATCATGAAGTGATTACTTGTTTGGATTCAAATCCTTGTTTTTCAAACATGCTAATGAATCAACTTAAGTTAGATCTAATGTTCTCTCATCATGAAATTAAATGATGTATCACTTAGCTTGGTTTCTTTCTCTCCTTCGGACAATGCGAAACTCTGCCCAAGTGCCACGAAGTTTATTTTCATCTTTTGATTTATACCTTTGCATTCTTGTTTCCCATTTGAGACAAGGGAAGGCATATTTTAGGGGTGTTTTCATATATAGTGTTCACCACATTTTTATCTGTTTACTCTCATCCATGTTTTCATTTGAGTTGTTAAATGTCTAAAGTGCGTGGATATGTTCTTATATCTTTGATGACCATGTGATCTTGGTTTCAGGATCGTCTTCATAGATAGGATTTAATTTCATCATCGTTTCCCCTTCAAGTTGTTACTCTTTCCACATTTTAACCATATAATTGGGACACTTACATCTTGTTTTCATCTTTTAAGAACTTGATATAAGTTTCCTTATTGTATCGTTACATTTCTCGCATGACTAGCAACTTCTTGCTATACTTGTATTTAGTTTCAATCCCAACACTTTCTAAAGTCTTCTGAAAGTGTTGATACTACATTGTTTGTATCATGATAAAATCATATTGATACTAACACATTACCTTTCTAGGCTTGGCTAATGTTTCTAGGTAGTGTTGTTATGTTACTCATATTTATAACTTCCATTATCAAAGGACTTAGATTTTTTCAGTAGCTGAACTAGTCATAGTATACCTCGTGGAGAGATCACGTCAATACAACTTTGGTACTTAGATCTTGTTGATGTTTAAACTTGACCTAGATATTTATAGGGTGTTTTCACTATCTTTTTTGTGCACTTAGCATTGAAACAATAGCTTGAGGTATAAAGTGTTTTAAAAATAGTTAAGTGTTTGACATATTTACTAGAGAAGTTACACAATTGTTCCTAATGTACAATAGCCTTTGCATATTTTTGTAGTTAGGATATATTTTGAGATAGTGGGAATTTAAAAAAATTGTATCACATACACCTAGGTTTCATATCAAATTGAAATACACTTAGACAAAACCTAGCACAATTTCGACTAGTGATGCCTATAATCATGAAAATGACATCTAAACCAAATGAGCATGATTTAGATGAAAATCCTTTCACATCATACCCCTTCACTGGTAATAACTTAGCACCTCTATTTTCACAAGTAAAAGAAACTGAAGTGCTAGTTGATTATAGTGGAGAATATTCTGATACATTAGATAACAACAAAAGTTAGACTGAGTTTGATTTGAAGAGCTCCTTTATTATAATAAAGACCAAGTACTTGTAAGAGTTCTTAAATTAGCAGCTAGGATTTCACAAGAGCGTGAAGTAGTGATTAAGACCACTAACCATGAAATATAAGAACCATGACCATCCCTCATAGACATGGATAACCATTTTGACATAGGGTATGCTTCCACTTTAGGAAAACATAACAACAATTTTGAAGATGACCCACTAAAACCAACAGACGATTCCTGAAGACCTTACTTTAAGGATTCGCGTAGAGTAAAAATTGAACATGAGCGCAAGAACTCACTGTTGATGGTGAATCACAGCACCCCTGAATGTCTGCAACACGATGGGTTAAGACTCTCAGTGTGATTGCATAACATGGAGCTTTTCCCAATTGTGGGACCTTGCAAAATCGGAAATGCTCTACGGATGAAGGTCGGTTCCTATTCCTCTGTTCAGATGCACAAATAAAATGCAGAGGGTTTACTAAAAACCTAATCTAACTTGCCAAGGAGATAGGGCAATAAAATGCATAAAATAAAACCTAAAATACAAAGGTGATGCACCGAGGAATGAAGAACACCTGTCTTGCCAATAAACTAAAAACATAAAAAATGCAATGCAAGATCATGCACAGATAGCCAGATTTGCAATGAAAGATCAAGAGGATGCAAATGAACATAGAGAGGGTTGAGAATCATCCACAGACATGCATTATTTGCTCCAAAGATTGATACAACACACTACAAGGTGCCAAGAGGCAAAGTTTCACTACAGTTTTAAATGAGAGGTTTTAACTCCACAAGTTCACCTGCCAAAGAGAAGAAGGGAGGGGAAAAACAAAAAATGTCCAACATTTAGAAAGAAGCCCCTCCTTAAAATTTATAGGAAGAATGAGAGAGAAAAGAGAGAAGAATTCCACATCTAACCCAACCACCTCTAGGTTGCATTTATCATCTCATTATGGTGGTAGGTTCGAGAACCCTAGCAAACCCAAAAAGTGGTGAACTGTATTTTGTATTTTTAAGAACTTGTTCACACCCAATTAAAGTCCAACCTTGCGTGAATCCGATATCCCTATGAAAAGTTATTGCCGTATGAATATTTGGGTTATGGTTTGTTTCCTGCCAGCATTCAGAATGTTGTGCCTCCTAAAGGCGTGCCTTGGCGCATCCATATTTGTGTCGACACCTCTTTAAGTGCGCCAAAGGCACGAATTTTGTCATGTCGACATTCTGCGTCATGCACCCTTTACGTGCGCCAAGGCGTGACTTCTGCCATGTCGACACTCTCTTACCTATGCCATGGGCGCATCCATTTTTGTTTCGACACCTTCTGTCGTGTGCCTCTTACATGTGCCAAGGGCGCAAATTTCTTTGTGTCGACACTCTGGTTTTGAGTTCCTTTGATTTCCATATTCTTCTGCTTGTCTATATCTACCCGGGGGGGAGATATTTACAAAAATTTGGTGACTCATGGATCACCTGCTCTCACCCACCTGCTAGGTAGAAGATCAGTGCCTTTTAGCAATCCATTGGGCTGGAGTTCATAAGCAATTAACTTGAAACCAAACCTGATACTGATCCGAACCTGAACTATAACTCCTTTGCCAGCACACTAAACTGTAAGCAAAATTCAAACTAAGAGCAACAAAACCTATCCAGAGCACTTAGGGAAATTGAACTAACTACAAACAAGACGATGTGCATACGCACTTAGAGGAATGAAATATAGGCTAATTTTTACAAGGGTAACTTTTCTTTCAGTAGCATGTTAAGAGAGATTCCGTTAACCGGACTTGGGAGTTTTCTCCGTCCCATGTAGACAATTGGAAGGTGGCTATTCTTTACATCTTTTTGCCATGTAGGGCCACTCCAAATGGCATCAAATTGGAATGCCTTCCTAGTTTTGCCCGATCTGCATCCCATTCAGAACTAGGTCCCCTTCCTATGAAGGTCCTTGCTCTTGACTTCTTATCAAACCATCGTTTTACTAGGCCTGATCCTTTCAATGTTTGAACTGCATGATTCTCTATTTCCTCCAATCCATCAACTTGCAACCTAGGCCTCATTGGTTCGCCTCAGACAACTCCAACTGCTTCATGAGCTCCAATGCTTGTCAATTCTAATGATATAGGCAATAGGACTCTTTCATAGACCAACTTGTAGGGAGAATTATTAGTAGACCTCTTTGGCCTTATTCTATTCAGCCACATGCTGATATAGCTGGTATGCCATGTCTTTGGTTTGTCATCAGAGTCCTTCTGATAATCCTTAGGCAAAATTTTGTTCGTGGAATTAACTGCCATTTACCCTGAGGGTAATATTGAAGAGGTGACAAATAGATCGATTCTGGGACATCCCATTATAATCTTGGAGCCTATGAATGCCAATGCATTGTCTAATATGAAGTGGCTGGCACAACTAAAAATTGGTCATATTCCTTATAAAGTTTAGTATGCTAGATCATTGCCTCTGTGGCACTACTACTTCGGATCCACTTGGTGAAATAGACGTGACCATGAGGAATACACTTGGGGACCTTGGCTTGATGTTTGGATTGATGACCCCGATGAAGTCCAAAAGCCCCATTGCCCATTAAAATGCTGGTCACCAAACTTGGGTGCAATGGAAGTGCTGCTGTCTTCTTTTCCTGTGAAGAGTGCACATTCTTGCACATTGCTGATCATGTAGAGCAAATCACTGAACATGTGGGCCACTAATACCCTGCCTTCATGACTGAGAGAGTACCATGGGGTGATGAAATGTCCTCTAGAATATCCATCGGACATGCCAATCTCTTAACACTTCTCAATTTGACCTATCCAATGCATCTCATAGAACTCCATTGAGTCTTTTTAAACAACACACATCAAACAAGACATATGGAATGGCTTATAATTTGAAGTATCTCCTCTTTGCTTTCTCATTTTCTAGAGGCATGGGCATTGTCTTATAGGAAGTGTATCATATATTGAGTTAACAAGGCGCGGGCACGCATCATTTTCTTTTTCTTGACCATCCGATAGTTACCAAGACAGTTCTTTTTCATCACCGCTTCAAGTGACAACTCAAAGCTAGTTGTTCACATAATCCCTTTCCACGGACCAGCTTAGTAACTTTAATTTTTATGTCATATTCCATGACACGAGTGTGATCATCACCTGCAAGTTTCTCATTTAGATCCTTGTTAAAAGGATAGTTCTTGACTCCTGTAAAGGGAGACCAACAACTGGATCTTGTTGGGTGTTTGAGACTAGGTGCTGGAATTTATTAAGCTCCAGATCACTGCAAAGACTGCTTTTCAATGAACGAAGTACCTGGTTTCGTTATTCCTCTAGACCTTGACAAAAAAGCAACTGGTTGCTTGTCTAATTCCCTCTTTGTTTTGTTGAACAAGGATTGCAGAAATTGTGTCTCCACCCCACGAAGGCATATAACATGAAAAATTGGAGAAGTATGGATTGACGAGAGTTAGAGCGTGTGAGATTTATAGCCTCTTTATTGCTCAAAAGTTTTCCTTGCCTTCAGATGTCACTTAAATGACATGTCTTTTCAATCAGTGGTATTGGCTTTACGAGAGCTGTAAAGTTCGAACACAAACCTACGAACAATTGATCCTTCCCACGAAGATTTTGAAGCGCCTTATTGTGCTGGCAATGGCCAACACTAGAAATTGCTTCAACTCTTTCTGTGTCAAATCGTCAACCCATCCTTTGAGACAATATGGCTTAGAAGTTTTCCCTCATGAGCCAAGAATATGCATTTTTTGGGATTCAATGATACCCCAAATCTTCTACACCTCTGAAATACCTACCTCAAATGAAAGAGGTGATCTGTTACATTTTTGGAGAATATCGTGATGTCGTCAAGATATATCAAAACTATTTGATTGATCAACCCCTTGAATTTCATATCCATTACCCTTTGGAAAGTGGCTCCAGAATTTGATAGCCCAAATAGCATCTTCTTGTAGGCATAGGTGCCCCATTTGGTGGTGAAAGCCATCTTGAACTGGTCATCTTCTTTCACCATTACCTGATTATACCCTGAGTAGCCATCTAGGAGAGAGAATCTCTCTGAACCAGATACTACTTGCAATATTTGTTCCATTGAAGGAAGTGGGTAATGGTATTTGAGAGATGCCCTATTGAGGTCTCGGAAGTCCACACAGAACCTGATTTCTCCACTCTTCTTCCTGACCAAAACCAAGTTTGCAACCCAGCTTGAGTGCTTGATCGGGAATATAATTCTTGCCTCTATTAGCTTATTTAGCTCTTTCTTCATTAGAGGCTCAATGTGAGGGTTGAATGGTCTCTGCTTCTGCCTAATGGGCTTAGCATCTGGATCCAATTCTATGGTATGTTGTGCCAACTTCAGGTTGAATCCTCGTAGGTCTTCATAGCTCCAAGCGAAGACATCTGGAAATTCTTGGCAAAGTTGTATGAAATCTGATTTCTCCTTTTCAGTGGCCACTTTACCAATTTTAAGTGTTTTGCCTTCCCCAACCGGAATTGGCTTTGAATCTTCTCTCTTGACCTGTATGTTAGCCTTTACCTTATGGAACTAGTCGTTAGGGTTGAAGATAGACTCCAATGTTACTAAACCCTTAGGAAGATTCTTTTTCCGTAGCTACACTACTTGATCCCCGTACTGCTGCTCTAGTCTGCCCTAATTCCTGGCTAAGAATTTAGCTTCTTCTTGTAAGAAATTGACGATCTGTTGATCATTCTCAAACACCTGCCAGCTTGTGTTATTATCTGGAACTGCTGGCCTCACAATCACATGGATATGTGGTTGTGTTTTTTTCCCTTCTGATGTTGTCAACCACATCAAACATTTCTCCAACTGCTACGAGCCTATCCGCGGATTCATCTTTCTTCCTAGGTATGGACACGATGTTGAAAGCTTCGAAATCCTCAACGAGGTCCCACACCCTGTTCTTGTAGTTCTTCAGCAGTTCATTCTTTGTAGCATGTTGTCCCCTGACTTGATTGACAATTAGCTCACTATCCTTGAAAACCTGCAAGTTCTTTATGCCCTTTTTCGTGGCCCAATGAAGTCTGTGAATCAAGGCCTCATATTCAGTTATGTTATTTGAATAAGAAAATTGGAAAAGGAAAGCTGAATAATATTTGATGCCTTGAGGTGAAACAACCATAGCTCCTCCTCCTGCACCTTGCCTACTCCTTGATCCATCAAAAAATAACTGCCATACCTCATTGTCATCTTTATGGTCTTGTTTGGTGATGCTAGGAATAGACTGGTTTTCTTCATGTATGCAATAGACTCCTAACTCAGATTCTTCTACTTCTTGGTAGGGATCAAAAGCATGTACCTTGCTTGCCCATTCATTAAGAGTCAAATCTGGAATGCTTCCAACTTTGGTGTTAGCTTCATCTGTGCTTGCATAATCTTCTTGATCAAATGCTGGACAGTTGGCATTGATTTGGCTTGGAGTATGAGGCTCAATAAGAAAGTTTGTAATTGGTTCAGATCTGATTGTGACCTTAGTACCATATCTTGTTCTAAACAACATGTGTGACCAATCAGCAGATAAGTAGCCTCCAATTTTGGCTGTGAAATCCCTTGATAAGCATAGGGCAAAGAGTGGTGGCAAATCTATCACTGACACATCTTGTAAAACGGTAACATTGGGGCATGTATGCAAGGTAAGATTCAAACCTTTAATTACTCCCACGGTTTCTATTGTTGTCCCATCCAATTGCACTACCCCCTTTGATATGACTTCACATTGGAGACCCAACTGATTACCTATTTGCTTGGGCATGACAGAACTACTTGCCCTAGAATCAATCATGCAATTGTGTACTAATTTATCCCCGATGATTAATGAAACATAGAATGGAGGAGGTTTCAAAACTTTACCTTATTGTCCTCCATGATTCCCTTCACGCTAAGCAGCATTTATGAGGACCTTCTCTTGCATATGGGCCTGCTGGTTCGAAGTTGACCAATTCTTCATGGCAGCTTGTAGAAGATCTCTTTGGCCTGGGATGGATAAAGATTCCCACATCGATATATTCACATTTGTCTTCTTCATTTGATCAATTATGCTAAATGGGGATGAAATATCTCTTTGTTGTCCTTTAGGCAGCACATTCCTTTCTTGTGCATGGGCAGCAACAACTGGCATTTGAGTCGTTTTAGAAGGTGGTTTGGGTTGTCCTTGCTTGTTTGGAACTCTATTTTGCTTACCAACACCTTGTGGAGTGATGGAAGGTTGTAGATCACTTGGAGCCAATGACTGCCCTTCGCTAATATTCCTCTTCTTTGATCTTGTGTTAGCTGCTACACTCTGATAAATTATTTGATTCATGCCACAAAAATCCTCAGCTTGCCAATTCGCAAGTGTGGTATCATTTGGAGCTGTGTTTTGCTAAGATGTCCCTTGTTACTGATTTGTTTCTTGACTCACTTCACCCTCTACACCAGTAGTTGTCACCATCAAGGCTTGGTTCAAAGCACCATTGAAGCACATAGATTGGTTGTGAGGTTCATTGCATGGGAAACACCAATCATACTCTTGAGCTATGTTGTTTTTCACTGGCACTAATGCTTTAGAAGCAGATGCAACATTGGGGTTATAGAGCTAAAATGGTCTAGTGGCGAGAGGCCTTTCTTGGCTTTGATTTGTAGCTGGATTGGCTGGCCTAGCCTGGTATTGCGCTTAAGGCTGATACGGTCTAGCGCTTTGAGCTTGCTATCTTTTGATAGTCACCAGCTCATTTCCAAGGTTATGCAATTGTTTCATAACCTCTTGGAGTTCATTTGAACCACTAGAGGATGAAGTAGAAGTTTCATTTGAACTTTGATTTCTAGGAGTGGGAATAGGAGCCAAAGTGGGTGTTTGACTAGTACTTGGACTTTCTAAGTTTGGATATAAGGGCATGGGAGGCCTAGGAGCCAACTTACCAGCTTGAATAAGACAATTTTCAGCCCTAATGGAAATGCTATAAGTAGCAGGTAAGGTTTTTCCTCCCATAGATTGAATTAACATAGAAATATCATAATTCAAAGCCTTAAGATAGTATAGAAAAGCACCTTCAGCTGTTGGCCTGATAGCCATTTGAATCCTATCCCAAGACCTTTGAAATCTGAAGTTGAAGTCAGTCAGCTGCTCATTGGGAGCTCTCTTGATAGTTGTCAATTGTTCTAGTAGAGACAAATTGTCTCCCTTTTCCCCAAACTACTCATGGAGAAATATGCATAACTGATTCCAATTTGTGATAGAACTGGCTCCAAGGCTCCTAAACCATTGTAATGCCTTCCCTTTGAATGAATATGCCAGCAATTTGACAGTAACATCCATTTCATTTATCTCGTGGATTACACAGACGTTAGCAATGTCTTTGACATGATCACCAGGAGTGGTATGATTTTCTCTAGTGAAGAATGAAATGTTCTTCAATGCTGTAATTAGAACTGGATTCTGTGCATTGAGGGCAAGTGGGCTGCTACCAGTGAAATTGACAAAGGGATTCAGTGGTTGCGCCATTCTGATTTTCCTGAGAACCCTTGTTGATGTGAGAAAAGGTCTACCAGGTGGAGGTGTAGACAAAGTCTGGTTAGGTGGAGATGGTGATCTTTGTGGTCTTATTCCTCTCCTTCCTCCTCCTGGTGATAGTTGCAAGTGGACAAATATCCCCTCTTCTCAAGTATCAGATCTGGTTCGAATTCTTCTCATATGCCTAGGAAACTTTTGTTGTTATACCACTGAATTCTACCCCTTCGGAGTCGCCAGATGTGTTAGAAAGTGAGCCTCAAAAGGCTAGATTCTTCCAAGTTACACACCAAACCTTACAATATTTAAACTCAAAATTTTAAAAGACCTGTACATTTGAGATTTTAGGGTTTGGAATTTTATTTGGAATGACAGTCCTAAAAACCCAAAAATGCCAGATTTCTGAAATCCTGAAATCCAAAATTCAAAAAACCATGAAATTTTGAAAGTCAAAATCTCAAAAATCTAATAATACCCTTTTGAATATTATCCCTCAATCTATCAACTGGTGAAATTTTGACTTGTTTTGAGCAAGTTAAGCCCTCGAAAATTGATTTCAGAGTTCAGCCTGGAAGGTGAAAAATCTGAAATTGTAAAACCTGTAATTTTTTAAGTCTGAATTTCTTGAAAATTCCTTCAAATCTGTGGAATGACCTCTTGGTCCCACCGGGCATGCCAAAACTATTGATGGTGAATCACAGCACCCCTAAATGTGAGACCTTTTAACATGGATCTTTTCCCAAGTGTGGGACCTTGCAAAATCAGAAAAGCTCTCCGGATGAAGGCCGGTTCCTATTCCTTTGTTCAGATGCACAAATAAAATGCAGAGGGTTTACTAAAAACCTAATCTAACTTGCCAAGGAGACAGGGTAATAAAATTCATAAAATAAAACCTAAACTACAAAGGTGATGCACCGAGGAATGAAGAACACTTGTTTTGCCAATAAACACAAAACATAAAAAATGTAATGCAAGATCATGCACAAATAGCCAGATTTGCAGTGAAAGATCAAGAGGATGCAAATGAACACAGAGAGGGTTGAGAATCATCCACAAACATGCATTATTTTCTCCAAAGATTGATACAACACACTACAAGGTGCCAAGAGGCAAAGTTGCATTACAGTTTTAAATGAGAGGTTTTAACTCCACAAGTTCACCTGCCAAAGAGAAGAAGGGAGGGGCAAAACAAAAATGTCCAACCTTTAGAAAGAAGCCCCTCCTTACAATTTATAGGAAGAATGAGAGAGAAAAGAGAGAAGAATTCCACATCTACCCCAACCACCTCTAGGTTGCATTTAATTCATCTCATTATGGTGGTAGGTGAGAACCCTAGCAAACCCAAAAAGTGGCAAACTTTATTTTGTATTTTTAAGAACTTGTTCCCACCCAATTAAATATATTCAGTTGTAGTTGGACTGAGTACCTCGTAAGCTTTCCAAAAAGTCCAACCTTGTGTGAATATGAGCTCCCTATGAAAAGTTATGGCCATCTGAATATCTGGGTTAGGGTCTGCTTCCTGCCAGCATTCAGAATGTTGCACCTCCTAAAGGTGTGCCTTGGCACATCCATATTTGTTTCGACACCTCTTTAAGTGTGCCAAGGTGTGAATTTTGTCATGTTGACATTCTGTGTCATGCGCCCTTTACATGCGCCAAGGCGCGACTTCTGCCATGTCGACACTCTCTTACCTGCGCCATGGGCGCATCCATTTTTGTGTCGACACCTTCTGTCATGCGCCTCTTACCTGCACTAAGGTCAAAAATTTCTTCGTGTCGAAACTCTGGTTTGAGTTCCTTTGATTTCCATATTCTTCTGTTTGTCTATATCTACCTGGGGGGGAGATATTTACAACACTCACCACCTCCTATATTTGATGATGAAGATGATCCCTTAGTTGAAGAAGAGATCATTCAACGATAGATACTAAAACTCAGTCAAAAACTAGAAAACTTAGGCTCTTCGAGTAAGATTGTAGATAAAGATAGACTTACAAAAAAATCAAGTGAGTTTTACATGGATCGATATGATGACACAATTTTTAAGGTTGTTAAAGTGAATAGACCACTATCACCCACAAAGGAACAAATCGTTCGACAAGATTTGTAATAAAATGAAGAGTACGCTTACTACTCCATAAGAGAGCAATGTAGGACACAATACAAAATACTTATACAAAGAACTATATCATTACCCCTTTGATAAGGCTATGTTGCATAAACCATTTCCAAAAAAATTTGATGTCCCCAAATTCAAAAAATGTAAAAGTAAAGTGATCCACATAATCATGTCCAAGATTTCTACATGGCTTTCTAGGAATTCACTTATAGTGATACCTACTTGATAGGTCTATTTCCTCGTAGCCTAGGAGCAGAGGCATTAGAATAGCTCTTTAGTATACCTAAGGGATTGATCACAGCATGGCCTGTACTTGATAAAAAAATTCTGACATTTATCTTTCAACATGGAGAGTGATATCACCATGAACGACCTTTACAATGCGAAGAAAAAATCTAATGAGACCTTCGCAGGATTCTTACAATGATGGAAAGGATTGGAAAGTAATTTCCATTATATCCTTCTAGAAAAATAGTTAGTAAGCATATTCGTCCCCAATTTGAACCCAGAAATATCCTTTCACTTACAAATGCACTGTAGCACTAACTTCAAAGAAGTTATAGAGAAAGGAAGACAAATCGAAAAGGCTCTTATTACAAAAGAGACACTCAAACCCAATACAAAGGACAAACACGAGACAAAATAAGCTAATAAAACAAATTTATTTAATAAATAAAAAAATCATTGGCAATGGTATCACATACTCCAAGAGATTCCAAGCTATACAGACTGCTCCACTCTTAAAAATTTCACAAGGACCTCACCCAAAGGCACCTACAAAGTACACATTTATACCTCTAACTGAATCACTATCTACTACACTTATATAGATAGACGCAGTGAACATGGTATAATACCCAACCATGATGGTACCATATCCAAAAGATGCACCTAAACCAAGTTTGTTCAAAGAGCATGAATAGTGCAATTTCCACCATGTGAAAGGATACAAAACTAATAGATGCCTAAGATTGTGGCATTATATACACGACCTCATCAAGGAGGATAAGATTATAGTAGATTCACCATATGATTCAAGGAAAGGACCTAATGAAAATATGGCTATATTCAAATAACCTTTCCCTAATCATGAAGATAAGAAACACAAGAATTCAGATCATGAATAAGCATCTAATGATTATCAAACTATTACCTACACTTATCCTACAGAAAATAAACCAAATGACTCCCTAATAGGTTTTATCTCTTCCTATAATGAATAGGTTAATACCATTAGGATCTTATAGAAGAGATATGTTGTAGGTACATGATGGGCTCGTTTGGTAATACAATATCCCCTATCCATTCCGAAGGAAGGCCATTATAATTTAATAGAAAAATTAGAAAAGATATCGGCTAGAATCTCGATCCTAGATCTCCTTAAGATCTCTATGGATCATAAAAACATATTATATAAAACACTTCAGATTTTAGGAGTCTCCACAGAAGTAAATCCCGCACACTTCCAAGAAATGGTTGCACACCTTGATTTTAATGATCATATTACTTTTGATTATAGTGTAATCCCGTGTAATAACCCAGAGCACAATTTACCCTTAAACATATAAGCATTTGTTACTTATCGTAAGATCAAGAGAGTGCATGTGGACAACAGTTCCAGTATAAATATTTGCACATTGAAGCTAGCAAAATAGTTAGGCCATTCATAAGCAAATTTGGGTGATAAAACTATCACAATCACAACCTATGATAATGAAGAGTGAGAATCAATGGGTAATATAGTGGTTTTAATGGAAGTAGGGCCAATGTACTTACAACATGATTTTGGGATGCCCATGGATCCATGCCATGTAGGCCATTCCCTCGACTTTACATCAATGTATAAAGTTGTGTCATGGAGACTAGATAATTAGCATCCCAGGTGATCTAGAGTCGTTAACACGTTGTAGAGCACTTCACATCTTCTCACATGCAACATATGAATGTCCTTTGGCTGATATTGTTGTTCCCTTACAAATAGAGGCTATGAAGGAATGTGTAGATCCAGATACACTCACTCTTTCTAATCAGTATTTCCCATCATTGGTTAATCCCTTCACATCCTAGGAAGTAACATCTACAAAGTATGGTCTAGATCATCAATTCACTCTTCAACAGGATTTATTATATTCAGATCTTTTCAGTGTCACCTCAGGACACGCGGTAAACCATACTTCCAATTCAAGAGTACTAGGGATAGATTCCCTAAACCACTGGATAATTTTATTCCTAACAGTATCCTATCCAAGGAAAATATGTTATAAGATCCCACCAGGATGGTATTTTAAGGTACCATGGCATCATGACATCAAGCAATGTAGTATATTAAAGGCCACCGCATGATGTATGTCATGAGCTATAATGGGTTTGGATACAATATAAACACACAAATAAGAATAGAACCTATTCCTATTCCTCATTTCAAATATAAAAAATATGTCCTTAGAATCAAGACCCATGATGGTTCACCTTCCGAGATAGACACCACCTCTTCCGAATGTAAGGATGACTCGTCTCACTCTGAAAGTGATGCATATTCCCAATGTATCCTATACAAGGATCTTTCCTACACTAACCTATTTCCTAATTCAGATATTTTTACCTTATTTGAATTACATACGCCATCCAATTACCAATTTACCCTTGTATATCCTGAGCTTATAGATTGGGATCAACAATGTCATGTGTTAATCGATTTCTTTGAGAATGATGAGGCATTTTCAGAACTCATGGGGCTCAGGGATTCTATTTCGAATGGAGATCATAAAAATTGTTTTTCCATCAAGTTAGATACTTGTGCATACTTTACAGAAGAAGTAGAGATGTGTGGATGTCTAAAAAAAAAGGTCATAAAAAGGGCATGAATAATTTAGAAAATATTTGCATAAAGAACAAACATAAGTCTCATAGTGAAAGGCTATTTGAGGCACAGGTAGAAAAACATAACAAATAAATCATGGAAAAAGTAAAGTATTCTTATAAAGATGATGATGAGCCACCTAAGGAAGTTGATCTTACTTTTCCCCCTGATCCTACATAGATGGAAGATTCTTGTCGAAGAGATGATTAGCATTAACATTGGTTCAGAAGAGGAGCCTCAAATGATGAAGTTGAGAGCTTCACTCTCAGCCAAAGAACATAAGGTTTTCATGGAATTTTTATGAGAATATGCGGATATATTTGCATGGTAATACACAAATATGCTAGGTTTAGACTCAGGATTAGTTTTACACAACCTTGTTGTACACCCAAATGCTAAATCTATCAAGTAGAAATTGAGAAAGATGCATCCAAAAGTTACACTGCTTGTTAATGATGAACTGGAAAAATGTTAGTAGCAGACTTCACTAAACCCATCAACTATTCAGATTGGATATCCAATATAGGCCCAATTCAAAAGAAGCCGGTATGTATCATAATCTGCATTGAATTTTGAGATATCAATAAATCATGTCCTAAAGATGGCTTCCCTCTACCTAATATTGACATGATTGTCGAATCCACTACTGGTTTTAAGATGATATCCTTAATGGATGTCTTTTTAGGTTATAACCAAATCAGGATTGCAAAGGAAGATCAGCACAAGATAACTTTCATCACCCCATGGGGGATGTTTTTCTACAAAGTCATGCCTTTCAGACTCAATAACACCGGGGCTACCTATCAACACACAATGATGGTCATCTTCCATAAAATGATGGATAACATTATGGAGGACTATGTTGATGATATCTTAGCAAAATATAAAACTAGAGGAGAGTGTTAGAATTTGAGGATTCTAATAAATACATATTTAAACAACTTACATATTACATAATGTTACAATAAATATTTAAATAAAGAAATACTTACAGGAAATAAATAACACAAGTGACATGGTATTTATAGTGGAAAACCCCAATAGGGTAAAAACTACTTTGAAAATAACATTTTACTTCAGAGAACTTATTTTACATCCAGTAAGATCACCTCCTCCTTTAAAACCCTATTTACCAAATGTAAAACCAAATCACTTGATTTACACACATTTGATATATTTCTTGAATATATCAAATGAGGACCTAAAGTCCTTTTTATATAAGGTGATCGAGTATGTCTCTCGACCCACCTTTTCAACCTAAAATGGTTGACACATACACCTAGGTTTATAATATTTAATATTAGAAATATAATCATTTCATGATATTAAATATTTAACCTAAAGTATATACCTAGGTTATGAAAGGAACAATAACCAGATCGTACCAAGCCAAGAACATAGATGCTAATCAAACACCATGATTAATAAGATGAAAACAATTCGCCAGAATAAATTTACATAAAACCTTTGCAAACAAATGAGAAACAATATCATATATTATTATGGAACTCAATGAAATACAATGAGAATGGGCCTTGCTTAAATAGGCAAGAAATAACAATCTAAGAACTAGTCAAGGTCATAGATCAAGCCATAAATCATAGAAAGAACTAGTCAATTCCATATATTTATGAGAGAACTAGACATCAAGGATCTAGTCAATACCATAGATCAAGGAAAAACTATACTTAACAACTAGATAATATCTCTTAATATCTAAATAAATAAAAAGAAATATCCACACACATAGGTTGGTGAGAATAAATACAATAATGTACCTAGGTGAACATGAGATAAGGTAAATACCTACTCTAGCACACCCCCTCAAGTGAAGCTAGGGACTAAAATAAAAGTGGCATGTCCACAGTATGAGTCCCGACAATTAGGCCAGATGAGGTACTTATGTATAATAACTAGGAAAAAAGGGACACCGCAAGGTACCCAAACTAGTAATAACAAAGTAAAGAGAGTAAATACCCACTCCAAGGCATCCCAAGAAGCTCGGATCAAAAAAATCGTTAAATGCTAAAGAATTTTGGTGTGCATTGTGGTCTAAATCCACTGCTCGATCACAAAACTCAAAAACAACTGACACTGGGCTCCACCAGAATAGCTCCATACAAGGAGACTATCAACAGAGTGATGTCAAAAGTGTAAAAAAACACCAAAAATAATTCAATCAATTGTTTCAAATAGGTTTGTCACGATCCAAGAACAATAACCAAAGCAACAAGGCAAGGACACAAAATCTAGAATGTCACGATCCTACAAAAGCCAAGGTAATAAGGCAAGGACACAAAACCTGAAGAAGCAAGATCAACACCACACCCTCCCATACTGCTGAATGGGTGGAGTGGCACTACAAATCTATATGAGTTGTCAAAACAACTACTCGAATACTGACAAACTAACACTGGGCTCCACCAAAATAGATCCCCCATAAGAGAGACTGTCAACATGCGAAAAGTGTCGAAAATACAGATACAAAATCTCTCAACAAACAAGAGAGATACACTACACCTGCTAAAGAAAAATACTCAAAACAAGAAGCATCACAATACAGAAGGTATAGAAAGTGGAGCAATAGGACAAATGGTAGAGGAGCCATGCCTGTAGATTCCTCTCAACGAATGCCTATGTCACCTCTGCGAGTGATTAGATATCCACCCCAAATCAACACGAATGGATGAAGAAGATGTCTACATATGACTTAGTGTAAAATGTAAAATGGGTGCATGTAAAAGAATATCAGAATGTGTGTCAGGTTGATCATGTTTAACAACTAAAATCTCATGTTTCTCAAGCCTAAGTGAAGATGTAGAACTCATGTGTTTCTCAGGATCCTCAAAAAGAGTTGAGTGAACAAAAAAAAGGAGCTTTGTCAATGTGTGATCCTAATGAAGTATCTGCTCGAAAACCAATGTCATGATGAGAATTTCACTTAACATGTGGAATAGAGGAAATAATACCCTATGAATATCTGCCAATGACTCTGCTAGTGAGACCCATAGAATGGAGCATGTGAGAACTGAATGTAGTAGTATGCTTCTCAAAATATCCATGCAGCCGAGAAGAAATATGATACACAACATGTGGTATTGTAATAGGCACATATGTGGAAGAACATGCAGTAACAAGCTTCATAAGTGTATGAGCATCAAGATCAGGAACAGACTCAAAGACTGATAGATCGATGCCAATGGGTTCGGGAGCAATAGCTATAAGTGGACTAGGAGCATGGTTGTGGTTGTCCACAATATGATGGTGATGTTGTAGGCTAACAAGTTTATTCTACAGGAAGTGTATTATTGTATTCTTATCATGAATGAGTGATTGTCGAAGAGAATTTCACTTCTTGAGAGATCTATTTTCTTCCAAAATTTTTACAATATCCTCTTGAAGTCCATGCACTTCATAGAAAAGCATATCATTCTCATAATCCATGATAGGTGTAAACTGCAACTCCCAAAAGTTTAGGACATCGGGCTCAGCCGAAATTATGTCCACAATTGATTACAACACTCCTCCATATTTGGAACTTTATAATTATAGTGCAAGTATCAAAATAAATATTTCCAATGGAAATAACACAAAAAAACAATCACTTTTGTAAAAAACGGCAATCAAAACCAAATTACCGATCAAATTTACAAACTTTTGAATATTTTACTCTGTTTTATTTTAAGTGCCACTAAAATAAAATAAAATGTTGTTTCCTTCACCACACAAATAAAATTAAAGGGGGCTGAAGTTAAGCACCTACTAGTAGGAATCACAAGCTTGAAGCCCTCATATGACCATACCATATGACCAAGAGATTTTACATAAAACTTTTGCAAACAAATGAGAAACAATATCATATATTATTATAGAACTCGATAAAATACAATGAGAATGGGCCTTACTTAAATAGACAAGAAATAACAATCTAAGAACCAGTCAAGGTCGTATCAAGCCATAAATCATGGAAATAACTAGTCAAGTCCATATATTTATGAGAGAAATAGACATCAAGGATATAGTTAATACCTAGATCTAGGAAAGAACTAGTCAATACCATAGCTCAAGGAAAGAACTATACCTAACAGCTAGATAATATCTCCTAATATCTAAATAAATAAATAAAAATATCCACACACATAAGTTGGTGAGGATAAATACATTAATGTACCTAGGTGAACATGAGCTAAGGTAAATACCTACTCTAACAGGTTAGCATATTTAATAATAAAAATATAAATATTTCATATTATTAAATATTAACCTATATATTAGTGATTGACCCATATATATTACGGTTTGGCTAGATCACTTAATCATTATGTTCCAACACTCCCCCTTAATGTTAAGTGGGATAACATAACATATGCCAATAGATTACCTACCCGTGGTACACTACAGGATTTACAATTCTTAAACCATAAAGGTTTTAGGCTAGCATATCAGTTGAAGGAATTATAACACCTTCATCATACTCAATTTACCTTTTGGTACAAAATGATTTGGAATCCTAAAGATCATCCCATGATCAGTGGCTAAGTATGATTTTTGAGTTTTACATGTTCTCACAAGTTCTCATAAAAGTTTATTGAACCCAAGCATATAAGATTCTTTTACAACCAAGGACCTCCTTAACAATATGCTTCTACTAGATGTTTACCAATAAACTCAATAGCACTAAATATTTTACTAAAGACCACCTTTAAGATATTTCTAAACTTCTTTCTAAAAAATAATTCAAAGAGGTATACATTCTAGAAGGTCTTTTTACACTTGCACAAAGGTCTTTTAAAAATTCCTGAAGGTATTTTTACCAAGTTCCATTAGAAGATGACATTGTCATGCACACTCCCCCTTAATGGAAACTCCGAAAATACAAGCTTTTCATGAAAGTGACAAACTTTGCAATACTCAGGGACTTTTTGAAGATATCAACAACATGCTCTTTAGACAAGATGATCTTGAAATTTATTTCATCACTTTGCACCTTCTCACGGGTGAAGCGTATATGTATCTCAATGTTCTTTGTCCTTTAATGTTAAACTGGATTTTTAATAAAGAGTAATACAACTGTGACCACCACATAGAAGATAAATACTTCCTTTAGCTTTCGTGTGTATCTCTGCCAACATTCGTTGCAGCCACATGGCTTCTTTACTTCTTCCATTGTACTTCTCTACCTCAATAGAAAAAATAGAGATGTTTTATTGTATTTTTTGTTCCAAGTAATGGTTCCTACACCAAAAAACTTGAACACATATCTAGTATATTTTATAACACAACATCAGTATGGTTAGAATCAAAAAATCCATATAAGATAGAATTTTCATTCTTAGTATAATGCAACCCATTATTAATTGTTCCTTTCAAATATCTAAAAATTATTTTTACACGATTCCAATGATCTCTAAAAAATGTTCCTACATAAACTTTGAAGTAATTCCTTTTGTATGGGAAATATTTGATCTAGTTATAGTTAGATAAATCAAACTATCAACTAACAACGTATATAAAATATGATCAACCTTTTTCATATGCAGATTTATGATCAATATTTATTCCAACTTCCATTGAAGTAGAAAATAGTTTACAATCAATCATAAGAAACTTTTTCAATACAATGGTTACATATTGTGTTTTGAAAAATAACAATAGAATGAAATACAATCATACAAATAACATGATGTGAGAGACCTAACTCATTCATTTCAAAGTACTGCTTCAATTTCTCTTTAATCCTATGAATTAAATCAAAATTATCACCAAACATAAGAAAATCATCAACATATATATATAATGATAATATGTAAGCCTTATTGCTTAATGAATATATCATTATTAGAAGAACAATTAAAAAAACCTAACAGTTTAAAGAAGGAAATTATTTTTGCATACCAAGCTCTAAGAGTTTGTTTTAAACCATACAAAGATTTCTCAACTTACAAACATAGTTTTCTTTACCAGTTTCTTCAAATCCTTTAGGTTGAAACATGTAAAGTTATTCTTTTAAATCGCAATTCAAAAAAGTATTTTTCTTATCCATTTGGTGGATTTTCCACCCAAATTGAATAGCACTTGCAAATAAGGCCCTAACAGTACTCATTTTAGCTACAGGAAATTTCTCAACATAATCATTACCAAGTTTGTGAGTGAAACCTCTAGCAATAAGTCTAGCTTTATATTTTTTAATACTACTATCACCATTATATTTTACTTTGTATATCCAGCTAGACCCTATAATACTTCACGGCTCAGGTTCATACAAGGTAATTAATGCATGGTACATATGATGGCTTCTGGTCATTTTCCTAAGATTAATAGGATTTGAGTTTTCTAACGTAGATTGAGCCTAATTTAATTTCTAATCTAGGAAGATAAGAGTTTCAGAAACATTTATAACATCAAAACATCATCATGACCATTTACTAAATCAGAATCAAACCCATCATTTAGAAGTATTTAATGAAGTAACTTCAAGAGAAGAAGACAACACTTGTAAACCTTTCACTAGACTATATCTATACATTTTATATAAGCTTCGATAATTAACATGTCCTAACCTTTCATGCCATAGTTTTGAATTATTCAAACTCTGATATATAAAACAAGATGCATAAAAGAAATCATCAAAAATATATAGATCATTTCTTTGAATTCCTTTGGCTATTATACTCTCATTACTATCCTTGATATACCAAGTATTCTTCATGCATAGATTCTAGTTGTGTCCATAGCTCTTTTGGATGTTCAATATTATCAATATGTAGAAGGTACACATCATTCACATTTCATAGAAAGAGCATCTTAATTTCGTTGCAAGAATGCAGTCATGTTATCTACAATTACTTGAAAACAGGTGGAAGCAACCTCAGATCTAAAAACAATCATCTAGAGTTTCCTCGCCATAAATTCTATTTTGCCCAAATGTTGTAGTTGGTTTCATTCAAGATCTGGGTTTTTTCAAGATAGAAATAGTTAAACGTCATTGTTTTCCTAAACCTGTAAAACACACCCCATTATAATATACAATTTACCACAGAGTTAGATACATATTTATCAATAAAAACAACACTTTTAATAGAATCAGATTTAAATCTTACAAATCTAAATAAACTATTTGATCATAATTAATTATGTCATTACAATTCATATTAATTAACCTCCCATGATCAAAATAATAACCCGCATTATAAAGGGCTCTGCATTATACCCTATATTTATATAAAAAATATTTATGACCATATATAAGTGGAGAAGAGACCCCTAAAAATGCATAACTTCAAATTTCTGAAAAAAAAAAATTTAATGTAGACAAAAAATTGGCTAGCTTAAATTTTACGTCTAAATGACCGTCATAATGGCTTATTTTTTGGTCTATCGTGATGGTCATTTGACTGTCAATTCTGACATAATTAAAGTTTCCTGGAACCTACAATCTTAAATTTGACTGTCATATTGTCTTATGTTTGGTCTACCATGATGGTCATTTGACCGTCAAATTTAATGAAGTCAAAACTTATGTATTTCTAGAATGTGAAATTCTATAATTTCTTCTTTTGTATAATATTAGGCAGGTTATATTTTAACACATTATAATAACCTATTATAATTTATAATGTAAAAATATATACATTTTTTATTAAAAAATGTATATAATTTATAGAATGAAAATAAAAAACAATATATAGTTCATAAAAATTATAAACTATAGTATATTGTTTTTATATTAAAAAACACATATCCCTTATTAAAGGGGTTTAAAAGACATAGACCATGTTAAAAGAATTTTACTAGATGCAAGTAGATTTATGAGAGTATAGATTAACCTACATATTTTATAGAGGGGACAAGTAATTTCACCTTACCAATGAAATAAATTGAAATCCTTATTTTTATGAAATTTGTCTCCTCCTTTCATTTACTCTTAATTTTACCCCGCACACATTTAAAAGTATGGAAATATTACAAAATATTTTATATAATTCCTACAAGCTAAAAACTTTAAAACTTTTATGTGGCTATAACTACCAATATTTTAATAAATATTTGCCACACTTCACGTGAGCCACCAATAAAATAGCCCCTTTTTTTAAATTCTCCATTTATACGTGAGAGTTCTACATTTATACTTGAGATATTATCTCATTTTATTCTCCACTCCCACCCTTATATAAAAGAAAACCTTTAAATAGGTTTATTTATATAGTTTTTATAAACTGTAAGATCTAAATGAATGGGGTCACCCCCTTACATGGATAATATAAATGGTTAGGGATACATGTTAGGTTTTATTTAATAAGTATTCAGATTTAAAAATTAATCCACTCATGGCCAATAAATAAACACGAGCCCCCTTACTAAAAAAAAACACTTTGGGTTTTTTTAAAACATATATAAACTAAATCTAATAAAATTTATATTTTAAACGGTTTAAAATAACCATATATATATATAATATGATTCAAACTTAGGTTTGTTTCTTTTTCAAAAAAAATATATATGTCTAGATTTATAAGTTAAGTTTAAATATGATTTAAACTTAGGCTTAGAATATGGTGTGTTGACTCTTCCCTCAATCACATGTAATTTTAATATGGTTTAAGGCTTTTAATATATAGTTTTTTTAAAATTATATAAATTTTAATATGATGTTTATATAAATTTTTATATAAAACTTATTCTATATTATATATATTTTTATTTAAAAATAAAAATATAGTTTTCAAATTATATAGGATATAGCTATAGATTAACTATAAACTATAATTTTTCAAATAAAATCATTTTAGAGGGTACCAAAAAACACGAGTATGAATTTACCTTCTAAAATATTTAACCTACAAACATTTGAAATTATAGAAAACATGAAAATTATTTCATATAGTAATAAATCTTTTCTTTTTCTATATGTGACTTTCACGCAGGTAAATATTTGAAGCCCCTTTCACCTGTGCACATATCAATCTCCAAACAAACATTAATTCCATATAATTTATAAAATGTAAATGAAATTAAGAATCATATTATATTACATCTCCCCCAAAAATATTAGGGATTTAAAATTAAGAAACCCTAAAAAATTTACCGAGAATTTAATTACACAAATGTAATGCCAAAATAAATTGGGAAAAAAATGAAGGGGACCAGATACTTTTAAATACCCTTTTGGAGTTGGTTGAAAAAACCCTTACAAATTAAATAAATAAAATACAAAACATTTGATCTTAATTTATTTAATTTACCTCGCTCTATTTCCATGTTAGAATTTGATGATTCTAATAAATACAAATTTAATCAACTTACATATTACATAATGTTACAATAAATATTTAAAGAAATATTACATCATAACATAAGTACATAAAGAAATACTTATAGGAAATAAATAACACATGTGACACGTATTTATAGTAGAAAACCTCAATAGGGTAAAAACCACTTTGAAAATAACCTTTTACTTAGAGAACTTATTTTACATCCAGTAAGATCACCTCCTCCTTTGAAACCCTATTTACCAAGGGTAAAACCAAATCACTTGATTTGCACACCTTTGATATATTTCTCGAATATATCAAATGAAGACCTAAAGTCCTTTTTATATAAGGTGATCAAGTATGTCTCCCAACCCACCTTTTCAACTTAAAATGGTTGACACATACACCTAGGTTTATAATATTTAATATTATAAATATAATCATTTCATGGTATTAAATATTTAACCTAAAGTATATACCTAGGTTAGCATATTTAATAATAGAAACATAAATATTTTATATTATTAAATATTAACATATATATTAGTGATGGACCCATATATATTAAGGGTTAGCCAGACCACTTAATCATTATGTTCCAACAGAGAGCACCCTAAAGTGTTGAGGCATATTGTTGAGTGTCTCTAAGATTATAAGGTCCGTTTGAATCCCAAACAATATGTCTTTGGCATTCTATCAAGAAATCTCTTGGGTTTCATCATTTCACAGAGAGGAATAGAGGAGGACCTCTCAAAGGTTACAACTATAACAGAGATGCCTCCACCAACAAATATCAAACAACTAAGAAGTTTACAAGGAAAATTTCAAGCAATCTATCATTTTATTTTACAACTTGCAGATAAATTATATCCATTTACACATCTATTGAAGAAAGATGTTTCTTTCAATTGGGGACCAGATTTTCAAAAGGCATTTACATTTCTTAAACAATACCTCATCAACCCACCTGTTCTCATGTCACCCACCCCGGGTAAACCCCTCATGTTATATATTTCATCCACCCGATTTTTATTGGTGCATTGCTTTCCCAATATGACCTTGACCACAGAGAAAGCGCGGTTTATCATCTCATTCACACCTTGATCACCTATGGGTTGAATTATCCACAGATTGAAAAGGCCTACCTAATAGGTTTCTTTACCTTTGAGAAACTTCTCCATTGCCTCCTTAATAATAAAATCAAGTTGATATCCAAAGTTGACCCTCTTAATTACCTTTTATCCAAAATCATCCTTACGAGATGAATGGTGATGTAGCTTAAAATTCACTGTGAATAAACCAGGCATGTTGGCACATCACTCACCCTGAGCTAATCAATCACTCGAAGTATGAAAATTCATTAGGTACCTCTTTAGAGTTGTGTATATAGAATGTTAACATGATGTTGCGCACATATTTTCAAATTCATAACCAATAGTAAATAACACACAGTGCATAAACCAAATTTAGATCTTAAATTATATATAGATGAACTAAACAATGACTATAATAATATTTACCATGCATGAAACACAGTCACTCATGTTCAACACCATTATCTAGCCAATATGAACCATTTTATTAAATATTGTAAAAAACGCAAGTTTCTTACATTACATAAGTATTTCCATGAGTCATTCATGCGACAAAACCAACTACATAATTCTACAAGTTGACACACACAAAACCATGCAAATCAATACATATATATAGGGGTGGGGAATTTCCCTTCACCGCCCATGCACTTCTCAAAATATATCACATACTAATAGCATAAATGTGCCTTTACAAAAGGATGCACAACATACAAGTCCTCTAATAATAGAATTCATATAGTTAACTCTGAGTAGAAATATTGTTATTAGCTTAAACTATGCATGGTGCTTAGTTGTCACTTGTTCCCAAAATATCATTACATGGACCACAAGTATTCATGTATTTGTTTTCTCAGCATGTTATCTCCCATAATATCCCTTATCCATAAAATAGATGAGTCTTGAATTCAAAGTGTTCTGGCGCATGTTTATTCTGTTATTCTTCCGCGCCCTCAAATGCGCCTTTCTCCAGCATGTGCATCCTTTATGTGCCTTCAGCTTAGAGAAATATGATATCTGCTCAACATTACCCCACACTAAAGTACATTTCCCTCTTGATAATGGGAATTCCTTCTTATGTCTCAAAAAATAAAGAATAAGGAATGAAAAAATGAATTAAGAGTTGTACAAAAGAATGAAGTTTACTCTGCAATATCCTCTTCCTCAAGAAGGACTAACTCTGGATATTCATTTTTTAGTTTAGCTTCCAAGGTCTATCAGTCACTTAGTGCGATCCTTTTCTTTTCTAGAATTTATATCACTATGACATCCATTTCATCCTGAGTGATATTTTCCTTTTTATTCTACAACACTTGGAAAAAATGTTCCATACTTGAGACCATTCCCTCCATGGAGTCCATTTTCCATGATATAAGTTTCTCAAGTTGATTGATCCTATCTTTGTGTGGATCTTGGGATGTTTTAACGGCCTTGCGCTTTTGTTTTACTAGGGATAACCTCTCTGCGTCCTCAAATGTTTTTTCCTTCATTTCCTTCAACACTTCATTATCATATGCTATAGTTCTAATTCTTATTATGGCGTCTGACACTGCACACATGTTCAAAGATTGATCCACTTTCTTCAGAGAAAGGCCTCAAAACTTGAAATTTTCCCAACAATGGTATTTTTTACTCTTATTATTTCTTCTACAAGATATTTTGGTGCAGCCATAACAATAGGATCTTTATTCAAAACCAGATCCACAAAAGTGCGTAAATAATGCATTGCAGAGGGAAACTTCTAAGGAACTTTAGACTCCAAATGAGGCCTTACCTTTAGGATATGACCACCAAGTTCCTCAAACATGCTAACAAAGGCCTCATTCTTTACCTCTTCTTGTTCCTTCTCTGCTTTCAATCGCTTTATCTCTGCAGTCTTATCCTTGTTATCTTCAAGTAATTCTCGGATGGTGGTTGGCTTATCAATGTTCCTCCATGACACTTCAGTAGATACCTTAACCAAGGTATTTCTTACTTTCTCATCAGACATTACAAGAGGTTTGATAGTCATGTTCCTAATTTTTGGTTGCTTCTTTACCTAGCATGAGACACATGACTTCTCACACACATCAAAATTTGGTTCGTCCATGCATGTCTACATGGACCAATAAAAATGCTTTCTATTCCACCCATTGGCCTTTTCTAAATCCATTAATTCCCAGACATAGAAATCCTTTGGCCTTGCTATGCTCTAGAACCTAACATGAATGATATGCCTCTATATACCCCATAGCCAGAGTCACATATTCCTCAACTGCCTTTCCTTTCTTTGTCTTCTTGCCCTTGGGAACCCCTGCGCTAGAATTTGCAGTGGGTCCTTCACCTTCCTATGTGGAGTGAGGTGCACTAGATGGTTCACCCATCTCCTCTTCTATCTCCTTGACCCCCTATTCATCATCTTTCATTTCCTCATCACAAGGCTCCTCTGTATTTTTGGGTTGTACCAGGGTCCTTGGTGTGCTTTCACTAGACTCATCCTCTTCATCCTCCCTGAGCTTTAACTTTCTCTTCCTCTTATTCTTAGGTACTTCTTTATGAGGGGAGATCCAAAGTGATCTACGTGGAGATTATGATGTTCCCATGCTCTAAGTCCTTGTCCTTTTGAATACCCTTTTAAATTGGTGTTCCTCATTTATTGGGCCTGCATCTAAGTCTAGCGTGTCTATTTCTAAGTCTTTCTCCTCTTCTTGTTGCTAGGGAGGAGTAATTTCACGCTCACTTTCCCTAGTTTCTGAGGGTTTCCTCTATCCCCTACGCACTAAACCACTACTATCCTCATGTTCATCTTTTTCTCCTTCTACGGGTGAAGTGGGCTATTCAGCCGCTAGGATCCCAAGTTGTATGTTTCCCCTTTGGCAGGCCTGGTAGCTTAAATTCATTTTCAACATACTTACCATTTTCCAACCTAGGCTTAAGCTAAATATAAATTAGCATGGCCCCATTATCGCCAATGGAAAAACTAATAGGCCTCATGGTTATATCATCTAATATGAACCTCTCAATATAAGCAGACCTACCTGTTGTTGCAAATCAGCAGCACCCCCTAGATGTTGATCATATTTCTAGTTTGATCATACTAGCATCCAGTGTGATTGCACAACATTGAATCCTCTTCCCAAGTGTGGGACTTGCAAAAATGGAAGAGGAATATATAGATTAGAGGCTGGTTCCTCAACTCCTCTGATCAGCTAATTCATTTGTATAATTGTAGAGGTTTAAACTCCTAAATCTACTCTAAATTCCAAAGGGACAAGGATAGAAAATGCAAAAAGAGAAATAACTAATGCTAATAGGTGATACACCAAAGGAGTGGTGAACAGTTCTTGTTCATAAAAATTGACACAATTTCATAAAATGCAACATGAAACATCATACATAGGCTGATAAGATGCAATTAGAGGTCTGAAATGAAGCAAGACAATATAAACAAAGGACTGAAAATTGATCACAGAGTCTGCACTGTCATTTTTCACTGTCAAAATCCTTGCATTTGCAACATCAAAGAGGTAGAAACCTGTTACATTCATGAAGAAGGTCTGATACTTGCAAAAATCACTTGTTGAAGGTGAAAGAAGAATCTTGCTATCCAAAAAAAATGTTTAACCTCAAAAAATGAGCCAAATCTGGCTTTTACAATGCATGGGTCAAGCCCAGGAGAGAGAAAATGTGTAAAAAATGTGGAAGCCATTCCCCATTGAATTAAGATGCATTAAAATAGCATGGGCTTCCTTACATACCCATGCCATGACATTTTTGGCCATGCTGAAGAAGAATGCGACCCTTTTTGCATTAAAATTGGTTGTTGAAACGTCATTTCTGGCCATTACCACGTGCCAGAAGTGTTTCTTGATTTTATCTCTCCAAACTGAACTAAAATGTAAAATTGACCACAAAATCACGTAGAGAATTTCACCATCTTTCCATTGATATAAAGAACATGAAAATCTGAGCTCTGGATCGAAAGATATGGCGATTTGAAAATTTAGGGCAAAAACAGGCCAAAATCGGATCGGCGGGAAAAAGTTTGAATTTTTACCTGTTTGGTCTTTGGAAAAATTTTCAAATTTTCCCCACGCTCCACCACTCCAGGTGCCACGTGGCAGCTTCCTATTGGCTGCGGGCCTCTTAAGGGAAAATTTCCCACAAAAACTCCACCGAGCCATAACTTGAAAAATATGAGGAGTTAGGAGGAAAACTTTACCTTTCTGGAAAGCTGAGAGAGAGCTCTATCCAATGGTGCCATTTTTAGAAAGATTTGAGTGCCTAAAAATTAAAAATGGAGACTGAGGCACAAGAGAGGTAAGAACACAAGGAGTTAGCCACAAAAATGAGCAGGGGCACATTTTGGATAACAATTTTGGCGACTCAGAGGGGTCATCTGCCTGCTAGATGAAGATATCAGTTGCTTGAAGTAGCCCATTGGGCATGGAGTCATAAAAATTTCTATTTAGAACCCCAACTGACTTAGAATTTTGTAAGGAGGAAGATGGAATATCACCTGATGGAAGCAAGGACTGCAAAACATCTCCAGGGATAGCAAGCATGTGCCAAAGCACTTAGGGAAAGCAAAACAACCTACAGCAAAACAATGTGCACAAGAACTTGGAGGAATGAAAACCTAAGCTAATATTTACAAGGTGGATAATTTCCCTTTAGTAGCAATGCTTTAGATATATTCAATTGACTGGAATCTACATTTCTTTGCCATCCAATGAAGACAATTAGAAGGCATTTCTGTCCTTACACTTTGTGACCATGTATGGGCCACTCCAAATGACATCAAATTTTGAATGCCTTCCTGATTTTGCTCTATCTGCATCCCATTTTAACACTAGATCTCCAACTTGGAAAGATCTACTCTTGGCCTTTCTATCAAAGGTCTTCTTGATCAAAGCTTGATCCTTCTCCATTATTTAGGATGCCTGATCTCTAATCTTTTGGAGCTCCGTCAACTCTGCATATCTCACCTCCATGGGCCCAAACTCTAGCAACTCTAACTGCTTCATGAGTTCCAATGTTGGCAACTCAAGTGACATGGGAAAGATTTCCTCTCTTCCATAAACAAGCCTGAATGGAGAGTTACTTGTGGCTCTCTTGGGAGTTATCCTATCAGCCCATAAGGCTGATTTCAGTTTAGTATGCCAAGACCTCTGATTCTCATCAAGAGTCCTCCTAATGATCCTCAACAAGTTCTTGTTTGTAGATTCAGCATGGCCATTACCCTGAGGGTAGTAGTTTGATGTACTTAGGTAGATCCCGTTCTTGATAGCCCACTCAGTGACCTTAGATCTAATGAATGCTAATGCATTATCTGATATTATTGTAGCAGGTATGCCAAATCTGGTTACTATCCCCTCATAGAAGTCTAAGATGCTAGACTCATTTTCTTCCTTGATTGCTACTGCTTCAGTCCACTTGGTGAAGTAGTCTGTGGCTGTCAAAATCCACTTATGCCCTTGGCTTGAATTAGGATTAATGACTCCAATGAAGTCCAAACCCCATTGCATGAATGGTTGGTCAACTAAAATTAGATGCAATGGAAGGGCAACAAGCCTCTCTTTACCTGTGAAGAATGCACAACTCTTGCACCTTTTGATCCACGCAAAGAAATCACTAAAAATCTTGGGCCAATAATAACCAGCCTTCATGATTTTTAGAGCTGTCACTCTTGGTGCAAAATGACCACTAGCTGGTCCACCATGGAACTCTTCCAACACCCTATGAATTTGATTTGTGCTAATGCATCTCAGCAGCACTCCATTCACATATTTCTTGAACAAAACACCATCTACTATGGCATATGGGACAGCCTGCAATCTGAAGTGTCTTCTTTGGGTTTTTTTCATCTCTGGAGGGAATAGGCCTCTGCTTAGGAAGTGCATTATACCTTGGGTCCAGCAAGGAGTGGGGACAAAATTATCCTCTTCTTGAGTACTACCTTGCACATGGTTGTCTTGAACTGTCAAAACAGTCTCTTCTTTATTGCATACTCCATTTTACTTGCCCAGAATCAGCTACTCACACAATCATTTTCCTCTTACCAGCTTGGTGACCTTGATCTCAATGTCATACTCCATGACACGAGTGATCTAACCTGCCCTTTTCTCATTCAAATCCTTGTTGAGGAGGAAGTCCTTTACTCCCGCATGAGAGACCAACAACTGAACCTTGTTGTTTGAGACTAGATGCTTGAATTTCTTCAAGCTTCTGATTACTGCAAATACATGCTTCTCAATAAAAGAATATCTCACCTCATAGTCATCTAGGCTTTGGCTGAAGAAAGCAATTGGCTACTCATCATTGTCCTTGTTCTGCTGTACCAAAATGGCAGAAATGGTATCATTACCCCCAAATGCATAGAGGATGAAATCCTTGGAGAAGTTTGGGTTGATGAGAGTTGGTGCTTGAGAGATGGCTTCTTTGATTGCTTCAAAACTCTCCTTGCCTTCTGTTGTCTATTTGAAAGCCATGCTTTTCTTTAACATCTTGGTGATAGGTTTGACAAGGGCTGCAAAATATGGGACAAACCTCCGAAAAAAATTTATTCTCCCCAAGAAACTCTGAAGTGCCTTCTTGTGGCTTGGCAATGGTAGTGCTCTTATGGCTTCAACTCTCTCTGGATCAATTGCTAATCCTTCTTTGGAGACAATATGGCCAAGGATCTTTCCTTCATGTGCTAGGAAGATACACTTCTTAGGATTCAAAGACACTCCAAATCTCCTGCACCTTTGGAAGACTTGTCTCAAATGAGAGAGGTGGTCTGCTGCATTCTTTGAAAAAATAGTGATATAATCAAGATATATCAGCGCCATGTTGTTAATCAAACCTTTGAATGCCATGTCCATTACTCTTTGGAAGGTAGCTCCAGTGTTGGACAACCCAATTGGCATTTTCCTATATGCATAAGTTCCCCATTTAGTTGTGAAGGCTGTCTTGAACAGATCTTATTCCTTCACCATAATCTGATTGTACCCTGAGTAGCCATCAAGCAATGAAAACCTTTCGGAGCCAGCAACAACTTGTAAAATCTGCTCCATAGAAGGAAGTGGGTAATATTCCTTGAGAGATGCTCTATTCAAATCTTTGAAATCAATGCACAATTTGATCTCTCCACTCTTATTTCTGACTGGAACTAAGTTGGAAACCCAACTATAATGCTTGACTGCGAATATGATTCTTGACTCAATCAACTTGTTCAATTCCTTCCTCATGAGAGGTTTCATGTGTGGATTGACTGGCCTTTGTTTCTACTTGATGGGCTTAGTATTTGGATCCAACTCAATGGTGTGCTGAGCTAACCTGAGATCGAAACCTTTCAAATCTTCATAGCTCCAAGAAAACACATCAGGGAACTCTTGACACAGCTGTATGAACTCATACCTTTCTTGTTCAGTTGTCATCTTTCCAATTTGCAATGGTTTGTTCTCTTCCACCAAGATGGATACTGAATCTTCTCTCTTGACCTGAATGTTTGCTTTCTCTTTCCTAAACTGATCATTGGGATTGAAAATGGACTCCAAAGTGATAAGTCCCTTGGGTAGCTTGTTAGTTCTCAGCTGTACCACTTGGTCACCATACTGCTGTTCCAATTTTTCCTGATTTTTAGCCGAGAACTCAGCTTCTTCTTGTAAGAAATGGATGATTTGCTGGTCATTCTCAAACACTTGCCAACTTACATTGTTATCCGGCACTGAAGGCCTCACAATCACATGGATGTTTGGCTGTACCTTGTCCTTTTGAATGCTTTCCACAATATCAAAGGCTGCCCCAACTGCTGCAAGCCTATCAACATCTTGGTTTTCTTTTCTAGGAATGGATTTTATGCTAAAGCCCTCAAAATTTTCAATGAGGTCCCACACCCTATTCTTGTAGCACTTGAGCAGATTATTCTTGACAACATGGTACCCCTTAACTTGGTTTACAATCAATTCACTGTCACCAAAGACTCGCAAGTTCTTTATTCCTCTCTTTATTGCCCAATGCATCCCTTGCACCAAGTCTTCATATTCAGCAGTGTTATTGAAGCATGCAAACTGAAATCTAAAAGCTGAATAGTACTTTACTCCTTGAGGTGAAATAAGCATAGCTCCACCTCTTGCACCTTGTCTACTCCTTGATCCATCAAAAAACAACTGCCATACCTCATTGTCATCCTTGTGGTTTGGCTTGGTGATGCTAGGAATGGGCTGATCTTCTTGATGTATACAATAGACCCGTAGCTCAGATTCTTCTACTTCTTGATAAGGATCAAAAGCATGCACCTTGTTTGCCCATTCATCAAGAGTTAGATCTGGGATGATTCCAACCTTGGTGTCAGCTTCATCAGTGCTTGGGTGATCTTCTTGATCAAATGCCGAATATTTGGCATTGATCTGACTTGGAGTGTAGGGTTCAATGTGGAAGTTTGCAATAGGTTCAGACCTGATTATAGCTTTGGTTCCATACCTCATTCTGAATAGCATGTGTGACCAATCAACAGACAAATATCCTCCAATCTTGGCTGTGAAATCTCTTGACAAACATAGGGCAAAGAGTGGTGGAAGGTCTATAACTGATACATATTGTAAAACAACAACATTTGGACATGCATGCAAGGTAAGACTCAAGTTTCTAATCACCCCAACTGTTGTTATTGTTGTCCCATCCAACTGCACTACCCCTTTGGATATGGTTTCATATTGAAGTCCTAGCTAATCAGCTATTTTCTTGGGCATCACTGAGCTACTTGCCTCAGAATCAATCATGAAATTGTGCACCAATTGCTTTCCAATGATTAATGAGACATAAAAAGGAGGGGGCTTCAACATTTTACCTTGCTGTCCTCCATGATTCCCTTCAGGCTGGGCAGAATTTGTGAGCACCTTCTCTTGCATTTGGACTTGCTGATTCGAAGTTGGCTAGTCCTTCATGGCTGCTTGTAGCAAATCTCTCTGGCCTGGGATAGATAGGGATTCCCACATTGATATATTTACATTTATCTTCTTCATCTGATCAATGATACTAAATGGTGATGAAGGATCTCTTTGTTGTCCCTCATATTCATCCCTTGCATGTGGGCAGCAACAACTGGTATTTGAGTTGGTCTAGGAGCTGTTCTTGGTTGCCCTTGTGCATTTACAACTGGATTTTGTTTGCCAACCATTTATGGAGCCATAAAAGGTTGTGGATTGGTTGGAGCTAAAGGATTTTCTTCACCCAAATTCCTTCTTTTTAACCTTGTGTTGGCTACAACACCTTGAGAGACTATTTGATTTATGCCACAAAAATCAACTGCCTGCCAGTTCACGAATGTGGTGTCATTTGGAGCTGATTGCTACTGGAATGTTTCTTGTTGTCAGTTGTTTCCTTGAATACCCTCACCCTCCACACTATTAGTTTTCACCATTAATGCTTGATTCAAGGCACCATTGAAGCACATAGATTGGTTGTGAGGTTCATTGCATGGAAAACACCAATCATACTCCTGAGCAACGTTGTTTTGTGTTGGCACCAATGCCTTAGAGGCAGATATAACATTTGGATTATAGGGCTGAAATGGTCTGTTGGTAGGAGGCCTTGCTTGATTTAGATTTGCAGCTAGATTGGGTGGTCTATGAGGTTGATATGGCTGCCTATTAGGCTGAGCTTGAGGATGGAAGGAAGGTCTAAAACTTTGGGCTTGTTGCCTCTTGAGAGTAACCAGCTCATTACCTAAATTTTGCAATTGCTTCATGACTTCTTGAAGCCCATTTGGGGCACTTGGAGATGAAGTAGAAGCTTCATTTGAACTCTGATTTCTAGGAGTGGGAGAAGGAGCCAAATTAGGTGCTTGATTAGTGTTTGGGCTCTCTAAACTTGGAAACAATGGCATGGGAGGTCTAGGGGCTAGTTTTCCAGCTTGGATCAAACAATTTTCAGCCCTAATGGAAATGTTATAAGCCATAGGGATAGTTATGCCTCCCATGGACTGAATCAACATAGAAATATCAAAATTTAGAGCTTTGAGATAGTAAAGAAAAGCACCTTCTACTGTTGGCTTGACTGCCACTAGAATTCTCTCCCAAGTCCTTTGAAATCTGAAATTAAAATCAGTCAGCTGCTCATTGGGATCTCTTTTGATAGTTGTCAGCTGCTCTAAAAGGGAAAATTTGTCTCCCTTTTCCCCAAACTGCTCATGGAGGGCTATACATAGCTGATTCCAATTTTGAATAGAACCTGAGGCAAGACTCCTGAACCATTGCAAAGCTTTCCCTTTGAATGAAGATGCCAACAGTTTGACAGCAACTTGCATCTCATTGATCTCATGGATTGCACAAATGTTAGTAATATCCTTAACATGATCACCAGGTGAGGTCTGATTTTCTCCAGTGAAGTATGGAATGTTCTTCAATGCTGCAACTGGGATTAGATTTTGTGCATTGAGATCAAGTGGGCTGCTGCCAGTGAAATTGACATAGGGGTTGTTTTGTGCCATTCTAATTGGTCTTAGAACCCTTGTTGACTGAATGAAAGGCCTACCAGGTGGAGGAGTTGAGAGAGTTCTGTTTGGTGGAGATGGAGACCTTTGGATTCTCCTCCCACTTTTCCTTATTCTTGAAGATAACTGCAGATATTCAAACATCACCTCTTCCTCTCTAGCTCTTGACCTTGTGTCGATTCTTCTCATGAGTTTTTAGGTCTGCACTGCCAAAACTAGCTGATTCTTCCCCTTGGAGTCACCAGATGTGTAATTTATAGCTCTTTTAAGCAAGAAAATTGCAGCAGATGCACATAAACTTTGCTGCAATGAAAATGAGACCTCTAAGGTCCCACTGGGCATGCCAAAACTATTGTTGCAAATCAGCAGCACCCCCTGGATGTTGATCAGATTTCTAGTTTGATCATACTAGCATCCAATGTGATTGCACAACATTGAATTCTCTTCCTAAGTGTGGGACTTGCAAAAATGGAAGATGAATCTCCAGATTAGACACTGGTCCCTCAACTCCTCTAATCAGCTAATTCATTTGTATAATTGTAGAGGTTTAAACTCCTAAATCTACTCTAAATTCCAAAGCAACAAGGATAGAAAATGCAAAAAGAGAAAGAACTAATGCTAATAGGTGATACACCAAAAGAGTGGTAAACACTTCTTGTTCATGCAAATTGACACAATTTCATAAAATGTAACATGAAACATCATACATAGGATGATAAGATGTAATTAGAGGTCTGAAATGAAGCAAGACAATATAAACAAAGGACTGAAAATTGATCACAGAGTCTGTACTGTCATTTTTCACTATCAAAATCCTTGCATTTGCAACATCAAAGAGGTAGAAACCTGTTACAATCATGAAGAAGGTTTGATACTTGCAAAAATCACTTGTTGAAGGTGAAATAAGAAGCTTGCTATCCAAAAAAAATGTTTAACCTCAAAAAATGAGCCAAATCTGGCTTTTACAATGCATGGGTCTAGCCCAGGAGAGACAAAATGTGTAAAAAACATGGAAGCCATTCCCCATTGAATGAAGATGCATTGAAACAGCATGGGCATCCTTACAGACCCATGCCCTGACATTTTTGGCCATGTTGAAGAAGAATGTGACCCATTTTGCATTAAAACTGGTTGTTGAAACGTCATTTCTGGCCATTACCACGTGCCGGAGGTGTTTCTTGATTTTATCTCTCCAAACTCAACCAAAATGAAAAATTAACCCTGGAATCATGTAGAGAATTTCACCATCTTTCCATTTATATAAAGAACATGAAAATCTGAGCTCTGGATCGAAAGATATGGCGATTTGAAAATTTAGGGCAAAAACAAGCCAAAATTGAATCAGCGGGCAAAAGTTTTAATTTTTACCCGTTTGGTCTTTGGAAAAAATTTCAAATTTTCCCCACGCTCCACCACTCCAAGTGCCACATGGCAGCTTCCTATTGGCCGTAGGCCTCCTAAGGGAAAATTTCCCACAAAAACTCCGTCGAGCCATAACTTGAAAAATATGAGGAGTTGGGAGGAAAACTTTACCTTTCTGGAAAGCTGAGAGAGAGCTCTATCTAATGGTGCCATTTTTCGAAAGATTTGAGTGCCTAAAAATAAAAAATGGAGACTGAGGCACAATAGAGGTAAAAACACAAGGAGTTAGCCACAAAAATGAGCAGGGGCACATTTTGCATAACACTACCTAAGTATGAGTAAGTCTTTCTCAATGAATGGAAGTCACATTCTATCTTGTCTACATTGTAGATTAACCTTCACAAATCGAAAAACCTATGAACTAGCACCTGGAAGAATCATGTTGTAAAGGTGTAAGGGATTTTACGTAAGGGACTCCATGTCTCATCCTTCATTGCAAAGCATGTAATATAAAAGTGTTGGTACATGGAAAAATTGTATCGACTTCCCAACTACTGATGGCATCTCCTTAGGAATTCTCCATTCCTTTTCGAAGGTCCCATGAAGTCTGTTATACCACATCTCTACCCTTTTCTTTAATGGGCTAATCATAGATCCCTCACATAAATACTTCTCAAACCTCTCTAATAAAGACTTATTCTCTATAAGATACTTCAAAATATTTTTCTTTTATCTATCGAGCACTCTAATTTCAATGAAAACAAGAGATAAAAAAATGGCACCAAAGCTTATCTTCTCACCTTTTAACACTTCTTCAACGATGGTAACGGTTATGTCTCCTACCAAGTTGAAAATTTCTCCCTATGACATCTTCTTAGAAATGTGTAGCCACATGGTGTTCACTTGTAACCACCTCTCCTGATCATTCAACTTTATGAGTAAGTGTGTGGCTACATGCACAAGAGGGTACTTCCTTAGCTTGTAAATGTCCATTCCACACAAACCCTTTGAGTAACCCAACTCCTTGTGGGTGACCAAAATGGTTTCTTTGTCAGATAATTCATTGGTAATCTCTGTCCCTTTTCACTTCAAACCTATCATGCTTACAATTAAGGGTGCGGTGATCATCATCCACTACCCAAAAAAATAAAAGAATTCCTCATGGACTTTTCTTATAAGCCATTGATAGAGTTTCTCTATTTTTTCAAAGTAAGGGAGTTCATATAGCTACAAGACCCCTACCTTCTTCAAAAAATTATCTCCAGCATCATCATAGACACAAATGTTGTCGACTCTATGCTTGTTTGTCTTTCTTCTTAACAATGCATCCAAATCTTCCTTGTTAATTGTGCGATGATTGCAGTTTCTTACATTTCTCCTACAAATGTGAAAATCCCAGTCACATTCCATGATTACATCATCTAGGTACTGCATTTCTGAAAAATTTATTTTAGGGGCATTCTCAATCTCCACCTCAGTTTTCACCTTCTTCTCCTCTTTGTTCCTACTTCAGGTGCTCTCCTTGGTGCCATGGTAAGACAAGGTTGCACCTTTTTACTTCTGTCAAGAAAAATCATGTGCCCTAGATTGAAATCATTTTCCCTAGCTTCTTCTCAAACCCTAACACTCTATTTCTCCACTCTACATGCCTCCACTTCGCTCAAACCCTTCTCCAATGAGGACACAAGAAAATTTCATGCACAAATCTACTCTCTACACCTAGTTTCATAGGTCTCTACACCTCAACATGTCTTTCTCGGCTTGATTGAAATTAGCTCGCTCAAATACTTGTGATGAAAAAGGTAAAAATAAAATCGCATCACGTCCTTACATAGATTTGGAAAACTTCATCGCATTTTTTCTCCTCCACCTACCATTCATCCTCTCATTAATTGACAAAGCATAGTGACGAAGAAGGAAACCCATTAAGGGAAAATACAATAAGAGAAATCTAATCTAAATGGAAATACTACCTTATTACAAACACCAAGAAGACTTATTTATAGTAAGGCTTTAGCCTACTCTTGTTAAAATAACAAGGTAACTGTGTTCCTTCAAGCACCTCTAACTGGAAAGCACCTGAGTCAAGTATATGAGTGATAACATATGGTCCCAACAAAAGCACCTTAAGACTACTTGGGTGGCACAGAAACTTTGAATCACAAAGAAGTACCATCCACCCAACCTCGAGCTTCTTGTCGTTGATGTGTCTTTCTTATCATGTCTTTTGACTTTTCTTTCTTTCTTCTGAATCCATCGTGTTATGGCACATCTCTCATCCAGTTGTGTCAACTTGTCAATTCTCTCTTCCAATTCTTTCTCATCAGCTAGATCTCCCACACACTCAATACACAAATAAAGTATCATGAATTCCATGGATAGAACTTCCTCTCCACCAAACACCAACTGAAATGATGTTGTCATATTCAACCTTTTGTAGGTTGTTCTATATGCCTAAAGCACAACATAAACTTTATCATCCCAATCTTTCCTTCCAACATAACAATTTTTTGTCAAAATTTAGCTCAATATCTTGTTTAAAGCCTCAACAATCTCATTTTCTTGAGGGTGATAAGGTGTTGTCTTATGGTGTGCAACCATAAATTCATCCAATAATATCTTGGTGGTCTCATTAACAAAATGAGTTCCTCTATCATTTATCAAACTTAAAGGGTATCCATACCTGGTAAGAATATTTTCCCATAAGAACCTTGTTGTTGTAGCCATTGTATAATCTGTGGTAGGTTCCATTTCCTCTCACCTTGTAAGATAATCTGTATAAGTGATGATGTAGTGTGATCCAGTTCTGTCCATGGTTGGGGAAATAGAACCCAAAAATCTGATTACCCGTTTCTCAAAAGGTTTTGTGGTAGCAATAGGCCTTAAAGGAATTTCATCTCTCTTCCCAGGGTTTCCATGGAATTGACAATGATCACACGTATTACAATACTCCCTGAAATCCTTGTACAAGGTCTCCAACCATAAACTAGCTAGCAAAATCTTGCGCTCAGTGGCATCACCTTCATAGTGTCCACCTACAATACCACCATGATCTTCCTCCATAATTTTCGTGTGCTCATGCTCGAGTACACACCAGCACAATACTTCATCTTGGCCTAGTTTGTATAAGTCACCACTGATCAACATGAAAGGTGTGGTGTGAATTGCAAGTTGTTTCTTTTCCAAGGCCTTCATTCCTTCAGGTACCATACTTGTGTGTAAAAAGAGAACAATATCCTCTAACTCTGAGGGTGCATATTTCAACCTGTATAACTGTGCATCTAGAATTGTATCCTCAATATTATTCACGACCTCTCTTGATTAAATCATTGACAAATGATATGGACCAGATTCTCTTCTACTTGGATTTACCACCACTCTAAAGTCAAACTCCTGGAATAAGAGAACCCATCAGCATATGTGCCCCTATAAAATGGGTTTGTTCACAAATTATATCAATTCCAAATGATCTATATAGAAAATAAAATGTGTTTCTAGAAAGTATTGTTGGAACTTATGCAACACGTAGTTCAATGACAATGCCTCACACTCCATAGTTGTATAATGTTTTTTTGCATGATTCAACTTTCTTCTAGCAAATCAAATAAAATGATCTACAATACCTTCTCCATGTTGAGATAGAATTGTGCCAATGGCCATGCTAGAGGAGTCCACATGTATATGAAAGGGTAGATTCCATGAAGGAAAACGTAGAATAGGCGTCGTAGTAAGCATCTCCTTCAGCTCTTCGAATGCACATTTTTTTGGTTCTCCCCAATATAACTTCCCTTTAACTTTTAATAAATCTTTCAACAGCACAAAAATCTTAGCATATCCTTTGATATAATTCTTAGAATATCCTCTATGGCCCAAGAATTCGTGCACCTCACTATGACTAGTGGGTTCCTCCAAGCCTAAATTGACAACAATCTTAGAGGGATTTACTAACAAACCCTCCTTACATATGATATGCCCTAGAAATGTTCCAAAAGATGTAGGAAATACCCACTTCTTGATATTTAAATAGATGCTTAAATGCCTACAACTCTCAAACATTAACTTCAAATTGGAAAAATGATCCTTGATGAGTCCATACGTGGTCCAATCATCCAAGTAAACCTATAAGAATTTGTGAATAAAATTCAGGAATGCTTGAACAATAATGTGTGATAATACTATAGGTGTGTTCTTCAATCCAAAGGGCATCACCTTGTATGCAACACTTTCCCATTCAGTGGTGAAAGTTGCCTTCTCTTGATCCTCTTTAGAAATTCTTACTTGATGATACCAAGAGAATCCATCTATAAAAGAGTAAATTTTGTGCCCTGCAACACCTTCCAATATTTCCTCACTACATGGTGTAGGGAAAGGATCAATCACACATGAAACATTAACCTTCTTGTAGTCCACACAAATCCTGATTATTCCATCTTTCTTTATGTTGATTACCATAGGACTAACCCTCTTTGATTCCTCTATGGGCTCATTAATGCCAAATTCCAACATCTTGTTAATTTCTTCTTTAACTTTTATGCACATGTTAGGGTTCATTCTATAAGGTCTCTTCTTAACCAGGTGCGCACCTTCCCTTAAATTAATTTTCATTTCACCCAAAGATTCATGCACTCCTTTCAACTCATGGTAGGACCTAGGAAACAAGTCTTGGAAATCACATAACAACTCAATTATCTTAGCCACTTCAGAGTCAGACCAGTAATCTCCACCTATAGCCCCCCTAGGTTTAACATCTGTGTCAATGTTCACATTGTTCATCTTCATAGGTTCATAGTAGGTGTGTCCCTTCTCATATGCATTGTCTAAGACCTCATGAATACCATCTGATTGATCTATGTATAATGTTTCCACTTCTTCATCATCCACCATGTAGACCATCTTTCCTTTCTCCTACTATAAGAAAAGGTGCTCAAGTAGTTCTACATCTATCTCATCTACTCGTCAAAACATGCTTCTAGGTTTGAATCACTAAATAACTCCTGAATGAGTTATTTAACCTTTTCACTATCTCCCATAGTCAAGTGCTTCACCTCCTGTAATGCCTCTTTCATCGGAGGTTTAGTGGAGAAGTAGTCAAAAGTTTGGATCATTCCTATAGTCAAATATTTCTAATTTCCAGTCTCTCTATGCAACTCTACATAAACATACCAAGCGCACACACAACCTTGCAAGGTAAAATAAAGTTTGTGCACCCAAAATGAAGGTGGTAAAGCTTCCAGACCCTTTATTTAGAGTATCTCACATTGTTGAATGTGGTGTTGAACAAGATTATTACCATGATATTCACAAATTTCATTAGGTGCATTACACTCGAGAAACCATGTTGATAGATCAATTCTCACTTCTCTCCATTCTGTGAAATTATCCTATGAACCATCCACTAGTACGTTGTTTTTTCGTGTAGGGTATACACTAGCATATTCCTTCTTTCCACTTGATCCTTCGACAAAACTTCCATGGCTTGTAGGAATACCTCAGGGTTTCCTTCACTGGTGTACCAAGGTACCATGTTGTTTCCTAACTGCTTAACACAACACAACACTCTTACACACGTAGTTGTGCTTCTTACCTTACACCCAACCATCTCATAAGTGTCATGTAGCCAATTTTCAGAGGTAATACTTGTAGTATCAATGATGGACTGTGCATAATTCCACTGAAGAATTCCTTCCTTAGATCGCTCAAGTGATTTTGGATCTCAAATGGTGCGCACATAAATTTTGTTTAGGTCTTATTCAATTAAAATCTCAACATAAGGCACAAATTTCCCATATATCAAAGGGATAATATTGTTTTCTTCCTTATTCTCAAAATTGATATATCCCTTGTTGAACTATAGATCAACATTATTTGCATAACACCAAGGTCACCCAAGTAGAGTTGGGAATTCACCCTGTTTTGTATACATGAAAACCTCAAATTCCTAAGTGAAATTGGCCACTTGTATAGTAATAGATGGATCCTTCAATAGTCCGATTGGTGTAGCCTTAATCTGATTTTCCATATACAACACATTAGAAGATGGTTGTAATGGAGGTCTTCCCATCTGAACCCATGCATCTAAAGTAAGCACATTCACTTCTGTGCTTGTGTTAATTAGGATATTGCTCAAAATACATCCATCCACAGTATCATTTAGATTGATATCCTTTTCATAATCCAAGCTACAGGGAAGGAGATTAGCATGAAACCAATTTGTGTTCATCTCACTACGATGTGCAAAAGTGTTTCCATTTAACCAATTCTATGTAATGATAATGTTCCCTAATTGTTTTTACTTTTTTTTTTTTTTTTTTTTTCTTCAAAATGGTGCGCACATAATTTTGTTTGTGTAGGTCCTATCAATTAAAATCTAAACATAATGGAACAAATTTCCCATATACAAGGGATAATAGTGGCTTTTTCCCTTTCTCAAAATTGATAAATCCTTGTTGAACTATAGATCAAACATTATTTGCATAACACCAAGGTCACCCAAAGTAAGTTGGGAATTTCACCCTGTTTTGTATACATGAAAACCTCAAATTCCTAAGTGAAAATTGGCCACCTGTATAGAATAGATGGATCCTTCAATAGTCCTGATGTGTAGGCATTAATCTGATTTTCCATAACAACACATAGATAGATGGGTAGTAAATGGAGGTCATTCCCATCGGAACCCATGGCATCTAAGTAGCACCATTCAATTCTGTGTGGTTGTGTTAATTAGGAGGATATTGCTCAAAATACATCCATCCACAGTATCATTTAGATTGATATCCTTTTCATAATCCAAGCTACAGGGAAGGAGATTAGCATGCAAAATTTGTTGTTCATTCTCAATACGAGTGCATAAAGTGTTTCCATTTAACCAACTCTCTAGTAATGGTATAATGTTCTCCTAATGCAGCATCTTGCATACTTCCTTCAGATAATCAGCATCCAACTAGAAATTCTTAGTTGCCTTCTTCTATCCCAAATTATGCGATTGTTCCTTTAAACATTATATTTCACCCTATATATTTCTGAGTACCTCCATGGTTTCCTGATAAACCTCTTTCTGATCTGTAGGATCTAGATATTTTTACCATGTTAAAACCTCACCTCCTTAGGAATTGTAGGATTATGTTGTAATGTTTCTCTACATGTGTTAGCCTCAGCTAATGTGTAGTATCTCACAGGTACGACTTTAGGATCCAAGTGTAACCTAAACATCCATTGTTTTCCATGACACGTTGTATCCTAACCATCCATGCACCCTTGTTCTCATATTTTTTCTTCTTTCTCAAATGTTCAGATAATTCTAGACACTCTTCATAGTTATGATTCTTTCCATATAAATAACAAGTAATATTCTGAGGGCACTTGCACCTATAATGGTCAAGTTATCCACACATATAACATGTTCCACAAGGGAACTCACCTCGTCCACCACCGTGGCCTCGGCCTTTGAATCCACCATGGTATCCTTGACCTCTACCATAGCCTCCCTCAAAGTGCCCTTCATTTTTGAATCATGCACCTATTTTTGAGTATGATCTATGATCATGTGTTGCTCAATTTTATCCTAGATTATTTGAACACTCATTATCTGTCATACACCAATATCAAGGGCATCATAGAACTGACCAATAACCTTAAACATCTTAGTATGTGAACATGGCACTGGAAAATTTTAACAGTTAGAGGACACGTTCTTTCTTATCACAATGGTAACAATGGGAAAATAGATTACCATCATGACGTTTATAAAGGACCAATTCACATTCAGAGTAACAATGCAGTATGGTCTAGGAGACAAACTACCTAAGTATGCCCCTCTACTTCAACAATTTGTGCTTCTAGTTTGAATCACTAAAGAACGCCTGAATGATATTAACTTTTCCTATCTCCATAGTCAAGTGCTTCACCCATGTAAGCCTCTTCATTCGGGAAAGGGGTTTTTAGTGGAGATAGAGTCAAAAGTTTGGATCCATTCCTATATAGGCAAATATTATCTAATTTCCAGTCTCCTAGCAACTCTACACTAAAACAATAACAAAGCGCAACACAACCTGGCACAAGGTAAAATAAAGTGTGGGCACACAAAAAATGGAGGTGGGTTAAAGCTTCCAGACCTTTATTAGAGTATCTCAATTGTGGAATGTGGTGTTTGGAACAAATTATTACCTGCTATTCACAAATTTCATTAGGTGCATTACATCCGAGGAAACCATGTTGATAGATCAATTCTCACTTCTCTCAAGTCTGTTGGAAATTATCCTATGAACATCCACTAGACGGTGTTTTTTCGTGCTAGGGTATACACTAAGCATATTCCTCTTTCCACTTGATCCTTCGACAAAAAATCCCATGGATTTGTAGGAATCCTCAGGGTTTCTCCGGTCAGTTGTGTACAAGGTACCCATGTTGTTTCCATAACTGCTTAACACCCACAACAATCTTTACACACGTAGTTTGCTTCTAACTTACACCCAACCATCTCAAAGTGTCATGTAGCCAATTTTCAGAGCTGGTAATACCTTGTAGTATTCAATGATGACTGTGATTAATTACACTGAAAGATTCCTTCTTAGATAGCTCAAGTGATTTTGGATCTCAAATGGTTGCGCCACATAAAAATTGTTGTTTAGTAGTATTCAATTAAAATTCAACATAAGGCACAAATTCCCATATATCAAAGGGATAATATGTTTTCTTCCTATTTCTCAAAATTGAACTATCCCTTGTTGAACTATAGTCAAACAATTTGCATAACACCAAGGTCAACCAAGTAGAGTGGAATTCACCTGTTTGTATACATTGAAAACCTCAAATTCCTAAGTGAAATTGGCCCACTTGTAAGTAATAGCGGGATCCTTCAAAGTACGATTGGTGTTTTTGTAGCCTTAATCTGAGTTCCATATACAACACCATTAGAAGAATGGTGTGTGTAAGGAGGTCTCTCCCATGTGTCCCAACAGTGGTGATAAAATGAACTTCTAAAGTCTACAAAGTTGTGTTACTCCCTGTTTTGATTCTAAAGTTCTACGCACCTATGATTTGTGCTGATAACGTTCCTGAAAAGGTTACTCCAACTAGTCCTCCAAATAGTAGGGAAGATGTCTTCCCAGCCATAAATGTACTTGCTATTTGATTCACTCAACTTGTTAATAAGTTAACTCTACCTCTTGCTACTCTACTGCCTAAAATAGCTTATTGAGGAATGGTTGTACTAGAAATTGGAAAATTAATGCAAGGGATAGGTTTCTAAGTAGATTCAAATGCACGTTTGCGGTCCATGTTGTCTTTGTTAGTGTGCTCTCATAAAATTCTGATGAGGGTTCCCTGTCATGCTTGACCAAATGGGGGAGTTCCAGATGCTCTGGCTCCACCTCCTTTATGTGATCACTAAATCCATCACAATCAATATCTCTCCTCAACGACATCTATTCTGTAATCTCACACTACTTCTCTAAATCCCTCTCATGCTCCTCATTGAATTTAAGCCACCTATATTCTCTTTTCCCCTCTACCGCCAGGTCCAGTATCCTTCACCACACCTACTCCTACCCTCGCGCATGGTGAAGTTTAGCTAACCATCGACTTCTCTTCCAAATTTAGGGTTATCATCAAGATATAATTTCCAATGGAATTCTGTGTAGATATGCTTCCCTAGGATAACATAAAAATTGAAACTTAGATACCTCCTGACAAGAGTAATTAGAAATTGAGTACTCCAAAATACAGCTATTCAGAACACCATGGAACCAAGTATCCATAGAACCAATGATGTAGCCTAGAATTCACTATGAATAACCTAAGAACTTGGGCACATCACTCAACCTAAGCTGAGCACTCACCCGAAGCACACAAATTCACCAGGTCCCTCTTTAGAGTTGCTTATACAAAATGTTAGCATGATGGTGCACATGTATTTTCATATTCATAACCAAGAGTAAACAACACACTGTGCATAAACCAAATCTAGATCTTAAAATATATATAAGATGAACTAAACAATGACTATAACAATATTTACAATGAAAGAACCAGATTCAATCATGTTCAACACCATTATCTAGCCAATATGAACCATTGTATTAAATATTGTATAACAAAAAATATTCTTACACTACATAAGTATCTCCATGAGTCATGCACATGATAAAACCAAGAGCATAACTCTACAAATTAACACATAAAAAACCATGCAAATCAATACATATACATAGGGGTGGGGACTTTCCTTTCACCACCCATGCACTTCTCAAAATAGATCACATGCTACTAATATCCATGCTCCTTTACAAAAGGATGCACAACATGAAAGTGCTCTAATAAAAGACTTCTTATAGTTATCTCTAAGAAGAAATCCTATTATTAGCTTAAACTATGCATGGCACTCAGTTGTCTCTCATTTCATAAATACCATTGCATGGACTACAAGTCTTCATGTCTTTGTTTTCTCAGCATGTTATCTCCCATAATAGAAAAATGGCTAAGTCTTGAATTTAAAGTGTTCTAGCACGCGTTTATTCTATTATTCTTCCACACCCTCAAATGTTCCCTTTTGTAGCATGTGTATCCTTTATGTGCCTTCACCTTATAGAAATATGGTATCTGCTCAACAAATGACTAATTGGATCATTCTCCTTAGTGAATTTGACATTAGGTTTGTTAATCACAAATCGTTGAAAGGATAGGTATTTGCCGATAAGTTGGAAAAATCTCCCATACCAAGAATGGAACCATTGTGTCTTGACCTGCTACATGCATCCATGATGTATATTTAAGAGTCCATTGTTTGGAAATTCCACTTCGATGGATCATTCACATTTCATGGGTTAGGAGATGGGGTGCTGCTCATCACTCCCACAGGAGAGGTCATTCCATTTGGGATTCCCATGTATGAATAACATTACATAATACGAGGCACCTATCACCAGCCTTAAGTTAGCTATCACTTGAAATATCTGACAACTATGAGTCATTTGCAACTCCCAACTAATTATTAAACAAGTTAATGATGAGTATAAGGTCAAATATGAGAAGTTATTTCCCTATAAGAAATTGGTCAAGACCTTGAAGGAGTATTTTGTGCAGATTGTTTTTTAACAATGACCAAGATCACATAATAGGTCCATGGATGCTATGAATACTATCAGATCCCTATTACGCATTCCACCTTAGGCAAGTAATATGTCATTATTTGTAGATAATTTACAAGTGCTCACCTATGACATGTCATAGTCTTGTTTGGCATGTAAAATTGTTGGTCCTCTCTCACCTTTGTAAGATCCCATATTTAACAACTTACAAAATGGCACGTTTTCCCCAAAAATTACCCATACTGAGAATAAATCCCTTGTCCTTTGTATATCCCATTACACCCTCCTAGGAGGAACCCTCTATTGTCTTTGCTATGACAGGAATATTCTACGTTGTTTGGATGTTACCGAGTCAGTCCACACCATTAAAGAAGTGCATGGTGGAATTTGCGAAGCACATAGGTTCTAGCTAAGAAACTCTTGAGAGTGGGCTATAATTGGCCCACCATGGAAGAATATTGTTGTAACTGCTCAGACGTGGGAAACTCTATCAAAAATATGGTAAACTTGATACACACACCAGCACAAGCGTTATAACCCATTACAACACCTTGGTCATTTCTAAATGGGATTGGATCTATACGGGAAAACGCCATCCTTACTGAATCAAATGGTATTACCACAACTCATCACCGCACCAAGATTATTTAGTATTTACTAAATGGGTATGTGGCTTTTGTGCCTCTCATTATAACTTCGTGCAACAACATCTTCAAATTCATCATGAATTCAACTCATCTTGTCATCGACTATTCCTCTGCATTGTCACATATGAAGGTAAGTATTTTGAAAAAAAATATTCAAAGCATTATGTCAACACTTTCAAACCCAACTCATGTGGTTCACCACCTGTTACCCTCAAGGTAATGGACAAGTTGACGCAACCAATAAAACTCTTATAAGAATCATGAGAAAGAAGAAAAGGGTTAGTAAGAATGGGACGTAATTGGCACTGCAAATACACTCCAGCCCTGGGCCTATCAAACCTCAATCCACCACCCTACGAGTGGGACCCCATTTCTTCATTATGGAATTGAAAACATCATACCCTTGAAGTAAGCTCACCTTTCCCTCAAGAATATCTCTCCAGGACTATCTTGATACAGATGAAGATTATAGAGTTGCTTGACTGACAGAGTTAGAGCTGTTAGATGAGAAGTGTATGAGAGCACTCAATCACCTAAAGGTTTATCATAACTGAGTGTTAAGAGGATATAACAAATGGAATATTATTGGATTTTGGTGTATTTTATCTTCTTATAAAATAAAAATCAATAAAACACGTTAAGGCAAACAAAAAAAAAATTAAAGGAAAATTTTGAAAAAAAAGCTAATTAGTTAGGGTCCTACGTGGTGGTTGCTAAATATGGATCAGGAACATATAAACTTGCACATTCCAATGGTGAAGAGATTCAATAACCCATGAATTCCATACACCTCAAGAGGTTCTACACTTAAGCATGGGGCGGATCTTAGAAAATACCTAAAAAGTAGAAAAAGGAGAACAAAAAGAAAAAAAAATTAAGAAAAAAGTAAAGAGAAAACATGTCATTCACATGTGAAAACCACTCAATTATAGCTCATTGGGTATGTCTTTAGGTGAAAAATAGCTTCCAGTGCTCAGGGAGAATTCGTTGTTCACAAGCTAGTATTACATATGGACAAGTAATTTTCACCTCTATCTAGGATTGATTTCCCTTGTTAGGTATAGGAACCCTACCAAATTTTTCTTGCCAAGTCGTGATCCAGCTCATTTATGCTTATATCTGCATATAGTAATCAACTTTGTATGTACCAATCTACCGCTTGGGGTACCTTCACATTTTACCTTCTTAAACATGCATGCATGGAATTATGCCTTTTGTATCTTCCCACATCACACTGGGGGCATCCACGCTTCTTCATCATTGTATATTGCTTTCAAAATAGGACCTTGGAAAATACAATAACATTCAGAAAAAGATACACAAAAATCTAAAAATTAACAAATACCCCTTTTTGGAATGATGCTACACCAAATTCATAACATTTTATTAAGAAAACCTTGGAAACAATGTGAACAGTAGCCTTGAAAACTTATCTTTTGAGATAACACCAAAAACATTAGAAAATCCATCAATTTTGTTCCACAAAAACCAAGTAGTGATTAAATTTTTAGATTTTCAGTTTTTTGTTATAGTTTTGTTGTAGCATCTTTCATGTTGTCTGATTTAAAAATTATGTTCATTTTCTTAACTTAGAGTGAATATTTGTTATTTAATTATGTGTCGCATTGAGTTCCATTTTTTAAAATTACCATACAGAATAAACCCTGTCCTTTGATCTATCCCATTACCCCTCTAGGAGGAACCCTCTATTGTCTTGCTTATGACAGGAAATTACTACGTTGTTTGGATGTTACGAGTCAGGCCACACATTAAAGAAGTGCCATGTGGAATTTGCGAAGCACATAGGATTCTAGCAAGAAATCTTGAGAGTGGGCATAATTGGCCCACCATGGAAGAATATGTTGAACTTCATCAAGAAGTGTGAATTATCAAAAATATGGTAAACTTGATACACACACCAGCACCCAGCGTTATAACCCATTCCAACACACTGGTCATTCTAAAATGGGGATTGGATCTCATAGGGAAACTCCATCCTACTTAATCAAAATGGTTTATTACCCACATCATCAACCGCCATCCAAGTATTTTACTAATGGGTGGGATTTTTGTGCCTTCTGCACTTATATCACTAGTGCACAATCTCCAAATTCCTCATGAATCACCTCAATCTGTCATTACGAATCTTACCTCGCTAATCTGGCATTGTCACATAGATGTAAGATTTTGAAAAAAAATATTCAAATAGCTTAGTCAACAAGAACTTCAAACCCCACTCATTGTGTGTTTCACCACCCTGTTACCCTCAAGTAATGGAACAAGTTGACGCAACCATAAAACTCTTATAATAAGAATCCATGGAGAAAAAGGGTTTAGTAAAGATGGGACGTATTGGAACTAGCAATACATCCCGCCCTCATGGGCCTATCAACCTCCATCCACACTAATCCCTACTAGTGTGACCCCAATATTCTTTATATTTTAATGGACCTGAAACCATCATACCCTGGAAGTGAAGCTTCCCTTTCCTAAGAATATCTCCTCAGGCCCCTATCTTTGATACGATGACGATTTAGAGTTGCTTGACTGAACAGAGTTAGAGCTGTCAGATGAGAAGTGTATGAGAGCACTCAATCACCTAAAGGTTTATCATAACTGAGTGTTAAGAGGATATAACAAATGGATCATTCATCATGAGTTTGGTGTATTTTATCTTCTTATAAAATAAAATCAAATAAACACTGTTAAGGACAAAAAAAATAAAGGAAAATTTGAAGCTAATTAGTTAGGGTCCTACGTGGTGGTTGCTAAATATGGATCAGGAACATATAAACTTGCACATTCCAATGGTGAAGAGATTCAATAACCCATGAATTCCATACACCTCAAGGTTTCTAACAACTTAAAAGCATGGGCGGATCTTAGAAAATAAACCTAAAAGTAGAAAAATAGAACAACAAAGAAAAAAAATTTAAGAAAAGTAAAGAGAAACATGGTTCATTCACATGTGAAACACTCAATTAGAGCTCATTGGTCATGTCTTAGGTGAAAATAGCTCTTCCAGTGCTCAGGGAGATTCGTTGCTGCTTCACAAGCTAGTATTACCTATGGACACGAGTAATTTTCACCTCTTATCTAGGAGTGATTTCCCCTTGTTAGGTATAGAACCCTACCTACCAATTTTTCTTTCCTTGCCAGTCGTGATCCCAGCTCATTTTATTTGTCTTATATCTGCCATCTAGTATCACTTTTGTATGTACCAATCTACCCGCTTGGGGTACCTTCCACATTTTACCTTCTTAAAAAAAAAACACAATCATGCATGGCATTATGGCCTTTTGTATCTTCCCATCACAACTTGGGCTCCACGCTTCTTTCATCATGTATATTGCTTCAAAATAGACCTTGAATAACAATAACATTCAGAAAGATAACAACACAAATCTAAAATTTACAATACCGGCCACCCCCCCTTTTGGAATGATAGCTACCACTCAAATCATAACATTTATTAAGAAAAACCCTTGGAAACAATGTGAACAGTAGCCTTGAAACTTATCTTTTTGAGATAACCATCAAAAACATTAGAAAATCCATACATTTTTGTTCACAAAAAACCAAGTGTGATTAATTCTTTTAGTTTTCAGTTTTTTTATAGTTTTTGTTGTAGCAATCTTTTTCATGTTGTTATGTTTAAAATTAGGTTCATTTTTCCTTACCTTAGATTGAATATTTTTTTATTTAATGATGTGTACGCATTGAGTTTCATTTTTCTACCTTCATACTTGTTGTAATATTGATTATTTTTCATTGTCTATTATATGCATCTATCGGATTCATTTACCACTTACTTAGATTGAATCAATTAATCTATTGTTAACGGTTTTCATGAGTTCATTTTCTAGTTACGTATAGTTGTGATATTTTTGTATGTGTATATTTTGTTTAGTTTTTATTCACTTTTACTTTATGGTGTTTGTTATATTGCACGATCTGTTTTGTTATCACACCACATCTAATCCTCTATCATTCATCCAACCTTAAACATAATCTAAATAATACAAATCATATATACAAAATGATTTAAGTTTCCATCAAAGCATGGTATACGAATATAATTATCACCATATCATAATATCCTCAATGGAGGCAAGAGGGTTACCTATCACAAACAAATTTATTCCCCTAACCATATCATCTCGTATACTAAATCTACTTCGTATCTCATATACAAGACATATGATATCATGGGTAAGTGTAGAACCTCTTGACCATATTATAAATTATTGAATATCAAATCTATCATATATGTACTCAGTATTATACAGACATATGATATCAAACATCCTATCATAGATACCTACATGAGAATCAATCCACACACATCAATGATATATTCAACACATCCATAAACTTACAGTCCTCATCATAAAGACATAAAAACATGACAAATAATAACTCGAATGTTCCCATAGATATAGATGTCAAAATGTCTGTCCCCAAAACGATAGACATCATCGATAACAATTGGCTATCAAGGGCATGAATCATGTTGAAGCCTTCATAAAGGAATGCAATCAAAAGGGAAAAAAAAACATCTATACATACATCAATCAATCAATCCTCATAACGAGAAATACAACATATACAAGGTGTTTTCGTAAACCAAAGCTTATCAACCATGACCTCCCCCTCTTCTCCTAGACTACTCCAAACTAGGTGGTTTAATGGAGCTGCTATTACTGATGGGATGGTCTAGCTCCTGGTGTACCACCCAGCTTAACATTGGGCTATTGTAACAACCACCCAAACCTCTGTGACCTAGATCTTATCATGCTCACACCCAAATCATCAAATAGATTCAATCCCTATCTCTCTGCCATTTCTTTCTCGAGAGTACGAGGACTTGTAATACACTGCCCTTACCACTACTATCAGAATGTCTGGTAATCGTCTGTCAAAGCAGAAAAATTTATGATCCCATCCCTGAATGTCAGAAACCCAATCACTGTACGTCTAGAACATATCTTCCTGAGCCTTTTTTAATACGAAAACCTACTGATATCTATCGAATGTGATATTTTTGACATGAGCCTATGCTTGATCTCTCTACGTAGTGATACCCTACACCTGGGTCTGGGACTAATCCCACTGTTAAATAGCAGCTTGCATCTATAACTATGCTTAATGTAATTGACTCAATATTTGCATTCCCTGTGTTGCTAGCTATTGTATCTTCTACAACCATCCATCCCAATCTCTGCCCTAACCAGCCTAACCTATGGGCTAGTCTCTCTCCACTGTAACTATATGTATTTGTGCCCTAGCCTAATCTGTCTCAGATGCCATTTGCAATTAAACAACTATCATCACCTATAATTGTTGTTGAAGCATAACTAAATACCCTTTCTCTACCCCCTCTTCACCACCAATCTCTACGCCAACCTATACATGAGGTGGAGGACCGTGCTACAGATCACTTTACTTAAAGGAACATAATACCATTTTGAATCCCACCTTATGAAACTACGATAGTGCAAATTCAACCTTTGCCTATCCTATTAGGCTTAGGCCACTCCCATGTGGTTTTTGGGTTGGGAGGACCCTGTCCCCCACCCCCATCATGATGCTAACTATAAAATGGATCATCATCATCATCATCCCTATCATCCATGCCACCCTCATCGTCACTACTAGGAGGTCCCACTAGAGGTGCCCTCACTCCAGATTCAAAGGCTACTCTCAGAGTCGTCAATCAACGAGGTAATATTGTCTAATACCAAGGACCATAATATGTTATACACCCTAGATCTCTGGCCTACCTCAAAGGTACTTATGGAACTAGCACCAGCTTCAAATCGCTATCCATGGCTCTTTCCATAGTAATTTTTGGCCCCATATCGACATACTCTCTAGCCCTATGAGCATACTACATATCTGGCCCTAACACATCCTATGTCGTACCTAGCTGTCTATGGCACCAATCAACTCTGTACAACTCTCACATATAGCTATGGTTGCTAAACATGAAGTACTCAAATTTCATTGTACTAAGCTCTATGCCACCTTCAGGCCACTGAAAGTATCTGTACAGCCTTCATACTATCTCATCCTATTATAGCTCATCAAACTCTTAGTGATAATGGTAAGTGTCTCCCATGTTCATCCACACATAATCGTTGGTTGGAACCCAACCCATAATAGAATGATCCTTTGGAGCACGAACTCTTAGAACACATGTGGGACGACCAATGGCGATGTGGTCTCACGTCCAAATCTGTAGCAAATGGGTCAGACCAACCGTCTTCTAACGGTAGTAAGCAATCAGGTGCAGGTCCTAATATAAATGTGTCAGTATACACTTGCCCTAGTAGTATTTCTATCCATCAATCAATCCACTGAAAACTCTAATGATACCCAGAGGAAAGGTAGCTCCATTCTTGTCAAGGAGTAAGACTCCACTGATAAAGGCCATTATGTAGACTACAACTCAGTCTAGCTCAGGATCTGCTATGTGACTGTCATACCTCAGTGAGGGATATCCAAAGATTTAAATAGCTCTAAAATATAACTATCAATGTTGGTTTGGTGGCTAGTATACGTAATCAACTCGCCATGGATGGGGACCCAGTATATATGCCATACATCCTCTAGGGTGACGATCATCTCATCAGTTGGGAGGTGGAAGCACTGGCTCTTATTGTGCCATCTCTCAACTAAGGCTATGAATAGGCCGTGGTCAAGTGTAATCTATGGCATATCAGCCACGTAATACAAACTAGTCACATATAGGAGGATATCTAGTATCTTCCTATCCTTCCCATCAAAATATTCTTCTATAGATGCTAAGCAACAACACTAATCTGTTTTATGAAGCAGGGGTAATCATCTCTTAACAAATCAAAGCAACACTTGTTTTTAAGGCTATTTCTATCTACATTCAATTCTTCTTGCTATTTTTTATACTAATTTCTAATTCGTCTTCTTCTTCTCTTCTAACTTATTCTTCATATCTATTCCTCTCTACCATTTCTAGTCTAACGTTCATCTACACTTGATTTATTTTTCTTTACTTTCTCCAAAAATTATTAATTTTAAGTGTTTCGTCTTCTTAGTGCATACATGCCCATCCGCCACATATAGTCCATCTGATGCATACGTGCCAAGTGCATAGTACTCAATCCCTTCAATGCAACAACAAAAAAACCACCTAAATCATGCGTACAGCCCACATTTTCTCTCCCATCATTCTAAAAACATTCCCTGGATCGTGTACTTTCTCCTAAGTTCTATGCAATTGTGCCTTTTTCGAACACATGCGCTTTGTGCCATTTCATTTCACCACTTTCATCTTTCCACACACACACCCGCCAACCGCACATATACCATACACATCCCCCTAGCACATATGCGTGCTATTTGGCATGTGCGCATGTGTGCTTGTATGTGTTTTTTTTTTTTTCCACAGGATTGTATACGCATCCTGACAGGCAACCTAGACACATGTGTGGTGTGTAATCTGTGTTTCAATCAAAGCTTACGTTGGCGCGTCCTTCTATTTTGGCACATAGTGTACATGTTGCGTTAAAAACTTTTTGTCCCTAAAAACCTATTCCTACAAAGCAAAAAAAATGTCAAATTAACAAGAGAAAGATAGGGAACTCACGAAGGGTCCATCATGGTCCTCCCATAGGTAGTTCAGGATGCAATCTACACGTCTCGTCCTCCTCTGAAGCTCGCATCTTCTACCCTCCTCTCCTCAGCTCACAAGTCCACTCCGCGTGATAATTCGGTAATAACTCTCTGCAACACACAAACATCTAAGATAGTTTACACCCCCACCATACCCCCTCCCTCAAGTGATTACTTAAGTTGGCGCACTACCGCCCGGGGCAATGTTTTATATGATTCTGATCTTCTCTCACACGTTCTTCCTTTTGCTCACTGAAATAATTATTGTATATCCTTTAATAATTATTTTTGCTAATTTTTTCTAAGCTAGAGCACTCAGTGCTACCTACTAATCATTTCTTCTTTTTCTTCTCTGCTATTTCTTCTCTTCTCCCCGGGGTAGTTTTCAAATATTCTAGGTACTCATTTCCATTATTTTCTTCTATTTTACCCGTCGTAATAATTATTTCTATTAAATAGCTATTTTGACTCATTCTTCCTCTTGTCGGGGAATTTTATTACTATTTCACGCCCATTTCTTCACCTCGGGGCATTTTTCACGTGCTTTTAGGTGATCTTTTTTTTCCATTTTCTTTAAAAATTCTTCTGACCAATCAAAAATATAAAAATATAAATCCCTTCAGAAATCCAAAAGAAAGTGAAAAACTGTTCTTTTGACCCTCTTTCGAAATATGTACCTAAATTGGTAACAATCTCATTTGGCAGTTGAAATCTATGTCGCTCACCTGGGACTCCACTACCTCATATTTGCTATATTTCACTATTTTTAAACAGGAATTGTTCGCATCATATGACCTCTTGGGAACCAAAACAAGTTTGTTTGTCAATTTTTGTCATGCACACTATTTTTTCCATTGGGCTCAAGTTTCCTCCATTCTTTCCCTGCAATGTTATAATTTTCTTTCTTGGGCATATTTCTACCCTTGTTTTTATATATCACAAACATTGGGACTAAGCTGATAACCAAATATTTGTCAACTCTCTAGATGTTGTCGGTTTGAAAAGTGTGTATTTGTACGTATTTTCCCTATTAGATCAGCTGTATTACGTCTTTGTATTCTTTACCATTTTCTCTATAATGTTATTTACATTGAGTTCGCGGTTGCCATCAGCAATGATAAAATTATTTACAACGATTGCTTTTCATCTCCATGTCAATCTATACTTTTTTTTGTATTCCTTAATTTTAATAAGAACTGATTATGAATTATCTTAGCAATATGATGTACTCGAATTATTTGTACCAAAAAAATATTAATATCTCAATATCTCCGCCCCTCCCCCTTGATATTTTCTTTCTTATTCCTCTTTCCTCTCTTTAAAAAACGTATTTTTTTTTCTCATCTCCGTCTATCAATCATCTTTTTTAAATCTCATCGACTCGTTTTCATACATTTTCAATTTCATCACCACCCTATCAACACTTGGGGGGCATCCTCCACCCTGCGCAATTTTTATTCCAAACCCCTTCAAAATAATCGATCGCTTGTTCAGTTTTGTCTACTTTCTTTGAAGTGATGTAGCGTACGCCACCCCAAAGAGGGGAAAATGTAGACACATGTAGTATGATCAAACCAATATTATTCCTAATATTGCACTAAATATTCTACTCCTTGCACATTGACAACACACAATCAGTTAGACCTATCTCCCTGCTCCCCTCTTACGACACCTCCTTTTTTTCATATTCCTCTTTAACTAATTAACAAGCTATTTATAGTTCCATTTGAATAAAACCTCTTCTAGTCCTATTCCCTTCTAGAAACCAACTTCTACTAGTTTCCTAAATAAGGCACATCTATTTCATGATTGATTATACCCTCTTAACCCTCTCAGAACCCTATTTCCTCACTATAATTGTGATTAATTAGATTTTAAAACCCATGATTAACCCTCATCCTAAGCCTAATTCAAACATCTACTTTGACTTCACAAATCTGCGAGTGACTGTCATACCTCGTGAGGGTAATCCAAGATTTAAATAGATATAAGAATATAACTATCAATGGTGGTTGGTGGCTAGATACGTAAATCAACCGCCATGGATGGGGACCCAGATATATGCCATAATATACGTTCTGGGTGCACGGATACAGCTCATCAGTTGGGGAAGGTGGAAGCACGGCTCTTATGTGCCATCTCTCAACTAAGGATGAATAGGACGTGGTCAGTGTACTTAGGACATATAGACCGTAATACCAAATAGAAATATAGGAGGATATATAGTATCTCCTCTCCTCCCATCAAAGATTCTCTATAGAGACCTAAGCAACAAACACTAATCATGTTTATGAAGCCGGGGGTAATATCTATACAAAATAACGCCCACTTTTAGTAGTTCTATATACATCTTCTATCTTTACTAATTTCTAATTTCTTCTACCAATTTCTAGTCTACGTTCATCTACACTTGATTTATTTTTCTCCAAAAATTATTTTAGTGTTTCTTCTTAGTGCATACATGCCCCATTCGACACATATAGTCCTATTCTGATGCATACGTGCCAAGTGCATATACTCATCCCCTTCAATGCACACACACCTAAATCAATGCGTACATGCCCACATTTTCTCTCCCATCCATTCTAACATTCCCTGGATGTGTACGTGTCCACTAAGGTTCCTATGCATGCCTTTCGACACATGCGCGTGTGCACATTCATTTCACCCCACCCACATGATACATACACATCCAACCTAGCACATATGCGTGCTATTTGGCATGTGCGCATGTGTGCTTGTATGTGTTTTTTTTCCACAGGATGTATACGCATCCTGACCAACAGACACATGTGTGTGTGTATCTGTGTTTCAAAGCTTACGTGGGCGCGTACCTTCTATTTTGGCACATATGTGTACATGTATGCGTTACGTTTTTCCCTAACCTAGCATACAAAGCAAAAAAAAATGATCAAATTAACAAGAGAAAGATAGGGAACTCACGAAGGGTCCATCATGGTCCTCCCATAGGTAGTTCAGGATGCAATCTACACGTCTCGTCCTCCTCTGAAGCCTCGCCATCTCTCTCTCAGCTCACAAAGTCACTCGCTGGTGATACGGTAAATAATCTGCAACAAACAAAAACAAGCCAGATAGTTACCCCCCTCAAGTGGGATTATTAAGTGGACGCATACCCTGGGGCCATGTTTATAGATATGATCCTTCACACACTCTTTTGCTCTGAGAATAAATTATGTATATCCTTTAATAAATGATTTTTGTAGTTGTCTAAGGTAGAGCAATCAGTGCTACCTGAAAATTTATTCTTCTCCCCGGGGTAGTTTTCAAATGATTATAGGTACTCATTCCATTATATTTCTTCTCTTTACCCGTCGTAAATAATCTGTATTTCTATAAATAGCTAGTTGACTCATTCTTCCTCTTGTCGGCGGGAATTTTATACTATTTCACGCCAATTCTTCACCTCGGGGAGTTTTCACGTGCTTTTAGGTGATCTTCCATTTCTTAAATTCTTCTGACCAATCAAAAAATTATAAAATTATAAAATCCTTCAGAAAATCCAAAAAGAAAGTGAAAAACTTCGAAATATGGACTAAAATTGGTAACAATCTCATTTTGCAGTTGAAATCTATGTCTCTCACATGGTACTCACCTCATATCTTGCTAGTATTTTCACATATTTTTAAACGAGGAATTGTCGATCATATGACTCTTGGGAACAACAAGTTGTTTGGTACAATTTTGTCATGCACACTATTTTTTCCATTGGGCTCAAGTTTCCTCATTTTTCCCGCAGTATAATGTTCTGGGGGCATCATTCTACACCTTGTTTTTTATCACCAAAACATTGGGACTAAAGCGTGACTAACCAAAATTGTTGGCAACTCTCTTAGATGTTGTCGGTTTTGAAGTGTTGTATTTGTACTATTTTCCTATTAGCTCAGCTTATTTACTTATTGTAGTGCTTACATTTTCTATTTACATTGAGTTCGCGGTTGCAGCAATGGAATAATATTATACGTGCTTTTCATGTCATCGATACGTTTTTTGTATCCTTATATTTTAATAAGAAATGATGATGAATATTCTTAGCATAGGATGTAGCGATATAGTTGGTACACAAAAAATTATTAAGATCTCAATATCTCCCCCTGATATTTTGTTCTATTCTCTTTCCTCTCTTAAAACTTTTTCGTCTACTATCCTTTATCATCTTTTATCATCCAATCGACTCTTTCACCACCCTATCAAACAAATTGAGGGGGCATCCTCACCCTCAATTTTATCACCCCTCAAAAAATAAATCGTTGGTCATGTTGGTCTACTTTTTTGAAGTGATGTGCGTACGCCACCCAAAGAGGGGAAAAGTAGACACATGGTAGTATGATCAAACACAAATTATTTCCTAAAGGCACTAATATTCTACTACTTGCACACATTGACAGACACACAATCAGTTAGACCATCTAACCGAAACCTCTCGACACTTCTTTGTAATATTCCTCTATAAAACTTAAGAAGCAAGCTACGTATAGGTCATTTGAAAACACCTTCTTAGTCATTCTAGACCACTTCGACTAGTTTCCTAAAATAAGCCAACTATTTTGGAGTTTATTGACCTCTAGAACCTCTCAGAAACCCTCCTTTATCACAATAATTTTGATAATAGATTTAACCTGATTACCTATCGCTAAGCTATTCAAATCGACTTTGATCACCAAGTGTTTTTTGTCGTATTCATGTCTCCACATGCACCCAAAGTCTCCCCTATTTGGAAACCAAAAACTATAAATAGCAGTAAACCCCCCTCTCATTTTCTAATAACACTTCCCCTTTCTAGGATAAACTATAGTATTATGGATAGGATTAGATCTTCTCTTCATTTTTCATTTCGATATAATATTGCTTTTTCTTTTCTAATGACACACATTTGAAGTTTGAGTACGGAAGGGAGACCATGTGGCTCTTAGCCATTAAGGAGGAGCTTCCATTCTCACAACCCCCAAATACTTGCTTAGAACTTACCTAGGTCCATGTAAAGCTTTCAAGAGTAGAGGATAACTAGATATGTTAGATTTACTTGTTTATTTCAAGATTAATGCATGCAAAAGTAATGAATCCTTTTTTATCTCTTATCTGATGGTCCATTGAATTGTTTGTTCAAACCTTTGGGGATTCTTGAGTGTTTCTTACCCCATTTCATAGATTTTGCAAACTTTTCCTTGTTCAGAGGGCCAACAAATTATTCTTACTACTAGCTTATGGGTAGAGCCGAGGATTTTTAATGTTGCAATCCACCAAGTTAAATATATTGTATATAAAAAACCACATGGCCCACAGGAGGTTCACTTAGAAAATTATGGTATAGCATGTTTGTTCGAAGGTTATTAAATAATACCCTTAATGTTAGTTTTTACATTTAATTATTTAATTGATAATACGCCCTCCCATTATATTATTAGAATGAAAATACCCCCTATTTTTTCCATTGACTTACCGGTTACTTGTCTGTATAGAATGTTCTAACGCCTCTTGCTACAATTCACATATTTGCGCTTTTCTAAGGAGTCAAACCAGCTTTCATTCATACTTTTAAGTAAGTTTACGGTTTTTCTTATATTTTTTAATTGAAATTAAGTTCACTAAGTTTTTTTTTTTTTAATATTTGTTAAGTAAGTGTATGTATTTTTAACTAATTAATTTTTATTATATTTGTTGAGTAGGTGCATATTTATACTGAAATAAGGATTAGAGGACTAGGGCCTTATTTATTTTACTTTTGGTATTAATTATATGGAAAGATTTGTACTGTAGTGGATGGCTTAACAAGCTATTATCCTCACTATTCAACTATATAACTCTTTTGATTATGTAACTAATTTTCATTTGAATTGATGTGCTAATATCTGCTTACTCTCCCTAACTAATATTTTGGTGCATATTGATGGAATGACATATTCTATATATATATATCTTATTAGTTCACAATTAACAATATTAATTATTATTTCTTATTATATATTTATTTAATTTATTTTTGGGGAAAGACAACTACCTTCTTTTCTTATTCAATTTTAAATTCCTGTATAAATTATAGTTGTCTGTTGAAAATTGAGTCGTATTACAACTATAATAATTTTGCCAGTGTTCTTATAACTAATAAGTTCGCTATTACAAAATAATATATTTAAATTAGCTCTGTAGCTGATTTGTACATCCTCATACTCTACCCTGTTCTGCACACTAACATGGGATAGGTATCTAACAAAGTAACATATACACTATCACTTGTTAACGATTTCATCTTACAATATTGTGTCGCTCCATTATGATATTACTGATCATCATAACTTTCTTCTCTTTTCCACCATAACCTGCTATTCTGAATGACAGTTTATAATAGTTGTGAATATGGAATTGACACAGTTCATTTTAAGTCAATAACCAGTCCACCACATCCTGCTATTCTTTATGCCATTTTACATCCGTTGTGAATGTGGAAATAACAGAGTTCATTTTTTTAGTTATAAAAAATGTCTTTACTAATAACTTTAAATAAGGTATAACTTTAAATAAGGTATAGCGTATGAATTTCTTACGATACCACTCGTAATGAGTTCTTTGCTGGCTAATTGCCTTATTAACCACAAGGGTGAGGTTAAGTTCATAAATTTAACTTGATACTTTATTTTTTATTATTAATTTATTGTTTGGGTTGAACATCCTGTTGGTTTGTTTTCCAAATCTTCTTGAAAATTAAGTCGGCGAACAGCAGTAAGGATGTTGAATGGAACGTGGCCTTTCTGTGTGCGTTAAGAATTTGTAAACTGGCCATATACAAATCCGAGCTTTATGACGAAAAAAGTGGTTTATTTATTTATTTTTCCTTAAAACCATGGTTACCGTGGTTTTTTGAAAAATCAACAAAAAAAATCACCGTTTTTTTTTTTCCGTTCTCTGCCCTAGAAAAACAGTAAAATGCGATGTTTTTTTGAGTTATGAAAAATTATAATTTAAAATAAATATATTTTATTATTAGTATTTTATTTTTTGGGAATAATAAATTAAGTTATATATTTTTTGACTGGAAATAATTTATCACTTATACGATTTTAATGATAGTAATAATTGTGATATTATCGTAAATGAATTTTTCAGTTATTAATAGTTACTATATTTTTGAAAATAAAACTTACCATATTTTTTCCCGCATTTATCATAATTTTTTGTTAGTTTGTTTTGTTTTCCATATTTTATATCCACCGTATTATACACTTCATACAAAAGTTGTTACCTTACATGGAGTACTTATAAAAAGGTATTGGTGTAGGTGGGAGAATTGTGTCTTCACTACCTTCAATGCATGTGATGAAGAGGGTGGTGGAAGAAAAGAGGATGCCACTGCATGTGATTCCCACATGGACTTGATCTTGATACATGAATCATTTCAACAAAGGAAGCCTTCTTCTTTACAAACTTCACTCCAAGTTCTCTAAGAATTTAGAATCTACATCTTAATCCCTATAAAATTTGTTGCAAGATTAGGTATACCTTGTTAAAATTTTATTTTCATTCCTTCAGCAATGTCAATTCATTTACTCCTCTGAAGGTTAATGACACTGATTTCCTTATCACTCTAACATGATCCATGTATGCCTTGTTCTATAATTTACCTAACCTTAAATAATTCAAACATATTTTCACCTCTTTTAAATAAATCATGATATGTTGTATCACAATAAATTTCTTCATACATTATAGGAGTTCCCCATAAGTTTAATATGGTCAAATATCTTCCCTCCATACCACCTATTTCCTTTTCACATCTTCGTGGAGGCCAATAAGAGACCAAGTGTGTGGGTTCTACCTGGTGCTATGTAGATCAAGATGTGTTTTTGTCATGGTGTCCACAATTGGATATTATTATCCTACCGAAGGCTAGGATACTATCTTAACAATAGAAATTACATATTTTCATTGCTTAAAATCATATTGTGATGTCTGTATTTAAATGGTGATAGAATAAAGTGTGAATTTTTGATTTTGTAATTGTGGAAAATTTCTATTGGTTATTCCCTTTATTTACCACTGTAGAGGGGGAAAGTGAGTTCCCTATTGCACATTTAATGCATGTTGGGACCCTAAAATATTGGCTAAGTACAAGAAGTCCTGTTTGAAGAAGGGCGCGCAAGGAGAAAGCATGCATGATAGGATTTTAGGAGGTTTTTACTAGAACCAGTGGTCCACACGTAAGGTAGAGAAAAGCTCTTGAGACTTAGCCATATTTGGCATATCGGGTAGAACACGAGGAAATCATGACCCAAATACGCATGTGAAGTGAATAAGGTGTCATTCTGGAAACTTGGTGCCCATGGAAGAAATCTACCTTACGATAGAAGATTCCAGAAGGTCATTGTGGGAAAGGATGGAGAGCTCACATCTGAAGAAGCATGCTCCCATGGAGGACCACTTAGACACATGGAAAGAAATATACAACTTTAAAAAGGCATGGTGGTGCTTTAATAAGGCTATATATATGAGCACCGGGTAGACGAAAAAGATATAGATAGAGACAGATGGAGAGGAAGGAATTGAAGAGAGGAGAAGCCATGTAGGAATATTATGAGAGCTCTATAGGCTGTGATTAGAGGATCTACAGGAGTATGTTGTATCAAGGGGATGGGTTTGAACAATTTTTCTTTTTACTCTGAAGGGCCTAAGTCTAGTTATGATGCATGACATTGGTCTGCACTATCATATGGATCTATGATTGCCCCAGTTAATGTAATGTGGTTATCAACATGCTTAATATGAGTATATGTGTGGTTCAAGTTCTATTTACATATGTATGGATCTGTTATATATATTTATTTCATATGAGTGGGTGTAAACCCCTATGCATTTATTTTCTATTATGATTTAGATATATGCTCTATAATGTTTTCTTATAAGAATGAATGCATTGGTCTAAAATATGTTCTGAGCTCTAAGACGAATGTATGGTTCCTTTCCACTTTTTTCATTGAAGTTTCTGTCGTAAATAATGCATTCTCACACAAATCACATAAAGTAGGGACTCGGTGCCTCTGTGTGCCTATGTGTGCCTCGAGTGAGAGCCCAGCACCCACTGGGTGATAGATTAGCGCGCATGGTATTTCCTTGTTCTTTGAGAGGTCATAAAAATGACAATATCTTTGTTCCATTTTCATGACCCTCTTTTCAAAGTTGTTTTGAGAAAATACATGCATCTTTATCTTTGTGATGTGTAATGACAAAGCACCTGACTCTAGAAATTTTTGAAATGCGGCTTAAGAGCTTGGAGGACAAGTTTGCTCAAAGATTCAACACTTGACCAGAGTTCAATGTGTGTGGATGGGTAGAAGAGAACCTATACCATGAATTATATGAGAAATTATTTTGTTTCTTCTCAGTAGAGCTATATGAATGGCTCTCGGCATATGTATCTAGATCAAGCTAGTTCTATAGATCGTGCGTATGGACCCAAGATGACTATCAGAGCCTGTAAGATGCAGATTTGACTTGGACACGTGCTATTGATCAATTGTGGAAGGGAGTGCTGACAAGTTACATTTTAGAATATGCCATATTGACATATTATTTCCCAGAAATTTTTGAGTTTGAGTTTCTGAGGGACCTTAGAGGGTCATTTTTGAGTGTTATTCCTCTGGCTATGAAGATTTTGGTCACATTCCCCATGGCTAGCTTAGCTACTCTAAGCACTGGGTAAGGAAGCTAGGGTGGAGGAAGATGGTAGACATTATGGCTGAAAAGGCAAGGGAGGAGATTCGGCTCAAGTATAGTGAAGCTCATGAAAGGGAGATGACTAAACAACGTGAGGTTGCAAGTGTGACGGATCTATGGAGGCAGACGTTGTGAGAGGGTGTTGAAGTTCACATGGAGGATGTGGAGCCTAAGTATTATATATTACCCCATCTTAACAAGTGTGGGAGAGAGGCCCCTTCAGCTTCTTATGAGAGTTCATCACAAGGAGAAAGGAGAGCCATCGGCGTGCATCTGAACCCACCTGACGACCAACACCTAGCGCTTGGTTTTCCAAATCAAAGGAGTATTGAAAACCTAGTTGGTATCAGTGGGAGTGACCGATCGGCACCCAAGAGATATAATTTTTTGTTTGGGACATCCATGGATGCACATACAATTCTAGTGTTTAGAGGAATTTTTTGGGAAAGTACAAGTATGCAAGGTTTAGGCAACATGTCTGGGAGTGGCTCGGGATACACGTATGACAATGGAGAAATCTCACAAACCATTGGTGTATAGTTCAGTGGGGTGTTGGGTACACTAGGCACGACCACTTCAAGCCCATTACCTATTATAGGAGGATCTGGAGGTGGAACTGGTGGATCGGGTGGAGGGAACACCAGAGGAAACATTGGAGGGAACCAAGGATCTGGATAAGGATGATAGGGGACTCAACCACCTCCTCAGGTGGTCTTTGAAATGTCTTTACACTTTCCATATTACCAAGGTATAGAGGATGTTGCGGAACACATGCACAGGCGCGCGAAGGGGATCACTACCCCAGAGCGAAAGGAAAGTCAGTTTGCAACAAAATTGCAAGGACGTGGGCATAAATGGTACAAGAAGTATGACCCCTATCATATGGTGGTAGACTACATCACATTGAAAAATTCCTTCCTAGCAGAGTTCCATATACCAGAATTTGAATAGAAGAGCATCAACGCTTTGAAGGAGATCCAATAGGGAATGGTAGAGAATGTGCGGGAATATGATGCATGGTTTAAGACTCTCCTCTTAAAATTATTATATGACATTCACCCTTCACAACATGCTCAATGGTTTTCTAGAGGGTTAATCACTCCATTTAGGAGGGCATTGTCCCATAAAACATTTACTGACCCACGTGAGGCTCTAGAGGTTGCCTTATGCATTAAAGCGGTTGGGAGTGTGGATACTGGTGTGAGCCCTTTTGTAGAGGCTCAAATCACTGCCATGGCCAAAAATTTGAAAATTTTTCCTGTAAACTCTACACATGAGACTCATAGTGGTCTTTCTTGTCTGTATTGTGAAGTAGAGGGGAATGCCAAGGATAGTTTCCCCTAGAAATTAGTACTCGTCATAGCGAGAGATTGTGAAATTTGTCATCGGGACCATGATGTGAGTAGATTTCCCTTGTTGTAGTGTGAAATTCAGAAGAATGTGTCTTGCTACTGTGAGATCTGAACCTCTATGACCCATGATACTAAGGATTATAGGCTTATTGATCATATCCATATTATGCCATTGATCATGGTGTGCACCAAACCAGCCTTACCAGTAGTTCCAAGGAAGTTGATCACCGTTATGAAGGATGCATGGATGGAGGGGCGTGTGGGAGATTTTCTTGTGGAGGATTCCCTAGTCATAGTAATCATGAAGGAGGAAGAAGTGATTTCCCATGAGGAACTTGGTATAATTATGGATCTACAGAACATTACAGGCGCGAGTACCAAGATCTGTTGCAGTGCTCGTGGTGCGGGAAAAGGCATAAGTATGAGGAGTTCCCTGAGTTTTTTGAGCACATGAGCTAGTAGCACCAAAGGACAAGGGTGCTGGGATGGTGAGTATAAAGAAGGCCGACACACAGTGGATGCCTAGAGTGGCGCGTGATTTAGGGTTAGAACCTATTCTAGTGAAAACATGAGTAGAGGTTGTGCATGCCAAAGAAGTACCAAGGCAAAAGACTCTAGTCTCAAGGGAAGAAGTGGTGCTTGGGAAGTATCCAAACACTTCCCACTAGAAAGAAGTGTATCAAGAGACAATGGATGTCATTCAGAGTTTGCAAAGAGAAATCCAGTGTCTAAAGGAGAAGTCCAAGCAACAGGAGCAAAGAAGGAATTTTGAGGCTCCATAGAAGGACCTGGATGAGGTCAAGGAAGTGTGAAAAATGTTAAGGAAAGAGAATATTATTTCCTTGTTAGGAGAATGGTTGTAGGAGAAGATGCCACGTGCTGGAGTGGAGTGCGAAAGGCATGTATTGCATACAAAACTCCCTCCCCATGGCCTTGACTATGACAAAGAAATCACACTAAACACAGTTGTGGATGGTTAGATTCTAAGGAACATATTGATTGACACAGGAGTAGAAGTCAATGTTCTTATATTGGATTTCTGACATCAAATGGGAAGGCCCACATTGCAGCCATCTTCAAATGTGTTGTATATGGAGAAAAACAAAGGTAATGCCCATTGGAGTATTAAAGGATGCAATGATTACCATTCAGGGGGCCAAGTTTACTGGAGACTTCAAAGTCTTGGCTCTTGCCAAGGAAGACAATTTTCCAGCATTACTTGGGTGCCCATGGTGCTATAAGAACAACACTGACCTGAGCTTCAACAAAGGATATATCAGTTTCAAGAATAAGGAAGAACAGGTCATCATCCCTCTAATGGATGGGAAATTTTTGCCTTACACTGAACCTTTAGGAGAAGAGGTCCTTGATAGAATTTATGTTCGCTCCATCAAAGACCCGGAGATAATTCATTATACAAAAGGATTTATCCAATTTGAAGATGCCCATTTTGTGAGTGATACCACAAGCATGACATGTGAAAATTAGGTACATGGGACCTATGATTTAATTAGATGACAGACGAGGGGGTCTAAAACAAAAGTGACCAAGGTGTGCTCACTGAAGCACCTAGGAGGAAAAAAGATACCAAGTTACTCTGGAGGGGCATACCCTAAAATTTTCTTACGGGACATAGAAGCTTAGTGGAAAAATGAAGACGAAAGAAGAGGGATGCTCAGTTATAGCCTACTTGGGACTGTAACATGCTAGTGAGCTACACATCGAGAGAACCTCATAGAGTGGTGTGAGGTAATAATTGCGTTCTCTATAAGGTTTTCCACGAGTAATGCACCTACGATCATTCAATATTACCATGGTAAAGATACCACTTCATTTCATATCCAAGCATGTGAGAAGGCCTGGATAGGATGGGTAGAAGACTTGCCACCATCATTATGAGTACATAAGTTGTACTCCACAGTACAAGGTTGTGTGCGTGTGTGGTATATCCATTCAGAAACATGGTACCAGAAAGGAAATTGGAAGGAGATGACAAACGATCTCATCCAAGATTTTGAATATCAGAGCACAAAGCCATTAGTGGATACGGCCTTTCAAGTGATCAAGTACCTTACGATGGGGGATAGTGACATGGTAGAAGACAGGCTACTAGATTTGCTAGGTGAGCCCAGTTTAGAGGGAAGTTTTGATGAGGATGAGTCAGAGGAGATGCAGTTTGAGTGAGACTACATAGAAAAGGAAAAAGGAAAGATGGTTTATGTCATATATGGAGAGGAAATGGAGAGTAGATATATATTAACCACTCTGTAGGTATGCACGATTTTATAGATAACACTAATGAAAGGACACACGCTTACCATAAGCGCTTAAAAATAAAGAAAGTTAACATTGGGTCAAAGGCAAAACCCAAGGAAGCAATAATTGAAGACTATTGGTCAGAAAAGGAGGTCTCACAAGTTATTGATATGTTACACAAATTCCAAGATTTATTCCCTCACAGGTATCATGAACTCAAGGGCATGCACCATTCCTTGGGGGAGATGAAGATAAAACTAAAGGAAGGCACACGCCCAATCTGGAAGATGCCATACCGAATGAATCCAAATTTACGCGTATGGGTCAAGGAGGAGATTGAAAAAATGATAGTGTCATGTATCATTAAAGATATGGAAAAGTCGTAATGGATAATCTTGATGGTCATCAGAATCAAAAATGATGGGAGGATAAGGATCTATGTTGACTACAGGGACCTAAATTCAGTATGTGTCATTGATCCCTTCCCTACCCCATTTACTAAAGAAATTTTAGAGGGAGTGGCCAAGGGCAAAGTCTAATCCTTCACGGATGGGTTCTTAGGGTACCACCAGGTGTAGATTGTAAAGGAAGACTAGAGAAAGACAACTTTCACACTGAATGGGGAAGTTTTTCCAATACGGTCATGCCTTTTGGATTGAAGAATGTGCCTATTATGTTCTTGTGCATTATGGTGCAATCCTTTCAAGACTTCATCCATAAAAATTTTCAGGTCTATTTGGATGATTGAACTGTGTATGGTCTAGTCAAGGACCATTGTGATAACTTAAGACTAATGTTTGAAAGGTGTCGACAGTTGAGGATATCCCTCAACATCAATAAGTGTATCTTTGCTACCCCATTTGGAGCCTTATTAGGACATATCATATGCAAGGAGGGCTTACTAGCAGATCATGCCAAGGTTACAGCCATCGTGGGTTTAGGGGAGCCTACTAGCCAAAGCATCATGCATGGATTCCTTGGGATATAGGTTACTATAGGAATTCAATCAAGGGATATGCCAAGATCGCCATGCCCTTGGAGGAATTACTTAGACACAAGAGTTCCTTTCATTAGGGGAGGAGAAATAGAAGGCATTCAAAACTTTAAAGGATAGGATTTTCACAACACCCTTTCTCCATTGCCCCATTTGGGATAAGACTTTCCATGTTCATGTGGATGCCTCTGGTATAGCCATTGGAGCAGTACTCGAACAACCTAGTGAAGGGATTATTGACCATCCCTTGTGCTTTGCGAGTAAAAATTTAACATCAGCAAAACAAAATTACACCACTATTGAACATAAAGCACTATCCATGATCTACGCGCTGCACAAGTTCAGGAAATATTTACTAGTAACACCATTTATATTTTACACAGACCACATGGCATTAAAATAATTGGTAAAAAATTCCATTCTAAAAGGGCGCATATCTGGATGGGTCCTGCTAGTCCAAGAATTTGAGTTCATAATGGTTGTTAAGCCAGGAAACATTAATTCTGGGCCCGATCAATTGTTTAGAATTGACTCAAGAGAGGACGCGCAAAGCATTGAGGAAACATGCCATATGTGCATCTATTTAGGTTGTGGTGGACTCCCTCAAACCTAGAATATATTGCAGTGTTTCTCAAAATAGGTATGACACTAGAAGGGATGAAATCATTAGAGAGGAAGCAGTTAGCCATATGCGTCGCACCCTAAATGTTGGTTAGTGGTGATTTGTGCAAACTAGGATGTGATGATGTGTTTAATCAGTGTGTGATAGAACATGGGCACCTAGCTATTATGGAGGAGGTGCATGGAGGAAGTGTAGGTGGACACTATGTAGGGGACGCCACTGCACGTAAGATATTACAAGTTGGGTTATGGTGGGAAACCCTATATCAAGATTGCAAAGAGTATTGCAAGACATGTGATCCTTGTCAGCACCTTGGCAAACCAGGGTGAAGGGATGAAATGTCTTTGCACCCTATTCCAAGTTCAAAACCATTTGAAAAATGGGCCATATATTTTTTAGGCCCCATTTTTCAGTCACACGTAGGACAAGATCACACTATGTAATCACTTGTACAGATTATTTGACAAGATGGGTAGAAGCAATGCCTACCAAGGATTGTACAGCAGCTACAGTAACCAAGTTTCTATGGGAAAATATTATTACAAGGTATGTATGCCCATTGAGCTTAACTTATGATAGGGGTACACATTCCCTAAATTAGACCATTAGGATTCTATTAGTAGAGTTCATGGTGGCTCATCATAAGACTACCCCTTACTATCCACAAGCAAATGGAACTACTGAGGCATTCAATAAAATACTAAGTCATACCCTGACAAAAATTTGTGACATTGGTAGATGAGATTGGGATGACAAAGTATCAGTAGTTTTATGGGTGTATATGAAAACCTACAATAGGTTAAATAAATCCACACCATTCCAATTGGTGTTTGGTGCAGAGGTTGTCTTATCTATTGAATTTATGTTACCTTCTCTGTGTATAGTGCGCACATGAGGATTAGCCGAAGAACAAGCGCTGGAGGAAAGGATTAAAAAATTGATGAAATTGGACAAGAGATGATCATTGGCCAGGTGGATTCAAAAGGCTGGAAAGGCTAAAGAAAAAGCATGGCATGATCGCCACATCAGAAACAAAAAATTTGAGATTGGGCCGATGGTATTGTTATATGATTCTAAGTTTCTGTGCCATCCCGGAAAATTGAAATTCCATTGGTTGGGGCCATATATCATCTCATACACCCTTAATTTAGGCACATACCATTTGAGAGTGTTGGATGGAATGATATTACCAGGCCATTTCAATCGAAGTAGGCTAAAGCCCTACTATAAATAAGTCTTCTTGGTGTTTTCAATAAGGCAATTTTTCCATTTAGTATAAGTTTCCCTTTATGCAATTTTCCTTTCTTGTGTTTCCCTTTCTCATCATTTGTTTTTTTGTTTGTTTTTCACCTTAGGCACCAATAACCACATTATTTTTTTAAGTTTGTGCATGCGCACAAGACCGTGCATCTATTTTAGTGTGGGGTACAGTAATGTGAGGTATAGGCCCATAATACAAGTTGAATTGGCAGTAGAAGCTACGGTTAATTTGCTGGTTAATGGATATAAAGTGAACAAGGATGAAGGAAGTGCATGGAAGAAGAGGTGGATGAAAAAAAATTGTTTCAGGATAAGACAAGAGAAACCACGTACAAAGAGAAGCACAAGAACAACACGAGGTAGGCGAGAGTAAAAATTAGGTGAAGGGAAGAAGAAGTACCTTCAGTGTTGTTGACATGCACGTAAGATTCTTCGATAAGGATGGATTTTTTACGCGCCATAAGGTTGTAGCATGTTTCGCGCAAGATGAGGCATGTAGGTGAAGGCACATAAGGTCGGCTTGGTGGAAAAAGTCACATTTAATAGTAAGTACGGTGGTAGGTAAAATAGAATTTAATGCTGGAAAGAAGGAAAAGTTATAAATAATAAGTCAAGAACTTCATTATTTACCTTGCATTTACAAAAAGAAAAGAGCTCTCCTGAAATAGGGCATCCAAAGGTGATCTGTGTGAAGAAAAATTTAAGATATCTGAGAGGACGTGACTAGAGTATATCCGCAAATCAGTAGGAAAGGAGTACATGGGTGTGGAGGAAGTTGTTGAGAAGGAAGTTATTGAAGTGACATCTTGTGGAAGAATTTTTCCAATTAGGGTTTGGTGCTTAGTACATGGTGTAGGAGGATTTCTTCACAAGGTTATGCATTAGGGTTGAATAAAGTGGTAGAGAAGAGAGAGGAAAAGATGCTTGAAGTGATAACCTAACCAGACGAATGACACCAAAGAAAGTAACCATCTCACCAAAAAAGCAGAAGGTAAAGGGTAAGGGGAAGCAAATAGATGTCATTGTGAGCACAAATGAAGAATGGTATGTGGAGATGCAATACCCAGATGGGGTATTGCTAGGAAAAGAATGGGAATCTCATTTACAGAAGATGTCTGTAAGTGACTGTAATCACCGCACCAGCATGACAGAAAAATAAATGGCTTTGGAGTTGGTTCGCCCAACAAATAAGAGGACACTAGAAGGCATGCCCATCTACAATGATGAAGTAAAGGTTAAATTGGATAAGGCAGGCTTACTTCAACTTTACGAATTACCTTACTTTGGAAAACCTGAGCGCCTCTACTAGTGTCTTATGGTGCGTGTTCACAAAGACTATTTTTTTAATGGGGTGAAAGATGCACATAACTCCCGAGTTAATTTCCAAATTCACAGGCCTTATCTGTGAAGGGGATAACATTAATGATGACCTAGGCAACGAGGAGGCCACCAAGGAAACAATTGCTGCATATGACTGCAAGAAAGGATCATGATACTTTGACATCACAGAGATCCCATACCCCATGATGAGGATGGTCGTACACTTGGTAACCAAGCTCAATGATCAAGAGAGATGGACTCAAGTGAACAAGGCATGACTAAATGTGTGCTAGAAAATATCTGAGGGGATGATATATAACTTTCCCACTTTCATCACGGATGAAATATTTAGCAACATGCAAGAAGGCGAGAATATACTATTTGGTAATTTCATCCTCACAATTTTATTCTCAGAGATCGGAATGTCGAATGGGCTGGAAAGATTTGTTTGGGAGTACCCAGAAGAGGATCCCTCGCCCGTGAACGGTTCACAAAATATACTTGTGAGACCATGACATCCACTCATAAGGCACGTTTAGAGAAATGGTACAAGCACATGAGGGACACGTTCAAGGCAGAATGGAGGATTCCAGAGTAGTTACCCGCATTCATGCAAGGATAAGTAGAATTCTCAGTATATCAACACTTCTGCATTAGCATATTTAAGTTGACAGATGAAATAATGAGCCCATGGTGCAAAATTCCCTTCTCCTTCACCATGCAATACTTCTAAGTGGGGGTGAACAAATTCAAAGAGGCCAAGAGACTAAGGTTCAACCTCAGTGAGGTGGATCAAGACAACAGGGAGCTACGCAGAAATTTAGTTTACCCCAAGAAGCATACATACATGGAGCGATATGTCTCCCACAAGATACAGATGATGAAACCAATGACATTGCCAATCACTGGAAGGAATACAGAAGGGATATACCTTCGCATCATGCCAAAATTTGAAAAGAACGCATACTTGGAAAACTATGTATCCATCCTTGAGTACCCTATATGAAGAAATAAGCCCACGCAAAAGAAGAGGGAAAGAAAAGAGGTGTAGAAAGCACCAAGTGTTCAGGATACACAAGTGGGAAGCGCACCGAAGACAAGCAATAAGCACAGTACTTACACGTGGAGAAAGAAGTCCCTGATAAAATCAAAGACTCTAGAGGAAGAAGCGTCGAAGCATGAGAAACCCATCACCTATGAAAATTCACCAGAGGAGGAGGAGAAGGAACAAAATCTCATGCCAAGAGGAAGTAGAAGGTGACAGAAGAAAATGATTCGAAGGACACAAAGAGCTTGGAGGCCTATAGAGGCGAGAGAGATGATGCTGATGAAGATGAACTAGGAGGCGAAGACCATCCTATCTATTATGCAGAGGAGGAAGGAGAGGAATAAGAAAATGAGTACATATTTGTCAAGAGGAAGAATGAAAAGGAAGAATAGGATACCTAGGATGAGGGGGTAAGTAAGGAAGTTACGAAAGAAAAGAGGACCCCAAGCCTCACTAAGGAACAAATATATGAGGTTATGGAGAAATAAGTAGCAAATATCATCGAAGACCTAGTAAAGTAACAGATGGAATGCAACATGGATATAGTGGTGAAGGAAGAAGAGGAGGAAAGTGTACAAAAGGAATATGGCAGCATGGGAGGGGATCCCAGTTTGGCTATGAGCTTTCCTAAGGTCACGTGTATAGGGAGAAAAAGTGCAGAAGCATCACAAGTTCAGAGGATGGGCTATATTGATTATCTGAACAAAGTTTTGTGTGCACGCTTTTAAAGCACCATATCAATGGAGCAACTCTTGGCTATGGCATCATTTGATGAGGAAGGTGCATACCGTCAGAAAAGGAAACTGTTTTCTTGGATATTTGAGTCCCACATCAATGAACCAGAATTTTAAGTAAGCCAAGGGGAAATAATGAAGGTACCAGAGTCAAAAGGAAACCCCTTGGTAAGCGCTCAGTAGCTATCAGACGAACAAATAGGCAATGCACTGAACAAGGTTTCAATGGAAGTAGAGTTCAAACTCTTCAGGAGGAACAACAAGGTGAAGTTCCTAGAGGAAGAATTGGAGAAAAGGGAAGAGGAGCTAGAGAAAATAACCAAGGACTTAAAGTGGGAGGAGCTAATCAGTGCACAGCTAAGGTGTGAGTTGAAAGAAGAGATGACAAAGGTGCGTGAGGTCTACAAGAAAGCAGAGATGATCACAGATGCCATTTTCTTGAAGCATCCAGATCTAATGCCACCAATGAAAAAGTATGGATCCAACCTATAAGATCTAGAGGACTTGACCTGCGTCCTCACAATGGAAAGACAACCACTTGCCTTGGACGATGCAGAGGAGGCATCGACGTGCAAAGAAAAGGAGGACAAGATGAAGGTTGTGGCCATTGTGGCCTAATATAAGAAATTCCTCATGGATGTGAAAGCTTTCGCCCAAGTTGCTGAGGCCGCTTATGACAATTGCACCAATAGAGATAGAGTGACAAGCATTCTGGTCGACACCCATGAAGTAGAGCTCAAGGAGTTCTAGGAGAAGAACAAGGGGAATAGGCCAGAACGTGAAGAAATCCTAGCCGAAGTTGAGAAGAAATCAGAAGTTATTGAGACCTTGTGGGGCTCAATCAAACACCGGATAAAAGAATTGTATCCCCAGATCACTCAAAGGATGGACGCACTTAAGGATTTGGGAAAACAGTTGGAGGGAATCGTGGAAATGATGAATACATAAGGGGAAGGGTTAAGCTTTAAAGAGGTGAGCACATTAGCTGGTGACCTCTGTCAAGAGGCACAGAGCAAGGTCAATACCTGGAATAAGTTGGAGGAAGAATTGACGAAGGATTTCCCTCTCCTCTTGCAGAAATAATCATAGTTTCCCCATTCTTTCATTCTTCCCTAGAATTATTCATTCCTTTATTCTTTCTCCAAAATATTCAAGGACAATCATTCTTTATTATTTGATAAGGTGTTCCTAAGGGTAGAGAACAGGCGTAGTGTGGGGTGATGTTGAGCCCCTAAAATATTGGCTAAGTATAAGAAGGTGCATGGGAATGCAAGGCCTGTTTTAAGAAGGGAACACAAGGAGAAAGCGTGCAGGACGGAGTTTTAGGAGGGTTTTACTAGAACCAGTGGTGCGCGTGTAAGGCAGAGTAAAGATCTTGAGACTTAGCCATACTTGGTATATCGGGAAGAACACGAGGAAATCATGACTCGACTACACATGCAAAGTGGATAAGGTGTCATCCTGGTAACTTGATGCCCACGGAAGGAATATACCTTGTGATAGAATATTCCAGAAGGTCATCATGGCAAAGGATGGAGAGCTCGCATCTGAGGAAGCATGCTCCCATGGAGGACCACTTAGACACATGGAAAGCAATCTACAAATTCAGAAAGGCATGGTGGTGCTTGATAAGGCTATATATATGAGCTCTCGATAGAAGAAAAATATATAGATAAAGACGGATGGAGAGGTGAGAATTGAAGAGAGGCGAAGCCATGCAGGAATACTGTGAGAGCTCCATAGGCTGGGAATAGAGGATCTGTAGGAGTATGTCATATCAAGGGGATGGGTTTGAGCAATTTTTCTTTGTATTCTGAAGGGCCTAAGTCTAGTTCCGATGCATGACATTGGTCTGCAATATCATATGGATCTGTGATTGCCCCTATTAATGTAATGTTGTTATCAACATGCTTAATATGAATATATGTGTGGTTCCATTTATATTTACATCTGTATGGATCAGTTATATATATTTTGGTGTACTAAACAGCTTCGAGATTTGATATTTCATGCATTACCTCTGTTAAACATATATTTTTTGGTTTCTTGTCTCTGTTATTTATTGAGTCATTTTCTTCAATCTCCTCTCTCATTGTTCTTCAATCATTAGGTGTTTCCCCTAGTGATGGCACAATGAAATTTTGTGATGTATGTCAATATTGGTTTATATCCTTTTGTCAAAATGCATTTTCAATTGGCAAATTTTTCCATTAAATTACACAATATTTGATATGTCAATAGTAGATGGGATGATTACTAAAATGAAATTTCTTTATTTGACATGGTATGCGTGACCTATCAATGGACATGCATAAAAAATTACAATGTGTACATTTCAAGTTTGGTTTGGTTTTCTGGATTTTAGCTTTTATATGCCATCTTATAATTGAAAATATAATTCTGATTACAACTATGTATATACTACGAAAACATAGACGATAACTTTTTGTTACTCTATTGTACTAGTAATAGATTATTTCAAAACATTTTACAGCTTAAGGATTGCAACATCCTAAAAATTGTAGATCAAACAACGCTTCTACTCTCCCATTAATAATTTAGTTTCAGAGATTGAAACACAACACAGGCACAAACATAGCGCTACTTTCATTCAAATTTATTCAAATAAATTACAACAAACATAACTTACCTTACCTTAACAAAAACATATTCTTCATCACACGTTGGGTGCAGCATTAACACGTCCACCACAATCTTCATGTTTTACATTTGAGGATAGTCACAGTGGAACAATTGTGTCTGGATTATGCGTTCAGCTTTCTCTTCCAGAACAAATAGAATTTCAATACACAACAATGCATGCCACATGTTACTTTACACGATTGACGACCTCCACAAACCATGCCACATTACCATGCATTTCTAAGATGCATTTGTATTACACTTTCAGTAGCCTTTTCATTAGCCTAGTATTAATATTCACCACACCGCAATTGAAATAATTTGATTGGCATTTTCAGAATTTTTATGTTATCTCTTCCCATTTTTACAATCTAATACTTCACCCATGCTACGCAAAGTTTATGAATTCATAGAATTTTTTCAGCATGTTCACGATGTGTTTTGGGAAAGAAAATTTCAACTACTGCCAAATGGTAACTCTAATGCCTTTCAATTATACAAATTCGAACAAGATGTTGATACTTCCCTCTACCTGCAAAGTGCATTGACGTAACCCCACAAACAACTGGAATGGTGCATCCAATTTCAGGTTATATCTTCACACAGGAAATAGACATAAAAATTGCTACCTTCCCATCACCTCAATTCGCACAGTGTCTTCCACACTTACAAACGTCTGCTTAAATTGCAAAGAAACTTCAACATCTTACCTTCAATTTTTGACAAAAACACGCCCATAACAAGCTCCATTCAATCAAAAATTCACTGCATGTTTACATCCCATTTGTCTACTTCCTCAAACATCACAAACAAGGAAACAACTCCTACGCTAAATAGACATTCACAAATAGACTACTAATTCTTCGATTACAATAATTGATTTGAGCTTCTCGAATATATGCTTTTTAGCACCATACAGGTTTATTAGATTTCAAAAGCAATGCCCAAACAAAGTCTAATAAATTGAACGCTTCTAACATGTCCTCCCTTGCAATTCATCGGATCCATCCCCTTTCCAAAAAACAATCCCCACACAAAAACTATAGACCAAATGCATCCATTGCAACAACAAAAAAACATTACCTTCTGCAAGATTTGCCATATCATGGCCTTGTTTCTCATCCCTCTATTGTGTGTTTCATTATCTAGTGTGGATGGAATTTTGTAACAGATATTATTTCCATGAGAGCATGCATTTTGTGTGCCCTTAGTTTGCACAAAAAAAATAAATAAAAAATAAAATCATTTATGTGGTCGACGTGTGGTTCCCCCATTAGACATGGCGTTTGTGTCATGAGCTGCCAATACACCACTTTACTATTATTAAATGTTTTTTCCTATATATATTTTGGGTTTGCGAAATCCTCTACCTCATTCAAAGGTTGTATACAATTCCACCTTTTTTGGTTACTTACAATATCAGCAAATATTCATTTAGTGCCAAAATTGCCCAATAATTTTTTTAAGCATAATGTAGTAAATTAGTGATAGATTTTCTACTCTCTATTTTATGATTTAATGGTCCAAACTTTGCAACTTACCAAATAGTACAATTATGACTAACATAAGTCTTTTACACTATTAATAATACAATTGTGATATCAACACTTTAGTATTATATAAATTGTTCGTATTTTTAATTATATTTTAGGTGTTAGTAGTGTGTATTACTACTCCTCTCAACAATGTATATTTTGATAGTGATTTTGGTGATTAATGTACTTACTCAATGCTTATTAGAACATATTAATTGTTTATTTGTATATTTATGATAAACGATAATAGATCCAAGGGTATTCATCGACATATAGTTAGTGGGTAACATATTTTCTAGAAAATTCATTATGGCGTTTTTCACCAATGTCACCCAAATACGATATAAAACTTCAATTCATTGTGTATCGGTGAGAAGGGAACATAAAAAAAAGGGAGGCCCTTGTAGTGGAAGGTTTTCACCACTAACAATAACACCCATGGTGAGTCCATTTTTTTTGCCAAATTCGCACATAAGAACTTTCAAAAGAAATGTAGAGGGGCATTTCAACAATTGTGATTAAACTTGAAAAATGTATGTGAATGGTTCCCTAAAACCATACCTTACCATACGTGTCTTCCTTATATTTAGTAGTTGCTGTCTATGGACGGATTAATTTTCCATATGAAATGTCACCAATACAGCCAATATTAGATTTGCCTCACTTCCTCTTGGTGTACAGTTTCTCATGTTCCATTCTTATCGTCTTCCCAATAGTTTAATTTACTTGCTTTTATTTTTTGTTCTATTTTTTTCTATGCATACCTCAGCAACCCATATCGACATCTCTATTACACCTCTTACATGCAATTGCTAATTTATCCATTCATTTAATATTATTATTAATTATAATATAAATTTAATGGCATCCCACATTAAAGCACCGTTTACATGAGCCCATCAAAATCACCTTAAATGGTAGGTTTGAACGGCCTTTTTTTTTTTTGTTATAAAGAAAATGGTGAATCTTTATTTTCAAAAATTTAAACATAGCATTAGGCCCAAAAATATAACACAGTCCACCCTATCCACACAATATCTAAAATGTAATGTTCCTATTGGCTCCTCTCCCATTCCACTTATCCTCAACTCGACCCAATTGGAGGGGTCTTGTCCTTCACAATTTGGTATCTATTCTGCATCTCCCGTTCATTCACACATTCAGACCATCATCTTCATTCTTCAATGGCAACAATGGCAGCCACAGCAGCACTCTCACCTCCAGCAGGTCTTGCTACATCATCCCATCTTTCTCATAGTAGATCACCTCGATCCATGCCTCATCTCGGCACTGGTATGATATTTACCCACATTTTTTTCTATTTCCATTGTTCTCGAATACCCACTGGTATGGGTGGTTGGCCTTAATTTTGTGTCCACTTCTATTTCAGAGTTTTCAGGATCATCTCTGAGGTTGGGAAATCCTCTTACAAAGCAGAAAGCCCGTTCAACTTCAACTATTACAAGGTTGACAATTATTTCACATTTACAGTTTGAATGAGTTGAATAGAAATAGAAATACTGAGGTTGGAATTGTTGCAGCTTCCGGAGAGACTGGCTGAGGGCAGACTACTCTGTAATAGGATTTGGTCTAATTGGTTGGCTGGCTCCTTCAAGCATTCCAGCCATTAATGGAGATAGTTTGACAGGGCTTTTCTTTCAGAGCATTGGCTCTGAGCTTGCCCACTGGCCTACTGGCCCTTCACTCACATCTCCCTTCTGGTAACCAACGAACTTAATCTCTATGTTTATACTACACTCATTAGCATTGAAAGGGCATTAAATTAGCTACCACGCTTTCGGTGTTATAGTAAGGAAACACGTCGTAATTAGTGACATTTAAAAGGTATTAAATTGATTTCAATCCTTGGTGGTCTTGTTTTTTTATCGAGCAGGTTGTGGTTGATCTGTTGGCACTTTGGATTATTTGTGTGCCTCACTTTTGGACAGATTGGTTTTAAAGGAAGGGGTGAATATTTTTGAGGGTTTGGCTGCCTTTTGTTTGTCAATGTAAATCTTATGTATTTCTTACATTGTCTTTCTTAGCAAGGAAATATCAAATATGAGTTTGTTGGTAAATGTATTGGGTATGCGATTGTAATTTATATCAGTCCACTCTATTGTTTAATCCACACAGAAATTTCATTGAGTGGCGACTTTTTATTAAAATGTTTGCAACTTTTTAATAATTTGTAATATTAGATATCAAGTATGTACTATTATTGCTGCCTTTATTTATTATTCATAAATTGGTGAGATTCAGTCCCTATCAATTATAAAAAATATATTAAAAAGTGTAAAATATTTTTAAAAATTTGATTGTTGAAAAAATTAAAAAAATTTCTATACAAAAATAATCAAAATACACATAATATAACTAAAAATAATTTAATAAATAAAATTAAAAATAATTAAACTTGTTAATCATTTAATTTTTGATAAAAAGATTCAATGACAAATACAACAAGTGCAATGGTTATACAAATAATAAAATATAACAAAATTATCCATTGTAGAGTTGTCAACAAAAACTTAAATACAATCTAAAGGGCATCCTCCATAATATATCTTTTGTAATCATTGCATTGGAGGAAACCATCTTTCTTTGTGGCATTTTGTTAAACAGTTTACCTGCACTACGTATGCTTCGACATTTTGCATACAACCAACAGGACAGTGATTACATTTGGCAAAAACTCACTTGAGACCTATTTTTATTTATATTTGTCATCCACCATTAGGTAGGGAGCATGTTAATTTATCTGTTACGTATTTGTTGATATCTAATGCATGTTTTTTTAAGGCCCTGCATAGCAGTGTAGAATGTATACTAATTCAAAAATGATATATATTGCAAGTATTTATAAGAACTTAATTTATATGTAGTGTTGTAAATAAAGCGAAGAAAATGTAAAAATGAAAAGTACAATAGTTCTCATGTTATAGGCATTTGCGATTATAGTGTCCAATTATACGTCACAAATACACAAATGAATTAGTTAAGAATGTAAGTCATGTAAATTATAAGTTGGGTAGATGTATACGAGTTTTTGTTATAGTGCAAGTAATTGTAGGCAATTTGCTTATTTTTTATGGATAATTGCGTAAGGAGTGTTATTCATCTTTGAGTACTGAGTACGCACTTGAATGACAATGTTGGATTTATTTGAAGGCCTTTTATCAAAATAATTCTGGATATAGCAATGAATGTCAAGTCTTGTCTTTCAATTGTTCTAAGGTCAATTTTTGTTTTACTAAGTGTTAGTCCTTGGGAATTATATATGGTAATAGGCCATGTCATGTGGTTATCGATATCCTCCTATGATTGGCTAATGAAATAGGTATTATTTCTCTATCATTTTGGTCCCAGGGTGGGATTGTGTAGTTGTCAATCCTTACTATGACATATATGTAGGTAAGTCTAGTGGTCTAGTTCTGGATTCATAGATAATGTCTATGAAATTTTCAAGAGCTTCATTTACAAGGCCTATTTGAATTAATAAGTTTGTTGTAAACATATATTGTTGGCATATACAAAGGCAGAGTTCTAGATGAAGTAGTTTTTGTTGTTGCCAATGTCAACTTTTGTGTGTGTGAACTGCAACACTAAGAGTAACCAAAAGATTTAGCAATTGCAACTTTTTATGTTGTGTAGTTTCTTTAAATCATTTGTTCCAAATAGGTGTGTTGAGTTGTCAAAATATTTTTCCATTGTTTTTGTGGAAAACTAGTAGTTCTCAATCATACTATGTTTGTTTTGCATGACATATATTCCATAATGTGTGGTAGAAGTGGAATTGAGTTGGAGTACCACCTTTTTGACAGAAAATAGTTTCTAATGTAACGAGCATAGTAAATTTGTGCCATAGGATTTTAGCATTTCAATATGATGTATAGATAAAATTTTTCATAATATGTGGTAGTTATGCTAGGTCACCTATGATAATTATAGATATGCTACCGAAATATAGGTGTTGCTAGAAAGAAAATGCTTCTTGCAACCTACCATATATCTTTAGTAAGAGTTTTGGCCCTACAATGCTTATGTCTTCTTGGAATAATTTTAGTGATTGTCCCTTCAATGGTTGTAGTTATTTTATTGGAATATTCAAGAATGAATGTATAGTTGAGGTCTCTCTAATTGTGTACTTTAGAATACATATAAAATAAATCAAATATGATGTTTTGCTTCTTGTTTTTCTTTGAATGATTATGTGAAATGGTTATTTTAAGGAATTATCGATACATTGTTAAGTATAATTAGGGTAAGTGCTAGTGTGAAACAATGGTTCAAGGAATGACTATTATAGAACAGCACAAGAAGGAAAAATCACACTTTGGATATACACCTATATCTTAAAAAATAAATACAAATATACAATACATAAAAACATAAGGTTACTTTTTCCTACCTTGTTTTGCTGCAGAAACTGTGTGTCCTCGGCCCTTCCTGCGGTCTACCCTTGGTCTTATCATAGTGATTTTCGGCATTTTTGCACTGCTTAGGTAGTATTTGTACCTATAAATGGCAAACACTCCCCTCAGTTCAATGATTATCGATATTGGCGATCATGGCTCCCAAGCGCACAAGGAAGTTTGTATCAAAAGTCTACGATGAGGTATGGACTCTCAACATGCCCCTAATGTGGTTATTGCTAATGAGTTTTTGGATCCTATAGTGCACTTGTATCATAACCACTATCTTATTGCCTTTTTTGTGGCCGCATCCCGTCTTAGACTTATCTATAGAACTAGATGAAAAACCATTGGGAGTAGACTGGTGTCCAAGTTTCTAGAGTCTATAACCTCACCAAGAGTTTTTATCTATCTACCTTTCATGAGCCCTCACAGGTCCATGCCCTTAGGCTTAAGGTTGTTTGCTAGTATTTAGGCAACAACATTCTTGTGTTATCATCATGGACTCTGGATTTCAATCTGAGTAATCAAGTGTCGCTCAAAATCCCTGTTTGGATTGAGCTCCCTGGCCTTCCCATTCAACTCTAGTATTTTCTTGACAAGATTGTCAAGCCCATTGGCAGGGTGTTATGCCACAAATAAGACCATTTTTTATATGCCCATCCTAACAAGTGTGTGTGTGTGTGTGTGTGTGTGTTAAAGTGGACCTGGCGAAAGATCTGTGGGACCATCTGAATATTTAGGTTGGGTCCCTGCAAATCTCTCAAAAGGTGGTGTATTTTAACCTCCCCAACACGTGTTTTCATTGTCATGCCCCAGACCATCGCATTAGGGATTGTCCCCTTTTAGCTCGCTCTAAACCTGCTCACGCGCTGACCTCGGAGCCAAAGAATGTGGTTACCCCTTAGGCTAATGGCTAGAAGGTGGTTGGTTCCAAAAAGAACTCGGGGATGAGGGCTTCTATGGAAGTTCCGCTCCCATCTTCTCCTTCCCCGCCACCAACCAGTGATGAGCCTTTGGTGGAGCAACCTAGTCTTTCGGTTTCCATTCCAAGTACAGCCTCGCAGAGCCAAGATACGTAGACGATTGCTAAGAAGTTTGGGAATGTTACTTCAACCTCTCTACCACTGTGACGTTCGCGCAGTCCACCTCGTGAGGTGTCACTTTGCTCGTGAGGAGTAAATGGGGCCAAATTCCGCTCCATTCAAGTTGAGCCTTCTAATTCAGACCAGATTCTTCTTGCCAACAACTTCGCCATTCTCGGCTCTGAGGATGGAATTCCAGACGGGCAAGGGGAGTTTGACATGTCTGATTTTTCATGAATTTTATGTCCTGGAATGTTTGGGGTCTGACAGAGCCCTCACATAAATTCTTTGTCTGGTTAGCTTGCCAGTTAATTACTAGTTTAGATGTTATTTGCTTACATGAAATCAAGATTTCTGGTTTTTTGCTTCAGACTACGCTGACATGTATTGCCCCTGATTTTGTGCACTTCCACACTCAACACATTGATGACAGAGGTGGTGCTAGCATTTCCATTGCGCCAAAATTCTCGGCGTTAATTATTTCATCGGGCCACGACCCAAGTAATCGTGCGGTGTGGGTGATTATGAATATTAATGATATGTCTTTTGGTATTCTCAATATTTATGCTCCTAATGACGATACCGAAATAACTTTATTATGGAGATGGTTAGGTGATAACTTACCCATTGCTTATTGGTTGGTTTGTAGCAACTTTAATATGGTGGAGCATCTTGATGATAAATGTGGTGCACTCCCAATGCATTGGTGCCTCGGGGAATGTGTTACGTGGTATTATTTTAAAAGCCGTTGGGGCCTTTCTGATCTGATACTCAACCGACTGCAGGAATTTAAGGACCACACTTGGTTTACATGGACCAACCTCTGAGAATGATCTGATCGAGTTTTAAAATGCCTCGATTGTGCTCTTCTTGCACAACAGTCCATTTTAAATTTTGACACGCATGGCTCCACCATTATCAAGGTTTGGTCATAAGTACTTTTTTCAGACCACCATCCGATCACATTTAAGGTTTTCTGGCAAGGGTCTCAAGGTGCCTAGTATGCAAATTTTTTCTGAATGTTTCTCTGCTAAGTCACCTCGAGGTGTTCCAGCTCATCGCCAAAATATGGAACATGGTGCCTCGTCCCCCATTCCCTGCCAACTAGATCTCTTGGTGGGAAGCGGTGATCCAACACACCACAAAATTCCTTCACCGGTTTGGCAAACAAGTTGCCCAGGTTCGAAGAAGGGTTGATTCTTCTCTACATAAAGAATTGTGTCGGGTTTCTCTACTCCTGAAATCCAGTCCCTTTGATCTTCAGCTTCAATCTTAGGCTGAAAATCTTCGGCATAAGCTTAAGCTCAGTGAATCCTACTTTTCTTGTGGTGCTAAAATCCGCTCGAGGCTTCACTGGCTACGGGTGGGAGATAAAGCTTCTAAAAGCTTCTTCAAATCGCTCTAAACCAAGCATGCTCGTCAACAGATCAAGGCTATATATGAGTCACACTAGCGGCTTACTGAGCTCCCAGAAATATCTAATGCTTTTGTCAAGCATTATCATCTGGTGTTTCAAGCTCGGGATGATTCTATTGAATGTGCCTCTACTTTCCAGAAATGCATTGATGTGGTGCCTTCACAACTCACTCCTAGAGATTGGGCTTGTTGCGATGCTCCTCTTACTTTGGAGGAACTTCATGCAGCCTTGCTTTGCTTAGCCGATGATAAATCTCTGGGTCTGGATGGCTTCCCAAGCGAGTTCTATAAAGCAACTTGGTCCTTTGTCGGACGTGATCTGCTTAGAGTATATAATGAGGCTTCCCACTCTCGCTCTTTAGGAAGCTTCATCAATCAAGGAAACATCAAGTTCATTCCTAAAGTAAGGGATTCAAAGCGTATTAATAATTGGTGGCCGATCACTCTACTGAATGTATTGTATAAAATTATTGCTAAAGCTTTGGCTCTGCGGCTTGCTAATATTCTGCCTAAGATTGTTTGGCCTGAGCAGACGAGATTTGTCAAAGGTTGTTACATTCTAGATAATCTTCTTGCGGTTTGGGAAGGTATGGAATGGGCTCAAATTTCTTGTCAAAAGCCCCTTTTTTTAAAAAATGATTTTGAAAAAGCTTATGATTGCATTGAATGGCCCTTTATTCTAGGTATGCTCAAAGTGCGTTAGGGTTTGGTGATTTCTTTTGTTTGATTGTGTCCACTCTGTTCTCCAATGCTTCTCTTGCAACTCACCATTAATGGCCATCAGTCTCCGGCCATCGGTCTCTACCGCTCCATCAGATAGGGGTTCCCTCTCACTTCGGCTTTGTTTGTTCTTGTTGTTGATGCCCTTGGTTACTTAATTGCTCAAGTAGAACTAGGTCATATTTGGGGAATTTTTCTACCAGACCACAACACATAGTTGATCAACGAACATTTTGTAAATGACTCCTTTCTTACGGTTGCTGAATCAGAATAGAATGTGGATGTGGTTTTTGATTGTTTATCTACCTTTTGTCTGGCCTCTAGCTCTAACATTCAGATGGCTAAAACCCTTGGATTTTGCCAGAGTTTTTTTCCACTGCCAGATTGAATTAAGTCTTACCCCTAGAAATGGATTGGTTGTGGTGAGAAATGTTGCTACTTAGGCATTCCTTTTTCCTTCGACAGTGACTCTGTGACTCTTTGGAATTATGTGGTTAACAGAGTGGAGCAGAAAGTGATGAAATGGTCCTCTAAACTGCTATCTTTGGCAAGAAAATTTCAGGTTTGCACCAAAATTCTTTCCGCAACTCATGTTTATTATTCTTCTTGCTGGTTCCCTTCTCGCACTTCTTTCAATCTGTTGGCTAAGCTTCTATGCGGGATTTACTTTGGTGTAAAAGTTCTGGTTGAGCTAGCTTTCACTATGTTGCCTGGGATGTTTGTTGTCTCCCTAAAGTGCAAGGTGGTATGGGCATCATGGATCTATATCTGCAGAGCGTGGCTTTATGTGCTAAATGGGTCATTCGAAGCCTTTCGGGGGGCACAATCTTGGCAAATTCTGTTGAGACATTGTATTGAATCTGGTGCCCCGTATGGCAAGAAAAGTTGGAATGCCATTGGTCTTCATACCCTTATTATTATGCCTGTCCCAGTTAAGATTAAGGGTACCTTTGTGGCTAAGAGTATTTGGAAAGCCTTCGAGTAGGTGAAGCCATTTTTAAGGTGGATTGACGATGGGTTTCACATAGGCCTTTCGTTTAATGCTCAGAACATCTGGTGGTCTCCAATTCTCACTGAGGGCACGCTTCTGTTAGCTGAAACCCCCTGCATCAAATCCATTCAAATCTTTCGTAAGGGCATTCACACTATACATGATCTGGTCCACCGCAGGGATTGGATCACTTGGCCTGAGCTCAAAGCTAAATTTAATTTGCAGAATTCTGATTTTTTGTCAATTTGCAAAATTCAGGAACTTCTTCCAGATGTGATGCTTCATAAACTTGGCCTTCAACCATTAGTTTCCTGGTGGTGGGACTGGCGATGGAATCATGACATAGCCTTTTTGCGCCTTAACACTCGCACAATTTATCAACTTTTATGTCCTCTCTCACCCACAATTGCTAAGCTCAATTCTCACTGGGGACTCCAGTCTCTGCCATCTACCTAGATTCGTCAGCTTGCTTGTTCTTGGAACCCTCTTCTGGAACCCAAAGTTAACCATTTTATGTGGTGCTTGATTTATCAAGGTTTACCCTTAAGTGAACGACTTAGGCATATTGACATACCTCCCCCGAATTGCCTCGCTTGTTCCTGCCCTGAGTCTTACTTGAAATTATTTTGGTTTTGTCCGCGTCCGCAAGCTATCTGGTGATGGATTCATTCCTTGTTTCAACCTTATCACCCTGAGTTCTTCTCATGGCGTCTGGCCTTGTTTGGTGACTTTATTCTATGGCCTAACCATATAGCTATTTTGTGGCATCTTTTTCGTGCATACATTTTATTTTAGATCTAGAAAGCTCGCAATACCTTTATTTTCAAACATGATATTTTAGTTATCATCTTTTATACTAATGATAAGGTGATTATTTTGTCTACTATGTGAACACAGATTCAATCTTAGAATGCCAAGGTTGCTCTGGAATTTGTACACCTTCAGGAGCTTCTGGATCACTGGGGGAGTGTGCCATGCACTATGAGCCGAGTTCCACCTGATCTGCAGTTGCTGCCACCTCAACGTTCGCCTCCCTGGTGGCCACCTGTTGTAGGCATACGCCGGAGGAGCTGCTCACATAGCCACCACTCTGCCTCCCCCCGAGACCACTCTGCCCCGTCATCCTCTGGACTGGGCTGGATTCTGCTCCCGTAGGGGAAAGGCATTGTCAGCACTCTGCGGTGGGGCTCTCTGCCGCCGGCTAAGAATACTCTTGCAGGATCTCCGCCCCATGGGTGGGAAATTATGGAGTCTTTTCAGATGCAGTTTCCTAAGCAGGATGGTTGGGAAGTGGATCCACCATCTGCAGAGCCTTCTAGTGGAGCCTTCATCCCTCCCTAGGATGATCATCCCCCTCCTCCCGGTGCGGTGGCAACAATGGTGTGCTTAATGTTTGTCTACTGATTTCTGATTGCCCTTTGGGCGTGCTCTTGTAAAGCCTTCGCGGCATTTTGTGTTTTCCAATGTCACATTTTTGTGTTTGTCCATGTGGCATTCCTTGTGTTACCCTTGTGACTTTTTGCGGGACCGTGAGTTGTCTTGTCGCCCCTTACTATGTAACTTTCCTTTTATTTTATTAATATAAAGGGCAGTTCCAATAGTAAAAACATAAGGTTTCTTCTAATAATATTTTCTCCTTTGATTATTGGATAACCAAACTTTCTATTTACAAGGAAAATATAACTTTAGAACTAATATAGTTTTACCAAACAACTTGAAATTTGCATAAGACATTAGGAATGGCCGGCATCACAATCTCATCTAGAGCTTAAATATTCAAGCACGTACTCCATAACAAATATGCTCTTCTTATCTAATGCAACTATAACAGAACTATAATCAAAGAAGAACACAAAGAAAATATATACAGCTATATTTTTAAGAATTATGGGATTATGATGTCATTATGGGATATTGAAGCTTGTAACATTGACAAAACTATCAATAATATAAAGGCACATGTTAGGACAATTATTCACATTCCAATGTTTCAAAATAAAAAAATCAAGAGATT